>PKMM01037916.1:163132-395919 GCA_002933915.1 Eutrema heterophyllum | reverse complement strand
TCTGGACCGACAGTGTTCCGAGAAGCAGAACACTTAGCAGCCACTTGCTGCGAATGCGGATCCATCCAGTAGGTCTTCAGGCCGTTCCAAACTTCGGAAGACATGTATGGGGGCTTTGCCTCATCGCCATTAACCTCCCACTTCCTCTTCCAATCGGAGATGGTATTGTTGAGCCACAATTTTCCCTTCTTCTTAAACTGCGTCTTCACCATCTCGTTGATCCCAATGTTCCAATGCCATTTTTGCTATAAAAAACGACAAAAAAAATTAGAAACGATATCATTAAATAAAAATAATTAATTCTCGAAAAAAAAAAACAATTACCGCAAAACATTTGAACCACGTCTCGATAACGTCATTCGGAACCGCATACCAGTTGTGGTGAGGCTCCTCGAAATAGGCTTTAATGGTGTCAGACACACTCCGGCCGACTTTGTTATCTTCCTTAAACCTGAGAAATAAAACTACAATTATTAGTAAAAAAAATAATTACCAAAAAAAGAAGAAAAAAATAATAATATTACGTACCAAAAAGTGTTAGGCGGCCGTAGCGGATCTAACCGGGGTAAACCATCATGACCCGGTGACTGCAATATATCCCCGACCGTCAGTTCCGCATATAACAACGGAGGCCGAGGTGCTGGTGCAGGTGGAGGTGGCGGCGGCGCCGCTGGTACGGACCCAGAATCCGGAACCGCGGACGGTGTGGCAGAAGATGACGGGACCTCCGACGGTCCCGAATCACCGCCCATAAACTGGCGATAGTGAGTTGTACGTGGCGCCATATATATCTACAAAATCATTAAAAATTAGTTAATGAATATTAACAATATAATCTAATAATTCCCGCAACTATTTAATTCCAATCCTATCTAATTACAATCCTACCTAATTCCAATCCTATCTAATAATTACAATTGTATATCTAATTTTTTTTTTAAAAAACATACCTTAGAGAGAGAGAGAAGGCTTGTAGAGAGAGATGGAGATTGTGAGATTATGAGAGGGGAAGAGAAATCTGGAACATATATATAGATTTTGTTGCCGTCGTAAATTCGATGGTAAGTTACGACGGATTTATGACGGATCCGTCGTAAATTCGTCGTAAGTTTGAAACACGCAGGATATTAATTTCCCTATACGCGGTAAAATTAATTTTCATTACGACGATTTTACGACGGATCCGTCGTAAAATCGTCGTAACTTACCATCGAATTTACGAAGGAGCCGTTGTAAATTCGATGGTAATATAAGAAATCTATACCCTAAACCCTAAATTACAATATACAAATCCGTCGTGTATTAACGAAGTATATTTGTGCATCCAAGACTTCTCAAAGTAAACAACAAATTCAATAACGACGATTGAATCTAATATATAGAAGATTTCCTTATCTTACATAATAATGTATAGCGTTCCTTCTTATAAGTTTATTCGAAACATGGATGATGTATATAAAGGAATTGATTTTTCTGATACGGGTAATATTTTTATACAATGAGTAAATAACTTATGTAAAACAAGCTAAACGATGAAAAACCAAACCTATACAACATATTTCAACCCTAAACCCTAAACCCTAAAATTTAGGGTTTGGGGTTTACGACGACATTACGACGATTATGGTTTAAATCGTCGTAATGTCGTCGTAACATTTAAACCATATAATTTGAATTCCCGGTTAAGGGTTTTACGATACGACGATTTAAACCGGGAATTCCCGGTTAAGGGTTTTACGACGGCATAATCGTCGTAATGTCGTCGTAACACCCTTAACCGGGAATTCAAATTATATGGTTTAAATGTTACGACGACATTACGACGATTTAAACAATAATCTTCGTAATGCCGTCGTAACACCCTTAACCGGGATTTCAATAATTATATGGTTTAAATGGTACGGCGACATTACGAGGATTTATCATCTCGTTTGATTGAATTTAGTTTTCTATTAAAATGTATGTATCTTCAGTTTAGAAAATTGTGAAAAGAAATTTAAGTCTCTCTCAATTCATTTATTGTGAAATAGATGAAGAGGAAGCGGGAAGGTCTGCAGACACAACAATTAACATCTCTTTGTATTTTGTAGAGAAATCTTGGGTTTGTTGAACTGATTGGAAATGACGAATCGTCATGGTTCCCAGAGCCACCTCGTACGCAAACTCTGATCTATTTTCGTCTTTCTTCAATCTCTATGAAAATATAGATAGTCTCATGGTTATGTTTTTCTGTTTCAGAAAATTCATGTGAAGTTCTTCTCCGACCACATAAAAGGGAAAACAGGAAGGCAAGACTGTAAAGTTGAGATCAGATGCATCGGAGAAAACATGGAAAGTGAAGATGGAAGGCCAAAAACTCACCGAAAACATGTCACTGCTTTAGGACCCAGTTGCTGTGAGATTCAATACGTGTTACGACGACATTACGACAATTTAAACCATAATCAATTATTTTAATTACGACGACATTACGACGAATCATGCTAAAATCGTCGTAATGTCGTCGTAAACCCTTAACCGGAATTAAAATTTTCTGGTTTAAGATTTACGACGACATTACGACGATTTTAGCCTGATTCGTCGTAATGTCGTCGTAATACTGATAATCCGGAGATAATCGGAGATGAGATCGAAAGGACTCCCGGAGGTTTAATATTACCAAACCATCAAAATTCTTGGGTTTGGGTAATATTCGACCTCCGGGAATCCTTACGATCCTATCTCCGATTATCTCCGGTCATTTTCCGATTATCCCATATTCAGTATTTTTATTATACAAATTAAGCAATTACAAAAAGTAAATCAATCAGATTAATCATCATCTTCGTCGGGTTCATCATCTTCATTGGGTTCATCATCTTCAGGTTCATCATCATCGTCACTCTCTTCAAACTCATCGGAATCACCTTCTTCTTCTGTGTCGTCAGGTAGATATTCAAGTTGCCTGTTTCGGGGATCAATTAGTAGAACGTTGTCCGTAATCTCTGGTTCTGTAATGTGATGGCAAGAATCTTGCTGCATTGGAAGATCGTCAACACCAACAATTTTACCCCTTGGAGCTATTTTAATAACCGATAACCATGTGGGCCCAATGGTTCGAACTCGCGGATATGGAACGAACGTTACTTGTTCTGCTTGTGATGCTAGGATAAATGGTTCAAACTTGTTGTATCGTCGTGATTTGTTGACGTCGACCACACCAAATGGGTTAATTCGCACCCCTCGACCGACTGTTGGATCGAACCAATCACATTTGAAGAGAACGCATTTCATACTAACCAAGCCGGGGTACTCCACTTCGATTATTTCCTGCAACACCCCATAAAAATCTATTTCACCCCTAACACATACTCCGTAGTTGGTAGTTGCCCGACGAACGCCGTACTTGTATGTATGAAACACATAACCACGAGTGAAATACATGGGTGCAGTCGTTATCTTCCCGAGGGGGCCTTGGAGTAACTCATGAAACCATATTGGATATGCGGGGTCGCCATGATCCACCTATAAAAGGCATATCGATAAGTGTACATGTTAGATTGAGTATTGATCTAATTAAATGAAATATTTATAACTATATATATTACTTACTTGCGTCTTCAACCACTTAGCAAAGTGACGATCTTTACGATCGTTTATTTCATCATCTGAAACGCCTTCAATGCATTCTCGCACTTGAGTAACAAATAAGCTGCAAAATACATTATAATTAATATATAATGAATTATATATAATTGATTATTAATTAGTGGATAATTAAATAGTAACGTTACGTACCTCTCGTAAGGACTCACTTCCTCGCAGTTTAGGAGGATGTACGTATGTGCGTTGTGCCTATCATTCTCGTTAGACCACCAAACTTCCTTCAATTTTCCACTAAGACGACCGATTGGTGAGAAGATGTCTGGGACACCCTCTACTGCATAAGTTCTTCCCACACCACCATCATCATATCGTCGGGGAGCCCGTTTGCGTGTGCGGACTTTTGTAGCGAAATAGTATGAAGTGAAGTGTGAAGTTTCTTCTGTCAAACTTCCCGCAACAATTGATCCTTCAACCCTTGCTAGATTTTTTGCCTTTCCCTTTAAATGTTTCATGAAGCGCTCGAATGGGTACATCCACCTAAACTGAACAGGCCCGCCTAGTTCTGCTTCATGAGGGAGATGAATGGGAAGATGTTCCATAACATCAAAAAACGCCGGGGGGAATATCTTCTCCAAATTGCACAACAATATTGGAATATTAGCAGCCAGCTGTGCAATTACATCTTCTGACAACGTCCGTGTACTAAGATCCCGGAAAAACGCTCCGATGCCTGCACAATCAAAATTATATATTAATGTAATATTTGAATATATATATATATATAATTATAATATATCAGCAATTTTATATGTGATGATACGATGTATCTTACCTCCAATTGCTTCATGAACATTTCCTGGAAGGAGTTCGGCAAATGCGAAAGGAAGTAATCGTTGCATAAACACGTGGCAGTCATGGCTCTTCATCCCTGAAAACTTTTGTCCTTTCTCAACAGATTTAGCAAGATTAGATACGTACCCATCAGGAAACTTCACGTCAGATGAAACCCAATTGAACAACGATGCCTTTTCTTCTGCACCCAACCGAAATATAGGAACTGGTGATTTCCCATTGCTCATTATGTGCAACTCATTTCTGTTGCAAATATCGGGCAAGTCCAACCTTGACTTTCCGCTGTCTTTGGTTCTTCCTTTCACGTTTAACATTGTATGCATGATGTTATCAAAAAAGTTTTTCTCAATGTGCATGACATCAAGATTGTGTCTCAACAGATGATCTTTCCAGTACGGAAGTTCCCAAAAAATGCTTTTCTTGTGCCAATTGTGATTGACTCCGTATCCATCAGGCATATTAGCCGGCGTGTGCCAATTTCCCCCACGAATCACCGTTTCTAGTCCCCCAAAATGATCTATTTGCGCTTCTAGATCTTCTCCAGATAGATACACTGGTGGGGGGACACGCACGATTTTGTTCTTTCTAAACAACCGCTTGTTTCTCCGATATGGATGGTTGATTGGTAGAAACCGGCGGTGACAGTCAAACCAGCATGTTTTTCGACCATGTTTCAGCTGAAACGCATCTGTCCGATCGAGGCAATAAGGACAAGATAACCTCCCATGCGTTGTCCAACCTGATAGCATTCCGTATGCAGGGAAGTCGCTTATTGTCCACATAAGCACCGCACGCATCGTAAAATTTTTTTTCCTCGAACAGTCATATGTACGAACTCCTGTATACCACAACTGTTTCAACTCATTTATGAGAGGCTGCAAAAACACATCAAGGGACCTCTTTGGATGATTGGGACCAGGGACTAAAATATTCAGGAATAGAAATTCCCTTTGCATGCACATATCTGGGGGAAGGTTATAAGGCGTTACGATAACTGGCCACAAAGAATATTGCCTACCAGACATACCGAATGGACTAAATCCATCAGTGCAAAGACCAAGATACACATTTCGCTTAGATTTAGCAAAGTCTGGGTGTACCGTGTTAAAGTGTTTCCAAGCTTTTGCATCTGACGGGTGAGTCACTTCTCCTTCTCTCTGTGAATGTTCTGCATGCCACCTCATCGATGCAGCTGTCCTTTCAGATTGATACAATCGTTTCAACCTATCACTTATAGGAAGATACCACATCCGTTGGTACGGTATCTTACTACGCCCAGAAGTTTGCGGCCTAAATCTCGGTTTTTGGCAAAATCGACATTCCTGCAGCTTATCGTCATCTTTCCAAAAAAGCATACAATTGTCAACACATACATCTATCATCTCAGAAGGCAACCCAAGACTAAACACCAACTTCTGTATCTCGTAGTATGTTTCAGCAGCTAAATTATCCTCTGGCAAATACTCTTTAATAAGATCAGCCCAATCATCCATGCAAACCTCAGCTAAGTTATGATCAGTTTTAATTGTCATCATCCTAGCTGCTAACGACAATTTAGACTGACCTTCTCTACATCCATCGTAAAGTGGCTGATTTGCAGCGCCTAGAATATCATAAAATCGCTTCGCATCTACGTTGGGTTCCTCAACACTATTATCAGCATTTGTTTCATGAAATGCATCAGTAACCATGTCATGCATCCTATCATGATCTTGACCCTGATCATATTGACCATGATGATGATAACTACTAGTACCCTGATCATTTGATTCATCAAAATCTACATGACCTTGATAATTACTACTACGATCAGCTTGATTTCTTTCAAAACCCTCTCCATGTTGATACCAAACATAATATTGCGGCATAAACCCTCTATTTAGTAAATGCTTCCACACCGTCTCGATAAAAACATATCTCGTATTCTTGCATTTACGACAAGGACATAACATCTTACCGCTTTCCAGGGTTGTTTGCATATTTCCGGCCTGATACATGAATATTTCAAGCCCCTCTTTGAATTCGTTCGTCAACGCTCCCTCCGAATCCTTTTGCGTATACATCCATCTCCGTAGATCGTATATAGACATTTTATAAAAAAGATTTTATAGTGTGTTTTTTTTTTTATTAGTGTTTGTTTTTTTTTTTGAAATTTACGTTTGAGTTTATAGAAATTTTTCAAAATTACCAACGGAATTACAACGGATTTGAATCGAATTTACGACGTATATTTTCGATGTAAATAGATTAGGTGAACCTATTAAAAACGTGTTCTACCTAACTGGAAACAATCGACGTCTACTCGTCGTTAATTTACATCGAATTCTGATCGTTGTAATATCGATGTAAAATTACATCGATTTTACAACGTAATTTTCGAAAGTGATATTCGTCGTAAATCCGTCGTAATGTTACATCGAGTTTACGACGAATTTCAAAATCGTCGTATAATCGTCGTAATGTCGTCATCAAATTACGACGATATTACGACGAAACATTTTTACGACGAATTTACAACGAATACATAATTCGTCGTAATTCCGTCGTAATGTCGATGTAAATTTACATCGATTTAAAATCGTCGTAAAATTTCGTTGGTAATTGATTGTTTTCTTGTAGTGATGATCCAACAAATATCTACTCATATAAACATGAAGAACAACAAAAGAAAATACGTAAATATAGTAAAAATACATAAATGAAAGATAAAAGAAAGAAAGGTAAAGAAATTCTTCTCTAGAAATGGCATGGTTATGAAGATCTTGTCCAAAACTTCAAAAGAAAGTTTATGGAACACATCCCTTTCTTAGAGAGAGGAAGACTTTGGATCCTTAGATCCTTACTTGAAAATAAAAGCTAAAAGGAATGTTGTATTTATTATTGGATGGGTGATGTATGAAATTGGATGGGTGATGTATGAAATTGGATGTTTTACAAATGAGGGATTCCACCCTTTTTTATAGGAGATGATGAATCCTCCTTTTTACAATAAAGAAAACTAATATAGATCTAGATCTAGAAAAAGAGATTATGAGCTTGCATAAAGATAAAAGAAGAGTGATAATGTTGTAGCATGATGATGTCCAACACTCTTGTTCTTTATGGGTGGCCAAAGGTGAATGAGTTGGCTTCAAAGTGGAAAAGTTGGCTTGAAAGTGAAAAGTTGATGAAATTGTCTCGGATTCAACGTGGATCGGTTTCGTAGAGTGGTTTGAAACCGATCCGAGCAATTATTTCCATCAAAATTCTTCTAGATCGGGTTGCCAGATTGGTTTAAAACCGATCATGGGTTTTGGAGTGGTTTAAAACCGTTCCCAGCTATCATTCCCGTCGAAATTCTTCCCGATCGGTTTGGGGGATCGGTTTCAAACCGATCCCGTGCCTATTTCTGCTCATTATCCTCCTTTTGATTCTTCTTCAAACTCCAAGCGATTCCTTTGATCCAAGCTGCTCCCAAACACCTGAAAATGGCTCCAACAAGCCAAAAACAACACAAGAACCCTAGGATGCCTACCAAAATATGGGACTCAATTTGGGACCTAAATGCATTAAAAAAAAACACAATGAAAATAGGAAGAAAAACAAGAAAACAACAGAAAAAATGAGACTCAAATGTGATAAAATACACGAATATCATATCCCTCAAAAATCACCAGCATGTTCTTCTTCTTATTTTCCTTCATGAATGATAAATTATACAATAGATAGATTTAGTCTTGTACCCTTCAACTTCCCATTCTCTCTTTGTTATATTAGTTTACCTTCAAGATCTTTGTCATATCTTCATTCTCCTTCTTCATATTAATCACACATTTATCCGCAATCAAAAAAATTTCATCGTATCAACCACTCTTGTAGCTTTCGTATTTCTCATCAAACATTTTAAAAAGGATTTGGAACCGGTTTAGTATTATCGAATTCAAAATCTCTGAAATTTCTCTTGGTTTTTCTTCGTCTTTTTCCTCATATTCACCTTTTTCTACTTTGTTTTATTCCTCTTCTTCTCCCAATTATTCATCTTCTCCTCCTTTAAGGTTTTCATCCATTTTTTTTCTTCCCTATCTTTCCCTTCTTCTACTTCGTCTTTCTATCTTATGGTTTTTTTCCTCATTCTTCTCCGACTTCTTATTCTCTTCTTCCGATTATCCTTCCTTTCTTCAAATTCTTCATCTTCTTTTTAAACGTCTTCGTATTATCCGTCTTCTTATTCCTATTTTGGTTTATAATTTCATTTTCTTAGTCTTTTTCCTCGTATTTTTGAATTCTTCTTCACCGGCTTCGTCTTCTCCGACTTCCTCTTTTTTTATCTTTTGTTTTTTTTTTACGCCTTTTACTTCTTGTTCGTCATCGTCTTTGTCTTCAGCTTGTTCTTCTTTATCGTTTTCATCTTCCAGACTTCTTATTCCTCTGATTTTTCTTTGTCTCTTTCATTATCTTCACCTTCTTCTACTTTGTCTTTTTCATCTTCCGGTTTTCTTCTTCTTCTTTATTCATATTTTCTTCCTCGAATATTCCTTCTTCCACTTCGTCTACTATGTACTGGTTTTCTTCTCAGACTTCTTCTCCAAATTTTTTTTCTTCTCCAAATTCGTCATTTCATTCTTCTTTGTTCACTGTCTTTGTCTTATCCGACCATTTTTCTTTTCTTCGTTTTCTTCCTCGTACTTTCCGAATTCTTCTTCATTGTCTTCGTCTTTTTCTTCTCTCTCTTCTTTATCTTTTAGTTTTACATATTCTTCGTCTTTTCCTTCTTATCCTCCATCGCCTTCAACTCCTACTTATTTTGGACTAAAGTCTTGGTCTTTTAAACTTCATCTTTTTACTTTTGAGTGTCAATTTAAGTAATGTTTTAGTCTTTATAATTTGATCTTATGAACTTAGTGTGGTTTATGTGATCTTTTAAATTTATGTGGATTTATGTACACTTTACTTTTTTAACTGGTTTTGGTCTCAATCTATAGTCTCAATCTATAGTTTGTTTTCCTTCGATTCTCTTATTCCTTTTCTTCATCATCTTTGTATTCTATTTCTTCTGATTTATCTTCTTCTTCTTCCTAATCTTTATCTTTCGTTATTTTATTCTTCGTATTTTCCTTATTCTTTTTCATCGTCTTCGACTTCTTCTTCTCCAACTTGTTGTTGTTGTTCTTCTTCTTCTTCTTCTTCATCTTCTCTCCGGTTTTTATTCATCTTTTTCTTCAATCCTTCAATTTAACGCCTTTGTCTTCTTGTTCTTCTTCTTACGGTTTTTCTTCTCAAAAATTTCATCTTCTTCTCCTTCTTATCATTCAACATCTTCATATTGTCCTATTTATTCTTATTCTTCTTCGATTTTTATTAATTGTTCTTCATCTTTTCCTTCTTCCTCTTCTTCATCGAATTCGTCCTTCTCTTCTTCTTCATTTTTTCCTTCTTCTTCTTCATCGTCTTTGACTTCTACTTCTTTGTCTTCTTCTTCCTCTTAGATCTATCTTTCGATTTTCTTATTCCTCATCCTTTTCTTTCATCTTCATCATCGTCTTCGACTTCTACCTTTTCTTCCTCTTCTGTTATGTCTTCTTCTTCTTTTTCTTTATCTTTTGTTGTTTTTCTTCCTCGTATTTTCCTACTTCTTTTTCATCGTCTTTGACTTCTTCTTCATCGTCTTTGTATTCTCTGAGTTCTTCTTCTTCCTCTTTTACGGTTTTTATTAGCCTTCTTTATCCTCTTCTTCTTACTTCTCCTTGGTCTTCTTTGTATTATCCAAATTCTTCTTCTTCTGGGTTTTCTTCGTCTCTTTCTCTTCTTCACCTTCTTCTACTTTGTCTTCTTCATCTTTAGGTTTTCTTCTTCTTTTACTTCGTTTTCTTCATCTTCTGGTTTTTTTATTTTTATTCTTTCAGTTTTCTTCTTCAACTCGAACTTTTACATCTCCTTATCCTTATTCTTCTTCACTATTCCGTGTTGCCCATCTTCTTCTTATTCTCCAAGGTTTTATTCGACTTTTTGTTCGTCTTTTTCCTCGTCATTTTCGACTTTTTGTCATCAGCTTCGTCTTCTTCTTTATATTTCGTCTTTTTTTTTCTTTTTTCTTTTTTTTTCTTCAATTTTTTATCTACTTCTTCATCGTCTTTGCCTCCTCCGACTTCTTCTTTTTATTTTACTTCCAAATTTTCTTCGTCTTCTTCTTCCCTCTTATTCTTCATCGTCTCCGTCTTTTCAGAATTCTTATTCTTCTAGTTTTTATTTCGCTCATCTTCGTCTTCTTATTCGTTTACTTTCACATATCTAATAAATATACATTATATTGTATAATAAGTATTAATTTTTACAGTGTTGGTAAACAACCCCATGATATACATTGTTTACTTTGATCACATGATATACATATATTATATAATAACTATTAATTTTCAGAGGTTAGGTAAACAATGACTTTGCATAAATGTACATACAATCACACGGAGCTCCTTGGTTTCTCGACTAACGTCTTGGTCTTTTAAACTTCATCTTTTGAACTCTTGAGTGTCGATTTAAGTTATGTTTTAGTCTTTTAAATTTGATTTTATGAACTTAGTGTGGTTTATGTGATCTTTTAAATTTATATGTATTTATGTACGTTGTAATTTTAAAATTGGTTTTGGTCTCAATCTTTACTATGTCCCCTCTCCTCTGTATCGAATTTATTGGCCATATACTTTTCTCAATAAACGGAGATGTCTCGATACATGTCTACTTTGGTGATTATCAAATACAATGTCAAATATCAACAATAGGCATGAAAAATGTCATAGAAATATAGAAAATGAATCCTCGATGAGTTAATTAAAAGCTAAAGCACCTATTTATCTAATCACCCAAACAACATAATTGTTCAACCAAGGTAGCCTGCCAGGATTAAGCTCCACACTCGACTTTTTTGTGGTAAACTCCACACTCGAGTTAGTATTTCTATACCGCTTATTAATTAGTAAATGAAATTTTTGTAAATTTAATTAATATTTGTAAGTTTAGAAAATATTAATAATATATTAATGCAAAGCTAAATAATTTGTTTTTGCTCTCCTAATCGCATCTGACTTGTGAAAACATATATAAATCAAAAGAGGCATAAGAACAACTATTTCATGAATTGTCATAAGAAATTTTCTCACTACAAAAGAGTTTAATATCAAAATACCATAAGACGAATAAAAAAGACATTAAGCTCAAATTTTGATAGTCGGATAAAGTATCTTCGGTGAAAAATATCTCCGTTCATCGGACTAAAAGGCATTCGACCGACTATACCAATTCTTACGTGAAAATTTTAGAGAAAGAATAGATAACAATTTTCCATAGGAAAAAAGCCTCAATTCCATTTTTCTAGAGGACAATATAGATCGGACAAAGAACCAGTAGACCAGCCTCGCAATCCGTACAGCAAGAGAGATGCCTACACGGCAAAAACAGAGCTCTTGTTTCTCTATTAGACCCACAATTCCAGCAAAAACTACTCATCTTCTTCAGTGGGAAATTATCTCCGCCGCAACACGGTCCTCCTCCACAGTTGCTGCTTCATGATATGTGACGGCTCTCTCTCGAGCGTCGAGTTAAATGTTGACACCATTGCTTCTCCATTTTCATTTTCCTCAACAAATCTTCGAGATCCATGTTCTTGCTCAATGCTTGTGACATCTCTTCTTTTGTCTGCGTCATCAAAATCAAACCTTTCGTTTCCATTTTCCTCAAGTTCATCTTCATCTCTTGCTTCTTCTATTCTTACAACATATATCTCAACCTCTCGTTCTACAAATGCCCATGTTTTTAAAATCGAACTTTCGGTGAAATGATATGATTACGAACCTGTATTATGATGAACTGATTGATCTCTTGCTTATGTTTCTCCATACTATTGATTTTGATGTTGATAATGAAACTGAGCTTGCTGGTTGAAATATTTATGCGAGTCGAGATTATTGTTCACTTACGACTGATCGATTCCGATTCCAATGCCGCCATCAACGAAAAACTTAGACCCACCACAATTTCTGATTACCAGAAATTCGATATGGTTCGCATTTGAAGCGTAGTAATTCAACTGTGATTGAATCGCCATTCTATTTCCCTGCCCAGAGCAGAAAAGAAACGTTCCAAGTTTTGTTTTTGTTTTTATTCAAAGTGATTGATTGCAAAAAGTTATATTTCCCTCAGGTGTCCTCCTCACGTAAATCACCTCCAAGTGATTTGCAGCGAAGCTCATAGCAAATCTAGGGTACATATATATGATTCAATTAGAAATATTATTCTTCCAAGAGGGAAAACATAGTGGTCAATTACGTCTAGGAGTGGTAAAAGTCAATAATATTCTTCTCAAATGAGATTACACACGCGGTAAGAAGAATTCTGAGTTTTGAAAAAAAAAAAAAATAGTCTAAGAAGATAACGAAATTAATTAGCCAACAACCGAAGATAGGATTATGTACCCAATAAGATATAGAGAAACACACAAAATTCTGTGGGAATCATAGACAATTCTTATTTGGAGAACGACTTTTAGGCCACCCAACAGATAATTCAACAAGAAGAAAACGCTGCAGCGATATACACAAGATGCCACAATTTCCCCTAGTTTCTATAAATCACGAAAAGCTGAATACTTTTCTCCAAACCCTAAACCCTATCCTCGGTTAACCATTCCCTAAACCCTCTTTTAGAATTCAATGCCTAAAACTAGCCGCAACAGTGTTCAAGTGGGCAGGACCCTGAACAGCCAGAGCAGATTAACTAAGAGAGAAGGCTCATCATCCAAACGCCTAAGGCTCTAATTGCTCGGACAAAATTGAAAGGGGCAAAAACGTTATAAATACCTCTGTTTTCAGAAGCTTGAGGGACAAGAGGGTTTAACTTCTCCACAGATTCAGATACGAAACCCTAGAAACTCGAAGCGAAACTTGACCCGCAAAAAGCAATGAAGGGGTTTTAGGGTTCGACGCGCGTTCGGTGAAACGATAAAAAAAAATAACGGAATTGAAACGGGAAACTGAGCAACAAACCAAAAAAATTGAAAAAAAACAAGGAACTTTTCTTTCCCTCTCGAAAATTTGATTCAAAATTTGAATTTTTTGGGATTTCGATATAGTTAAATTGTTGATGGGAACTGTAGGAAATGGAAATATATTACAATTATATAAAAAATATTACATAAATTATTAAAAGTTTTGTTTTATTTTTGAAAAAAAAAAAATTGAATCATAATAAAAAGGAGCGTTTAGAAAATGTTGGAACCAATTGAGCTGAATGATTTCCATTGTTGTTTCTTCATATATAAATTCTATTTATCTTCGGCAGACTTGTGAGTTTACTTCAGCAGACTTGCAACATTCCCCCTCAAACTTGGCTGGTGAAGATCGATTAAGCCAAGTTTGCCAAATTAACTCCCTATGGACGAATGTGGATGAAGTTGCCTCGTTAAAAACCTTATCAGGAAAACTCAATGGGAAAAACCATGGTTAAGGGAAAAAGAGTGCAACAGTCACGTTCCAACATTCCTCCTTAAGCTTGGCTGGTGAAGATCAATTAATCCAAGCTTGCCTTGAATGAAATTGCACACCTTTGAATTTGCTGCCTTGGTGAAGATATATGTAAGTTTATCAGAACTCTTAGTGTAAGCGGGAGAGATGATCCCAAGTTCAACCTTCTCACGAATATGATGGCAGTCCACTTCGATGTGCTTGGTGCGCTCATGAAACACACAGTTGGATGCAATGTGAATAGCAGCCTGATTGTCACAATGCATGATAATAGGCTGAGTTTTCTTGACTCCGAGATCCAGTAGCAACGCCTTAAGCCAAATAAGCTCATCTGTAGTGTCAGCCATAGACCGATATTCAGCTTCACAACTTGACCTTGACACCACCTTCTACTTCTTGCTTCTCCACGTGACCAGGTTCCCACCAACAAACGTGCAATAGCCTCCTGTTGATTTCATGTCTATCTTGTCTCCAGCCCAATCAGCATCACAATAGCCAACGATCTCAACGTGGTCATTCTTCTGCATCCAAATGCCTTTGCCCGGAGTTCCTTTCAAGTACTTGAGGATCCTTTCCACCATATTCCAGTGGTAGATAGTTGGAGCTTGCATGTGTTGACTAACCTGGTTCACAGCAAAACATAATCAGGACGTGTAATTGTAAGGTAAATGAGCTTACCCACAATTCTTTGGTATTGTCCAATGTTGTCATAGGGTTCCCCCTCACGAGAGTCTTTGTACTTCTCTTCAATAGGTGTCTTTGCTGGTTTAGCTCCAAGCTTTCATGTTTCACTAAGAAGATCAAGTGTATACTTTCTTTGAGATAGAAATAGCCCTCCATCAGAACGACATACTTCTATGCCAAGAAAGTACTTTAGTTCACCTAAATCTTTAGTATCAAAAGCATATTTGAGGGAGGACTTGGTATTTTGAATACCTTCTTTGTCATTGCCCGAAATAATGATATCATCAACATAAATCAAGACAACGAAAATACATGATTCCCCCTGAATTATGAAAAGCGAATGATCAACTTCTGACCTTTTAAATCCATTTCCAATGAGGGTTTTGCTCAGCTTGTGATATCAAGCACGTGACGATTCCTTCAAACCATAGATAGCCTTCTTAAGCTTGAGAACTTTTCCTTCTTCAATTTCAATACCAGGAGGTGGTCTCATATAAACTTCTTCTTCAAGTTCACCTTGAAGGAAGGCATTCTTTACATCCATCTGCCACAAATCCCAAGAGATGTTAGTAGTAAGTGAAAGAATAACACGAACAGTATGGAGTTTAGCAACAGCAGCAAAACGTCCTTGTAATCTTCTCCATATGTTTGAGTGAAACCTTTAGCCACCAAGCGAGCTTTGTGCCTCTGATATCATCATATTTTGCATGATTTAAGCATTCTTATTACTTAGGTTTCGAGTCATTTGCATATAATTCATGTCATTTCCTTAGCATTTTAGTCTTCTTAGGAGTTTAGTGTGTCCATATTAGGTCCTAGAGTGTCTAGCTTGTTTTGGAGCATATTCTAGGTACTTTAGAGGAGGTTCGAGACTTGGGACGTGAGACCGTTTGGATTGAAGGCAAGAAAAAGAAGACTAAAGACATGAAGAAGCCTATCGAGCCATCATACCGAGGTCACACCTCGGTGTAGCCTCATCGGTGTGACCTCGGCAACTCCATACCGCGCACAAAACCTCCCCACACCGACATGTGACGTCGGTATCGAAGCTTTAGGGGACTACACCGAAGTCACACCTCGGTGTAGCCAATCGGTGCAAGAACAGAAGAAAAACCCCTTAGCCCCGACGTGCAATACCGAGGTATGACATCAGTGTATCTACGTCACATTTCACCTCAACACCGAGGTCACACATCGGTGCTGCTTCTCGGTGCATTTCCTCCGGATGACTCCTCACCATCTCACTCCACTCCAGAACCGAGGTCACACATCGGTGTTGTTCCTCGGTGCATCTCTTGAAGACAGAGCACTCACCTCATCACCGAGGTCACACATCGGTGTAACATCTCGGTGTGAGATCAGAGACAATTTCCCTTAGCACCGAAGTGCTACACCGAGGAGTGACATCGGTGCAGACGACCCCTGATCACTTCTCACCCATTTTCGAATCGGGTCGGTACCCGGTTTGTCCGGAATCGACCTGGTTCGCCACTATTCACTATAAATATTTTAGACCTAAATTTTCCTAAGTAGCTTTTTCTCTTGCTAAAAACTTTCCTTTTAGGGTTCTAAGTATTTTGTAAAAAATATTCTCCTTTTAATTTATGCAATCCAAGTTTATTTCTTAATCTCTTCTTCTTATATCTCATTTATTAATCTTATAACCATCTAATCATGGGCTTCAACATATCTCTAATAAGATTTGTTAGATCCATCATGATTAGTGAGTAGTCTTTTTAGGATCTTGGGATGGGATAGATTTAGTGTGATCCAATGGTTGATTTATGATGCTTAGGGTTATATTTACTTATTTTTCTTCTTTCTAAGTGTGCTTAATGCTAGATTAGGCTTGAGAAAGCTAATCTAGACTTTAGGGAATTTCACACCCACAAGGTGTTTGATGAAATTTTCCAAAGAGCTTAGTTAGAGATAATCATTCTTAACCTATGAGAGTAGTTACTTAAGGTGATTTTTGGTTGATTAGAACTTGAATTTTAATGCTTGCTAATCATCTTATCACAAATGAGAATTTGATCTTGATTTGGTGATTAGCAAAGTGATTAGTGCCATAAGAGAGGATTAGTCAATAATTAGTGATCAAACCTAGAGATTAGCATTGATTGAGCATTGGGCACCATGAATTAGCCAAAGGGTCACCTTTATTCCGTAACCCCATCCTTGGATTTGCCTTTTATTATTGAAATCAATTTCGTTTAGCATCGTTAGTCTTGTTACTTGTCTTAAAATTTAATTAGTGAAACTTCAAACAACATTGCTTGCTTAGATTAAGATGTTCTATGCATTCTTAGTGATTGAATCTATACCCATTTGGATTGACACCTCATATACTACATAGTATTAAGAATTGATCTCAAATTAGACTCCAAAAAGTCTACTATCAATTTGGCGCCGTTGCCGATTGGGTTTAGCTTTCAACATTAGGATTTTAGATATTCTTGAGATTAAGCTTTCTTTTTACATTTGTTACTAACCTCTATCTCTACATTGTTTCCTATCTTTCTCTATAGGTGTATGAACTTGCGAAGTCGGGGTCCAACGAATTTGATTGATAGAGTGGACAACATTCGTGCTTTGGAGAGAGAACTCGCAAGAGCAAGGAGGCAAAGGGAAACACAACTTCACGTCGAACGTTTGGGTATGGAGAACTTAGACGACGTACCGGTTGGAAACAACAACAACCGGAAATTTGCCAATCAACAAGGCAATGGTGGCAATGGAAACCACCACGCCTAAGGTGGCCAAGAGCCACACGTCCCACCACCACCCACCTGGCAATTGAGAGCCCCTAACCATCCACCAAGGGCTCAAAACGTGGTTGGCGCGGGTGATGCCGCCAACTCTCATCAAAACCGGCAAGGGATTCAAGTTCCTCCGGTGGAGAACAATAACTTCGAAGTGAAGGCGGGGTTGATTAATATCGTTCAAGGCAACAAATTCCACGGCCTATCTATGGAGGACCCGTTGGATCATATTGATCAATTCGATAGGATATGCGGGCTAACCAAGATGAACGGTGTCTCGGAAGACGGTTTCAAGCTAAGACTATTCCCGTTTTCCCTTGGAGATAAGGCACATCAGTGGGAGAAGAATCTACCTCAAGGCTCCATCACGTCTTGGGACGATTGCAAGCGAGCTTTCCTTACTAAATTTTTCTCACCGACCCGAACCGCTAAATTGAGGAACGAAATCTCTAGTTTCACCCAACGATCAAATGAGTCCTTCAACGAAGCGTGGGAAAGGTTTCGAATCTACTCTTCTTAATGCCCTCATCACGGTTTCTCTAATGTCTCTCTCCTAAGCACCCTCTACCGTGGTGCTTTGCCCAAGATAAGAATGCTTCTAGACACGGCCTCCAATGGGAACTTCTTGGCCAAAGATATGGATGAAGCCATGGAACTAGTTGAGAATCTAGCTTAAAGCGACGGAACTTATGGAGATTACTACGATAAAGCAACCCGAATGACTAGTGATTTGGAAGAGCAAAAGAGGACCAAGGAAATAAAGAGCCTCAATGACAAGATAGACAAGCTTCTAAGCTCTTCTCAAAAGCAAGTTCATTTCGTTGGGGACTATGAGAACAACCAAGGTTATCAAGATGAAGTTGTGGACTTGAGCAAACAACAGGAGATGAACTATGTGGGTAACCAAGGATACCAACGGGGTGGATTCAACAACAATTACCGTAACCACCCTAACTTCTCTTACCGGAACCCAAATGTGGAGAATCCACAAGATCAAGTGTATCCTCCACAACACCAAGGCAACCAAGGTGGTCAACAAAGGAACTTCACTTCTCAACAACAAGGTCAAGGTTCCATCAACCAAAGCTATGTTCCCAATAATACTTTTCAAGGGAACCAAGGCGGGTTTCAAGCCAAAGCACCTTTCACGGCTCCACCCAGTTTTCAACAAGGCTTTGTTCCTCAAGGTCAAGCAACTACGTCTAAACCGCAAGAGCTTGACTTGAACACCATGTTTCAACAACTTCTCAAGGGACAAGCGGAAATCAATACAAGGGTAGATTGTTCTTACAACGATCTTAACTCCAAGCTTGAGACATTGAGCTCCAAGGTTAAGCAACTCGAAGGCAAGGGAGCCGCTTCTTCTTCACGGTCATAGGGTCAACTACCGGGAAAGCCCGAGACCAACCCCAAGGAGTATGTGAATGCCATTACACTAAGGAGTGGTACGGTCTTGCCCACAAGAGAAGCTCCTCCTAATCTCAACGAGGACATTGAGAACCAAAGTGGGGGGCAGAACTTGAGACTCAAGACGAAGTGATAGTTGAAGACACGGTTTTGGAAGACAAAGACAAGGGTAAACGGGTTGAAGAGGTCAAGACCAAGGTTGTTGCTAAAGAGAAGCCCAAGAAGAGAGAGACTTTGTTTGTCCCACCACCACCTTATATGCCAAAGCTTCCCGTTTCCCAGACGCTTCAAGAAACAATTGTTGGAAAAGTATAAGGCGGTGTTTGATAGACAAATGGCAAAAGTTGAGCTTACCATGCCTTTAGTGGATGCATTCTTGCTTGTGCCTCAATATGCTAAGTTCCTCAAGGATGCCGTGAAAGAAAGAGCTAAAGATATGGAATCCATGGTGGTATTGACCCATGAGTGTAGTGCTATCATCCAAAAGAAGGTGGTACCAAAGAAACTTGGAGATCCGGGTAGTTTCACTCTCCCCTCTGCTTTGGGACCTCTAGCGTTCAACAATTGTCTTTGTGATTTGGGTGCTAGTGTAAGCCTAATGCCGTCCTCCGTTGCTAAGAGATTGGGATTCACGAAGTACAAGGCTTGTAGGATCTCCTTGATCCTTGCGGATAGAAGCGTGATAGTGTCAATTGGGCTACTTGAAGATTTACCAATCGCGGTTGGAGATTTCATTGTTCCAACGAATTTCGTGGTCTTGGAGATGGATGAGGAGCCAAAAGACCCTTTGATCTTTGGAAGACCCTTCTTGGCAACCGCGGGAGCGATCATCGATGTGAGGAAGGGCAAGATTGACTTGCACTTGTGCAAAGATGAGGTGCTCGAATTCAACATCAATGACGTCATGAAGAAGCCCACTATAGACGGTCAATGCTTCTACATCGAGATCATGGATGAATTGGCGGATGAACTCCTTGAAGAGTTGAATCTTGAAGATGGTTTGCAAGTTGCTTTAATTAAGGATCATGGTGAACATGGGGATTTGAATGAAGCTAGTGAGGGGTACAAGTTGATTTTGGACTCACACAAGCCTATGGTTAAAGAAGCTTCGTTCATTGATTTGAGTTTTCAAGCAATGAAGTGTGAAGACGGTTCTACATTGGGTTTGGTACAAGAGAGCTATGCTTTGGAAGTGGAGCAAAAGATGGACGTGGAAGGAGCTAGCAATGGTAAGACTAGCTTGGATGAGGATGATTTGAGTGAGCTCAAGGCGCCTAAGGTGTACCTCAAACCACTTCCTAAAGGGCTAAGGTACGCTTTCTTAGGTCCCAACGAGTCTTACTCGGTGATAGTTAACGATGAGCTTAGTGAAGATGAAATTGCCACCCTTTTGAAAGCGTTAAGAAGATTTAGAAAGGCAATTGGATACTCTCTAGGTGACATTAAGGGTATTTCCCCATCTCTTTGCACACATAGGTTGAATCCTAATTTGAAGGAGGTGGTCAAGAAAGAGATTCTAAAGCTCCTAGATGCGGGGGTTATTTATCATATCTCCGATAGTACATGGGTATTCCCGGTTCATGTGGTGCCTAAAAAGGGTGGAATCACGGTGATAAAGAACGACAAAGATGAGTTAATACCAACTAGGACTATCACCGGTCATAGGATGTGCATTGATTATCGAAAACTTAACTCTGCCACTAGGAAAGATCACTTCCCTCTTCCTTTCATTGATCAAATGCTTGAAAGACTTGCTAATCACCCGTTTTATTGCTTTTTAGATGGTTATTCGGGATTCTTTCAAATTCCCATTCACCCGAATGACCAAGAGAATACGACATTTACATGTCCTTATGGCACATTTGCTTATCGAAGGATGCCGTTTGGACTATGTAACGCACCCGCCACATTTCAAAGGTGTATGATCTCGATCTTCTCGGATCTAATTGAGGAGATGGTCGAGGTCTTCATGGACGACTTCTCGGTCTATGGATCCTCGTTCTCTTCTTGTTTGTCCAATCTTTGTAGGGTCCTAAAAAGGTGCGAGGAGACAAACTTGGTGCTAAACTGGGAGACATGCCACTTTATGGTGCGAGAAGGGATCGTGTTAGGCCATAAGATTTCCGAGAGGGGCATCGAAGTTGATAAGGCTAAGGTGGAGGTGATGATGGGTCTAGAGCCTCCAAATTCGGTCACTAGTGTTCGGAGCTTCTTGGGACACGCGGGTTTCTACCGTCGGTTTATCAAGGACTTCTCAAAGATCGTTTGTCCTCTCACACGGCTCCTTTGCAAAGAAGTGGAGTTCAAGTTCGATGAAAAATGCCTCGAGGCGTTCTTAGAGATCAAGAAGGCTCTTGTGAGCGCACCTATAGTTCAAGCTCTGGATTGGGAGCTACCGTTCGAGATCATGTGTGACGCGAGTGACTTTGCGGTTGGAGCGGTCTTAGGCCAAAAGAAAGACAAGAAGGTTAATGTCATATACTATGCAAGTAGGACGTTGGACGATACTCAAGCAAGATATGCGACGACGGAAAATGAGTTGTTGGCAGTGGTATTTGCTATGGAGAAATTCCGCTCGGATGTGGTTGGCTCCAAGGTTGTGGTATACACGGATCATGCGGCTTTGAGGTATCTACATGCCAAAAAGGATACCAAACCGAGACTTCTCCGATGGATTTTACTACTTCAAGAGTTTGACATGGAGATTGTGGACAAGAAGGGTATTGAGAATGGAGTTGCGGATCATTTGTCTAGGATGCGCATTGAAGACCTTGTCCCGATTAACGATTCACTCCCCGAGGAGCAATTGATGTTGGTGAGTGTTTTGAGGAGAGGAGTTGAGGCCGTGAGAGGTCTTGAGAGTGCAAACGGTTTACAAGACGGAAAGCTACCATGGTTTGCGGATTTAGTGAACTACTTGGCTTGTGGAAGAGAGCCGCCCAACTTGGAGGGCTACAAGAAGAAGAAATTCTTTCATGACGTAACAAGGTATTATTGGGATGAGCCGTTCTTATACACGTTGTGTTCGGATGGCTTATATCGAAGATGTGTGGCAGAAGAAGAAATGAACGGGATCTTGTTCCATTGCCATGGCTCGGCCTATGGAGGTCATTTTGCTTCCTTCAAGACGACGACAAAGGTCCTCCAATCCGGTTTTTGGTGGCCTAGTTTGTTTAAAGACGCTCATGCTTTTGTTTCCACTTGTGATGCGTGCCAAAGGAAGGGGAACATTGCTAGAAGAGATGAGATGCCTCAAAATCCTATTCTTGAGGTTGAAATTTTTGACGTTTGGGGCATTGACTTCATGGGACCGTTCCCCTCTTCATATGGCAACCAATATATCTTGGTAGCGGTAGACTACGTGTCTAAGTGGGTCGAAGCAATCGCTAGTCCGACCAATGATGCTAAGGTAGTTCTTAAGCTTTTCAAGACTATCATCTTTCCAAGGTTTGGGGTGCCAAAAGTTGTCATAAGCGATGGGGGAAGCCACTTCATCAACAAGGTTTTCGAGAGTCTACTCAAGAAGCACGGGGTTAGGTATAAAGTGGCCACACCATACCACCCTCAAACGAGCGGCCAAGTGGAGGTCTCAAACCGACAAATCAAGGCCATATTAGAGAAGACCGTGGGGAGTTCGAGAAATGATTGGGCTAATAAGCTAGACGATGCATTGTTGGCATATCGGACGGCGTTCAAAACACCTATTGGGACTACACCGTTCAACCTTCTCTACGAGAAGTCATGCCACTTACCGCTCGAGCTTGAGTACAAGGCCATGTGGGCCGTGAAGCTCCTAAATTTTGATCTCAAATCGGCACAAGAAAGGCGTTTGATCCAACTTCAAGAACTCGATGAGATTAGGCTTGAAACCTATGAAAGCTCCAAGATTTACAAAGAAAGGACTAAGGCTTTCCATGATAAGAAGATTGTGCGCAAAGACTTCAAAGAAGGGGATCAAGTCTTGCTCTTTAACTCGCGCCTCAAGCTGTTTCCCGGGAAGCTACGGTCTAAATGGTCCGGTCCCTTTGTGATCAAAGAAGTGAGGCCTTATGGAGCCATTGTTCTCGTGAACAAGAACGAGGAAGAGTTCGTTGCAAATGGACAAAGACTCAAGCCATATCACGCCAACGAGTTCATTGAAGAAGGGACCTAACTCCCCCTCGATGATGCTCCTCTTTCCGCCTAAACGGGTAACCAATGTCGAACTTAGTGACGTTAAACAAAGTGCTCTTGGGAGACACC
This sequence comes from Eutrema heterophyllum, assembly GCA_002933915.1. Taxonomy (NCBI): domain Eukaryota; kingdom Viridiplantae; phylum Streptophyta; class Magnoliopsida; order Brassicales; family Brassicaceae; genus Eutrema; species Eutrema heterophyllum. The sequence goes on along the minus strand of PKMM01037916.1, from coordinate 372,896 downwards.
CCAAGCTTATCCTTGTACATACTTTTAGATTCTCGTTTTCTCTTTTTCGTAGTTCGTTTTGATGCTTTTGTTGAGTGTTTTTAGGTTGAGATGATCATGGTGGACAAAGGAACCACACGGATGTACAACACCAACGTGTGACATCGATGTGGTATGTTCCGAATGAGAAACGGGTCGATACCGAGGAGACAGATCGGTGTTACTCCTCGGTGTAACATCAGAGGCTTTTTTCCCTTAGCACCGATGTGCACACCGAGGAGTGACATCGGTGTGCGGAGATGGGACCTTCAAAAAGTGCCAACACCGACGTACAACACCGATCTGTGACGTCGGTATGGAACGAACCGATGAAGAGTCAACACCGAGATCACAAATCGATTCCACTCCTCGGTGTCGAAACAGTGCATGTTGTCCTTAGCACCGAGGAGTGACCTCGGTATGCATCAACAAGATTTTAAAAATTTGTCAATACCGATGCGCTACACCGATATGTGACATCGGTATTGACCAATTTTTTAGACCGACCCGCTTCCCGACCCAGATAAGATCCGACCTGCCCAGGTAAGTCTCCTTCTTACCTTCCCCTTTGTCGCGAAAAAAAAAAAAAAAAAAAAAAAAAAAAAAAAAAAAACCCACTTCTCTCTCACTTTCGCGGCCAACCTCTCTAATCCAAGCACCCATACCTCATTTTCTTCATAACTTCCTCATCTCTCACTCAAATTGCGTGATTCAAAGTGCTAAATCCCTACTTTTCTTCTCTCTACTTGGATTCACCAACGATTTCACTACTCGCTCATTAAATTTCAAGGTGGATTTTCATGAAAACCAAACTTTTTGCTCTTAAGAAAGAAAAAAAAAATTGGGTTTTTGAGAAAACAATGCTTTGCCTATGGTTAACCTTTGGAATTAGAGTAGTAAATCTTTGGGTTTGATGATTCTTGTGCTACTTAGTGTTACATTGAAGAAAATTTTGGAATTTAGAGAAAAGCTTGAAATCATGGGTCATAAATTCGAGTAGGAATTTGGTTTGATGAGTTGTGGGATGTTTCATTGTTCTTTGAACTCATTTTATCTCTTGATTTTAAGTCATCATTGTGCCTTGTCCTTTGAATCTCACAATTTTTCTCGAGCAAATTTTGTAGGCACAATGGCAAACGACGGTGCAACTCGAGCAAGGACCAAGGCTTCATCCGATGCAAAAGGAAAAGCCGTTGCCAAACCCTCAAGCGCAAAAGGCAAAGCCTTTACAAAGGCTTCCAATGCTAAAGGAAAAGCCGCGGCTAAAGGCACCAAACCTAAGGGAGCAACTGCGGCATCATCTTCTCAAGCTAGCAAGAAGACAATTGCTTGTTCAAAAAAAAGAAGGCAATTGCTCTTGCAAAGGCTTCCAAGGTAAAGGCTAAAGGCAAGAGACTTATCAAATTTACATCTTATGAGCTAAGAGACTTATCAAATTTACAACCGACGAATCACAGCCCAAATCATAGAACTTACAAAGAAACTGAAATCCTTTTGTTACAAACATTTTTTTTGTGGAATCTTCTAGAATCATTTTAATTATTAAAAGAAAAACTATAAATATTGGATAAATTCTCTCGTTCACATGTGATTCAATAATGGGCTTTCCATAAGGGCCCATGATACTCGCACCCCTAGACACAAAGAAGACAATGCTAATGGAAAAATAACTTATTTTTGTGTCAAAAATTCACCGCAAACAAAAAAGGGATAGAAAAAAAAAGGGAAGATCAATCTTGCCAAGGATCACTCTCTGCCCTAACTTCAGATGGTTCAATTACTTCTGCTCTCCAATCATTTGTTTTTAGAAAGGTCACTGTTAATACTTAATGGGACAACATAGACAACTCATGAATCCACAAATGATTGTCTCAAGCAAGAAACAGAAGCTCCATGTTTTTCATTATTGATTGGAGAGTATCAAGCTTTCATTGCAGACAACAAAGAAAACAAAACATGCAGAGAAAACGTTCTTGCATCCCCTTTTTATCCATCCAAAGAAGCAATACATCAGACTTGGAAACCATATCTTGATTAATGAAAAAACCTCAAACTTCAGGTGTGTCTGAGCGCAGAACTGTCAAGAAACAACACAAAGTTGATGTTAAGAAAATTGGGTTAACCAAAAGAAAAATGTCTAAAATCGAACTGAGGTAAGAGAGATTAAGATTCTCTTCAGAGTTAGCTTGGCGAATACCATCAAATGTGAGCACAAAAGAGCCATTTTTTTCATAACACTTCAAGTGACAACTACTTTGCGAAACAACTGAAATGAGATGTTGGAAATTTGGAAGATAGCAATGGTTCTGATGGGATACTTGGAGCTTCTAAGAGGTGCAAAAGGCTAAATTCCAATTCATTTTTCATAAAACACCGCTTACGTTGCATATCACAACTAAAGATCCAACATTTAGATATCTGAATAGTTTGACCAGACATAAAACCAGGCTAAGAGGCATGAATGAGTTGAAGCAGATGTAGAAGCTAACTACTTGTCCCTATCCGACACTTCCATTTCCTAATTATGATGGTTCTAATTCACGTAAACTTGCAGAAATGATCTCCCATTTAATCTTGCAGAAACAGAGAGAGTCACATAGAAATGAAGAAAAACATACAAAGAAGAAGCTAGATCTCGATCAAATTGGAACAAAAAAAAAACAAAGCACGATTGATGAGGAAGGGAGCGTGAAGATACCTGGTTTCTGGGGTTTTCCATCAGCCCATTTGGAGAGGGAGAAGTGAACCTTCTCGCGATTGATGGATTCAGCCTTGAAGGGTTCCTTGAGACAGTTCCTCACGAGATTCGCGCAGATGTTTGAGTAGGTTATATACGTCATCCCCGCCGCTCTCCAGAATGGAACCGCCGCATTCGATGCCATCTCCGATTTTGCTCTTCGCTCCAAAATTTGTGATCGATCGAGTCGAGATTGAGAAGAAGATTCGAAGCTAATCTCAAAAAATTCGCTGCAATGGAGAGAAAAAAAACAAAAAAAAAAGTAAACCGCCTACTCGTATACAGCCCATTGGGCCTTTCTAAATAGGGCCCAATTAAATATACAATTTTTCCAATTTCAAAGATAACTATATTATAAATCCGTGCCTGTTTTATCCGTTGTAATATATAAAATGTCAAATGAAAAATAATATATATATTTTTTTTTTTTTTGGGTAAAAAAGGTAAGAGATGGTGTAATAAAAAATGGTATTGTAACCTTTGCCTTTGCCTTCCTTATAAGTAACACTAGATAACTTGATAAAAAGATTAAAATATGCAAAGGGAAACGCATTAGTTCTTTGCGTAAGGAGTTTTAGAATGTATCACTACAAGTAAGAATTAACGCATAAGATGGGTGCCAGATTTCGCTGAAGGTTGGAGACCAAGGATTTGTGTGATATTTGGATTGAGGGGAGGATTGTTGGGAATCAATCCAAGATCCAACATCGNAAAAAAAAACACATTCTTCACAAAAGTTCTCCAATCATATAGTTAAACTGTTAAAGTCTCAAAGATGGAGAGAAATAGTTAAAGAAGAATGTAAGAACCGTCCAAAAAGGAACCATCAAGCATCCAAAAGCATCCATTATAGTTAAAGTACCTGCAACAAAATAACAAATCAGAATTAGAACTAGAAAGTACAAAGTACAAACAGAGTGATGAGTACAAACCAAGTTCTAAGAGACTAAGTATAAAAACTACAAAGAATCAGATCAGAGATATACTAAATTAGTAGACTAAGTTCTCATTATCAGATCAGATATACAATCAAAGTTCTAATCGGATTTCCAAACAACAGTCACATTTAAAATACCTCAGGAACTGAGCATAAGATTCCAAGTTGCTTAATCGTCTTTCAAAGCAATGTTGAACTCTACAGAAGACAACAAACACAAAATTAAAACTAATAACTGTCAAGAATAATAAGAAATCCAATTTAAAGGGTATACTATACCTTTTTCCAGTTGATCTTGTAGAACAATTTCTGCTAGCATTTGTTGAGTAGTCATTTCTGCTAGCTTTTCTCGTAATTGAATCCCTTGTTTTAGCCATTGCTCAGTGCACATTAGAGCTTCAATAGTGAAATGAGTGAGACAACTTCTTGAAGGATCTACCAGACGGTTACTTGTGCTAAATGCAGATTCACTGGCAACAGAAGAAACCTGCATAGCAAATACATCTTTAGCTAGCTCAGAGAGAATAGGATACTTAGGAGAATTGAGCCTCCACCATGCCATGACATCAAACTCGGTTCCAAGTATCACATCAGGGTTTTCTACACTCTCTTTCAAGTACAACTCCAGCTCAGTACTTGATCTTTGAAGTCCTTTCTCATTAACCATCTTCTTGTAGACAAACTCTACTCTTTGTACTCTCTTATACCCACGACCAGTAGAAACATCCACATCACTTACAGTTTGAGATGATGTTTGTGTATTCTGAGACTGTGACAACCCACTAGGCCCTGTCCCTATTTGTGATTGTCTGTAAACATCACTGTATTCATCAAATAGACGCTCCATAACGCGAGTGACTCCCTTTTCAAGATCTTCACAATCCTTAGAACCTTTTCCATAGAGCTCCTGAAAACATACAGTAGCAAAACACATCTTGTAGGCTGGGTTTAAAACAGTAGCTATAATCAGAAGCTTGTTGATCTCCTTTAATCCGTCCCAATACTTGTCAAACTTGTATAACATATCTTCAGCCATCTCTTGCATCTTCACATCAGGATCATTAGCCAGCTCAACGAGATTCCTCTCAATGGTAACAATCTCACCATAACACTTGTAAGAGTTAACAGATTGAGAAGCAGAAACCACTAAAGTTGAAGTGTAAAAGATTTCAAGAATATTAACCAACCTATCAACAGCCTCCCAATCTTCTTTTAATGGTGGTCCTATTCTTTTTTCTCCATCCACTTTCTCATTAAACCAGTCGTTGTAGACCTTGTCTTCTGCTTCCATCTTATCAAAAGCAAGCCTAAACTTCAAACCTCTGGTGAACATTAAAAACGTCGAGTTCCAACGTGTTTTAACATCCAAAGGTAGACTACCCCTAGACATCTTACCAGTGTCAACTCTTAATTCAAATGACTGCAGTCTCTCAGTAGATGATCTCACATAGGTGATTCCATTCCTAATTGCTATGCAACTTGAACTAACTTGTTTCAGCCCATCCTTGACGACTAAATTGAGTATGTGAGCAGCACACCTCATGTGCATAAACTCACCATTTAAAACCAAAGAATCATTACCTACAGCTCTGAATTCTTCCTTAAACCTCCTAAGAGCTGAAGTGTTGGCTGTAGCATTGTCCACTGTGATGGTGAAGACCTTCTTGATTCTCCAATCAGCTAGACAATCAATTAAAACCTTTGCTATGGTTTTTCCTTTGTGATCTGTCACATTCTTAAAACCAATGATGAGCTTCCTTAGTCGCCACTGAGCATCAACCCAATGAGCTGTAACTGCCATGTAGCTAGCACCAGTTGGTTGACAAACCCAAATATCGGTGGTAAGTGACACCCTTTGATTACCAATCAGCTTCCTCATCTCCTCTTTCTTATCCATATACATCTTGTAGATATCTCTTGTTGCAGTTCTTCTAGAATGTGGCTTGTAAAGCTTCACTCTGTCACAAAAAAGTCTCCAACCCAAGCTCTCAATGAAAGACAGTGGAAGCCCAGCCAAGATGAGTAGCTCATTACACGCATCCCTGAAGACAGCTTCAGAAACTCTCCCATATTTAACAGTACCGTCATCTTCAACATTTAGCTTGGTCTGGTTCAGAGAGGGTTTAACTGCCAAGTACTTCTTGCATATGCCTAGATGAGCAATTAAGTTTGATGTACCAGAAGATGTAGCACACGACATTTGTTTCCCACAGTAGAGACAACAGCATTTCTTTGGGTTTTTCTTCAACCTTTTATAATGCACCCAAACCCAAGACCTTTCTTGAATTTTTTTCTTCGGTTTAGATCCTCCTTCAGCTTCACTTCCAGATCCTCCACCATCAGGTACTTTCCTTTTGCTTTGGTTTGTAGTATCAATGTTAGGTGTTTCGCCTTCTCTATGTTGTTCTTCATCCTCATTCGTTTCAGCAAAACCGGAAGAATCCATCTGACAAGGGACAAGAGACAAGTAAATCAACTCATAAGCGCAAAAGAAACAAGATTAATCATCTAACAAAAGCAAAGAAACCGCAAGAGACCAAGCTTTCGAAGAAGTTTAGACTTTAGAACCCTAAATTTCTAGAACCCTAGAATCCAGAAAGGGGTAAACCAAAGAATCGAACACTAACAAGCAATGAATCGAACCATCATAGTATCTTACTCATCTAACCCGAAATCGCAAGAAGAATCGTAACATCAAGACACGATACCTAAGAATCCAAAAACCACGGTTACCACACACACAGAAGAATATATGAATCGAAGACATCAACGTTACCTGAGAATGCGCCTGAAATTTGGATGCAACAGAAGGAGGCGAGTACGGCGGCGACAAACGTTGATGACCTGAGGCTTCCAGTTTTCCTGATTTTGGCTTAACAGATGCATATATGGATAGACGCTAGAGAGAGAGTAGAGAGAAGGGTTCGAGACTTCGAGTTTTGCCCAAAATCGAAGAGAGAGAGAGTTGAAAACTCGATAATTAGAAGAAGAATGTTGTTTTTGGTTAGTAGAGTAAATTAATTAGATGCAGGATTATAGGATGTAAGTATAAGATTAGAGCTTATGTTTAAGTATAATAACATATTTTAGGGTTAAACAAATTTTGGTTATCCATCGGTTTTCGGTTCGGTTCGGTTAATAACCGAAAACCGTGGGTAATAAAAACAGCAACCGATCGGTTTATAAGCAATAACCATAACCAAACCGAATGGCTAATTTCGGTCGGTTTCGGTTCGGTTATTCGGTTGAGGTTTTTTAGCCCAGGACTAATTGACCCCTATAAAATTTAATTTAACTATAGCTCAATAATTTTATTAAATCGTAAAAGTTTTAGCCCAATAAAACTCATCACCAAAAAAAGTTTTTTTTTCCTTTTCAATTGGCAATTGAAATCAAATTAGGGTTAAAAGTGAGATAAGAATTTATATAGTTTTAATTTGTTACATTAGTAATTTGTATAACTAAATTTATTTACTAATTAATCAATTTCAGTTTGAATCGTGTCATAATTATGTCTTTAGAATCGTGTCATAACTATGTCTTTTCTGAATTTTGTTCATAATATTATGCTTTGACTTTCTTCATGTATAATTTTTAAGTCATTACCTAGTTTGTTTTATTGAAAAACATGTGCTTGATACAGTGATAAATGAAACAGTGATAAAACGATTTCAAGATATGAGTGAGCTTAGACTTAGAGTACGTCTATGAGATGTATGTTAATGGTGATATTTTTATTTTTTCAATAAAATTTATACAATTATTTTTAGATCAAAAAATTATTATGACCCCGGTAAATATATTTTTTGGCTCCGCCACTGGGTACAAGCATGAACAACATTATCTTATCTTTTTGTATGACAAAGATGCAAATTGTCGATATTTGTGTGATGTGTGTGAAGAAGAAGCAGATCCGAAAAATGGAATTTATATGTGCAATGTTAATTTGCAGCATCACACTGCATATTAATTGTTTACTTGGAGATTCTGAGGGGATGTATATGATTCCTGGTGGAACAATCAAATATGGTGGTAACAGTATAACAAATCGCAGTATTATAACAAATGTCAGTATTCTTTCCAATAATCATCTCACATCGTAACATATGTAGGCGTTGCAATAACCGTTGTAAAAAACTATAGTATACAAAGTATCGGGTAGAGAACTATTGTGCTCTTTTAACTGCCTAACTATATTGGTACTTTTAACACTTTAAACTAATACTATTGTTCATTTGTGTCTTTTATTTTCTTTTTCTTTTTCTTTTTCTCTTTAATTTCTCTTCATAAAGAACGTTTATTTGTGGTTATTTATGAAATTTACAAGAAATGTTTCAAAACTATATAAGGAATATTGAACCATTGTATAATCTCCTATTAGATAATAGGCCCCAAACTAAAAGATGGTAAATCTTACTTCATGTTTGGTGCATGCCCTATTTACTCATAACATATATTTTTTCCAAGAGATATATACAACAGAGGCCAATAATTTTGATTTGTGATTAGAGTTTACATCACAACATATTTTTGTCTTTTTTTTTTTTTTTCTCAAGAAGAGATCAACTGATAAAAGAGAAAATTTTGTCTCTATGAAGTTTTTCATTTGGAGTACACGGTCAATTGTAACAAGTATAAACTATCTTCATCAATTTCTTCCTCCATGTATCATTAAGACTTTACAAAAAAACATGGGGGTTTCGATTCAATTCAAATAGCTCATGAAAGGGCAAATAAACATAACAACTTACAATTATTATTATGAAAAATCACCAACTGTTTTCTACGGACATCTCCTAGATGCTAGGAAAACCCAACACCACTTATCTTAAACTCAATAGCTCTTGAAAAAGATCGTGAAGCACTATGGAAATAGAGAAAATTGCTAAAGTCATACAGACATATATACACACACACATTTTTGTGTTCCCTCAAAATTGGGTTCCACATACAAACATATAATCATATCAATCAAGAAACCTTATCTATATTTTAGATAACTCCACAATTGATGTTGTGTTCTTCGGAGTAAGAGATTCAGTACAAATCATACCTTTAGAACATTTATCGCCTCTTGGTCGACTATGCTACCTTTGTATCATACATTGGAGAGTCATCTATCCACTTTGTTCTAAACGATTTCATAACAAATATAAAAACGGGTAGGATTAGAAGATAAATATACCAAAGTCCTCTCTATCTACATTATCCCGGCGCAAATATTTCCTTTTTTATCTTACTCTTCAACAAGTATGTCCAAGATCATTTTTTTTGAGTAAACGTCCTAAAACTACACCAGGACTAGGAGGGGGAAAAGTCAAAATCAACCTCTAATAAATTCGATGTGCCGAAAAAAATCTGAACTAAAATACGGTGCAATTTTCTTCCTTCCGAACATAAAAATTCAAATTTTCTACTCAAACTATTGAATCTAACCCAAATCCAGCATTGACCGCAAATCTGTTAATTAGTCAAACCGTTAACAGTATTGACTCAGCAGTCTGAATCAGCTGCCACGTCAGCTATAGCGTTCACATTTGCTGAGTTAGCTGCCACGTCAGTCGTTTTTTTTTCATTTTTTTTTAAGAATGATATCATTTTCTATATATATTTTTTGTCTAAATTTAAATCTCAATTTTTATGTTGTAAATTTCCTTTAATCGCACGAGCTATAAATATATAATTAATTATTCTTTGTGGAACTATATTTTAAAAGAATATAAATTTCTTATTATCATAATTTTTAGCTAATTTCACCATTATAGACCAGAAATTAAACTTGAGTTATGAGTTGGGTATTTCTTAAGGAAGCATCTCTATAATATTATGATATTTGATGTTTGTCACAAATTGTACAACATGCCAAGACAAGACTTCGTTTGGTCATCAAGCAAGACTTTGTTTGGTTGGTAAAGAAAGTTAGCATCTTATATTAGAGAAATGGTGTATTGAAAAGAATAAAGAATACTACATTGTAGCCTTTTCCTTGTCGAGAAGTAACATTAGAAAAGGTGATAAAAATGCAAAGGGAAACGCATACAAGTATATATGGCATTAGTACTTTGCGTGCGTGAGGAATTTTAGAATGTATTACAAACAAAGAAACGTTTGCATTCGTTGCCAAGCCCTATATTATAAGTATGTAGACATTACCAACACTCTCAAATCATCTATGCATCATAAATTTCATATGCACCTTGTTCCGTTTCAGCCATGGATTCTGTGTCAAAGCAGCAATATGTTCCTCCCTTTTTCCTCTGCCCTAAATCAAAATTTAGAAACGAAGAAGATAAGTTTCGTTGGATACAATTTGGAGAGTTACCATTTCTTTCTTCGTTATCATCTTCATCTCACATCCATCCCTTAGATCATGTGGGCAACGAAAAGGAGGATATAAGCCCTCCCATCTCATGTGAAGTTTGCTGGAAGAGGAGAGGTCACCGTATATATCTGCAAAGTACCTTTTTGCAATATTCCAGAAGCAGAACGAGATATTTTTTTTATGTTAAAGCACTACAAGATATTTCCTTCCACAGAGTGTATCGAGCCGATATCAAAACACCCATATCATCCTAAACATTCTCTCCGACTTCTTTATTCAGATCCAAGTAAGCCATGTTTATGTTGTTCAGATAATTCGCATTGGGTTTACAGTTGCTCTATATGCAATTTTACTATATGTAAAGAATGAACATACCACCACTTTTTGAAATAGACCATATATCCAAAAAGACATGAACATACCCTTTTTTACGATTTTAGAAAAATCTCATTGATTTGTGATGTTTGTGCGCTGAGTGACCGTAGTTCTTTGATGTATTCATGTCGTCAATGTGATTGTGTAGTCCATAAAAAGTGTGTCTACTTTCCATATATCATAAGAATATCACGTCATGAACACCGCCTCTCTTTCAATTTTTCACTTACTCCATGAAAAATGTTTATGTGGAGTGTGTCGTGGAAAGGTAGACACGAATTATGGAAGATATTCGTGTGTAAAGGGTTGCAGTTATGGTGTTCATTCTAAATGTGCAACACGAGAAGATGTATGGGATAGGGAAGAACTTGAGGGGAAACCAGAAGATGAATATGACGAAGATATTAGGCCGTTCAACGAGATAAGTGATGGAATTATACAACATTTTAGTCATCCAAATCATCAGATGAGACTCGACGAGAAGACCGATAGAGCATTTGATGAAAGCAAACATTGTCAAGCATGCACACTTCCTATATGTGATGGTATTATTTACAATTGCATGCAATGTGATTTTATTCTCCATCAAGAATGTGCACATCTTCCTCAGAAGAAATATCAAATGACGCATCCTCACCCCCTTCGTCTACAAGAGAATCAAAGCAACAAATTTTTCGAATGTAAAGCTTGCAAGCGTTTTAGCAATGGTTTCAAGTACGTGTGTTATGAAAGGAATTGTGATTATGAGTTAGCCTTACGTTGCGCTTCTATAGCTGAGCCATTGGATCATTGGTGTCATCCAGATCCCTTGTTTCTTACATTTGAACCCCAATCTGAACAAATATGTTCGATTTGCCATAAATCGCAAGGTCATCGTCTAAGCTGTGGAAATTGTGGTTTTGTTGTCTGTTTTGGATGTGCCACTTTACCCAATAAGTTCAGGCACAAGTATGATGAACATGTTCTCATCCTTTCTTATGACGAGGACGTGAGAAGTCAATATCTGTGCGAAGTTTGTGAAAAAGAAGCAGATCCGAAGAATGGAATTTATATGTGCAATGACTGCAACGTCACATTGCATATTCAATGTTTACTTGGAAGGGATATGTATATGATGCCTGCAGGTGAAACACTCTGGGGTGCCATGATTCTTCTCAATAATCATCTTACTCGCAGCATATGCATGATTTGCCATAATCGCTGTCAAGACAAAATAATATACAAAATATCTGATAGAGAAACAGCTTGCTCTTTTAATTGTTTGTAAGTTCTCTGTGTTCTGTGTTCTTTTTCTATTTCCTTTTGCTTTCTCTTCATAACAAATGTTCATTCGAGGCATATATGAACTTTACATTTTACAAGATTTTTTTTTCAGAACTATGTAAGCAAAATCGAACCATTATGTAATTCCTAATTTCCTATTGCATTAAAGGGCTCCGAACATACCTAGAAATAATAAAATAAAAAGATGACAAATCTATACTTCAAGGAGGTACAAGCCATATTACTCAAAATAAACATTTTTCTAAGAGATACAACAAAGCTAATGCCCAATTTTAGCATCAACCGGTAAACAAAAAATAATGGAGACAACAAAAATAAAAGTCAATAGTATCGTTATTGTCCTCCCTTGTGTGAGTATCTCACTACTTGCTTGAGTAGTTTGACCTTGTTAAAATCTGCAGGGCAATAGCTTTTCTCTACTTCCCAAGCGAGCTGTGACATTCCATTGAAGGATGATTTTGCTCCTTTTTCATCTGTTACTTCCATTGGAAATGGAATCCTCACATCATATGCACCTTGTGGAGACCATACCCGAAGGTCAAACCCAAGCCTATCCATCCATATCATCTTTGTTTCTGAAACCTGCCATTGGACAGAGAAAGTATACTTCTGAATAAACATGTATTCTAGATGTAACTAATCTGAAATGCAAATAGTACTAGTTTTTCTCCTGAGATTGGTAAAAGACTGAACATTTTATCTAGTGGAACATTTTTTCAAGTATTTGCATAGCATGTTGAATATACTAACCACAAAGTCTAGATCCACGTATACATTGCAGAAACGGAAAATGTCTTCCATGTTGTTAGCGTTAATTTGGTTGACAATGTTTTCTGCAACATCTCGAAGAGGATCAGGACTTGCAGTTTTATAATCTGATGACGCCACCCAGATTCCGTCCTGTAAAAAAACGTTTTTAAAAACGTTGTTATTAGAGTTGAATTACAACAACGTTTCTTATTCTAAATTATTGGGAGGAGATCAAGTGACATAAGAGAGGATAAAGTGTCATAAGAAACTGAAAGAGCTAGCGATTTCTACCTCCATGAAGTCTTCCATTTGGAGTACACGGTCAACTGCAACAACATATAAACTGTCTTCCTCAACTTCTTCGCCAAACTTTTTCCTCCATGTAGCACTAAGACGCTACACAAAACATGGGGACTTCGATTCAATGCAAGTAAAAACACATGAAATGGGCAGATAAATCTAGCATCTTACAATCAACGTCATGAGAGATAACCAGATATTTTCCACAGAAACCTCCTCGGGTGACAAAAGCATAAACAGGTCAATCAAGAAACCTAATCGTCCATACAAAGAATCATTTACAAAGGTGATGTTGTGTTCTTTGGAGTGAGAGAGATTCAGTACCTTAAGAACATTATCGTCTCTTGGTCGACCAATGCTACCTTGTATCGTACACTGAGGAGTCCTCAATCCACATTGCTCTAACTGATTCCATAACAATTATCAAAATAGGATACAATCAGAAGAACAATAACCAAAGACAATTCAAATCGCGATTCTCTTAAAACAGAAGGTCGAATTTCCCACTTTTCAAGAAGAAATCGAGTGAGAAATTAGCAAATGATGACCTGAACATGAAGAGCAGACCTCTTGTCAGGAGAGAACGAGCGATTGAGGCAAAGAACAGGAGTACCATCTTGGTCAACGGCGAAGCGAACGCCGACGCCGAGCGGCCAGCCTTCGTGTGTCAAGGTGGAGAGAGTTCCGACGGAGGAAAGCTCCATGATACTCCTCGAAACCTCCGCCGGAAAGGGCTTGTGGGTCGAAGCGGAGAGATGATGATGGATCGCCGTCAACGGCGTATCCGAAGCCGTGGAAACGGAGCATCGGAGGGAAATTGGACGAGATGGGTCTCGTTTCAGAGGGACGAATTCGCGTTTCTCGATGGGTTTCCCGAAATTCGGAGATGGGAGAAGATTGAGAGCGAAGGATTGGGTTTGGAGCTTCATTTTTGATTGCTCAGAGAATGGACTATGTGTGTGTGTATGTTAGCAAGCGTTTGACGAAAACAAGATAAACTTCCAAAGCAAATTAAAGGAAATAAAACAAACCGGATCCGTATCGATAACAAACCAAATTAATGTACAATTTTTCTCCGGTTAGTGTGTTTTCGAGTTCTGAAGTGTGAAACAATACATTTGGAAGAAAATTAAGAACTCAAATCTGACCAGGCATTATGCTGTCTTTCATTTAACATCTATCTTTTTCAGTTCCAAATTGCTCTAATGCAACAAAACAAAATATAATTCTGTTTGGATAACCAAATCTTGTAAACCGAAATTCATACTAAGAAATTTGTTCTTCTTGTTTTAAATACAAAAAAAAAAAAAAAAATCAAAGCTCATCATACTATTGTTTTAGCGAGGCAATCAGAATAAACATCACTACAAATGTGAAATCAAACGAATTGAAATATATATATAAAGTTATTTTAAAGATTTAAGAATTCTTTTAAATCCGTAGAGAAAGCTAGCTAATCCAGGTTACTCTCTAATATCTTTAGAAACTCGGAGCAATCTATTTTAAAGACGAACGAGAGAAATTAAGTGGTGAATGAGGAGCAATTGTGCTTCTTACTTAAAAGTTACACTAACCAACTTTTAAAAAAAAGAAGTAAGTCTCTCCTTACTAAAATGTCACGGATATAGCATAAAACATAATTTGGGTCGGGATAAAAACTTCTCACAATGCCAAACAACCGGAAAAAATGGTGCAAAGGACAATAATTAATAATTCTTAGAAAACAAAGAAGAAAAAAATGTAACGTTGGTTATAAGGAAAAGCGATTTTAGAGGTCATAGAAAGGGGGAAAAAAAAAAGCAAAATCAAATAGGTTTTAATGGGTCTTTCAGACTGTAGCTTGAAAATAGCTAGGGTTTTGTTCATTATTTTATTTTATTTTTGTTGGCAAAGCTTTTGTCATTTTGTGTTGCTTAGATGTATTTCCAAAATCATGTAAACGAAAAAGTATTTTGAAGTGGTGTAGTTTGCATCACACTGCGTTACGCTACCATTCAACAATCAACCAAGTGTTCATTTGTGATCCCCCCCGCACAAACTTAAAAGACAAGGTAAACAAAATACACAGTCATGCATAAATTTTAATCATTGATCAACATGCGTGTTTTTTTTTTTTTCCTGATGTTCACCAATTTTTTTGTTGGTTGTGTAAACCGGTATTCGACAGAAGAACATATAATTATTGAGACATGACCAATATTGTACTAATGATGTGGTACGTTGAAAATTAAACGATCTCTAAACAATGTACATGATTAGGAAAAGTTGAGCATTTGAACGAAAGCTATATGCATCATTACAATTACTTTTGAGTAGTACAATTACTAAATTAGTGACATCAAACAAATACATTTTTGTTTTGTTTGTTAAAGCACATCAAACAAATAATACGTTTATAATGTGTGTGTTAAACCTATCTGTAATCCGGTGCTTTATCATTTGCTTATAATTTTTGTTCAATAATCACTCTTATATCCTTTTATATAAAGAGACTTTTAGTATATTCTTTCTTTACCATCAACGATAGAAGAGAGAATATATATTGTGTATCATTAGTGACTTTTTAAAATATATTTCTTGGTACGATTAGTACGTGATCCGTATGTGATTTCAAAGTTTATATCAATGATTTCAAAAATTATTGACATTTACTATTACATTTTGAATTTAATTAAAATAAAATATTGACTCTTCTTTCTTTCTTTCTTTCTTTTTTGGTTTGTACCATAGTTTTATTTGATTAAACATTTACTGGTTCCTCAGTAGTATACTCTAAAAGGTAAGTAAAGATTAATTAAACAAAGAGTAAAAAAAGCAGAATGTTTTGGTCTATTTGGTTTAGATTACCGGTTTAGTGAAATCTCTGGTTAAAGATTGTACCAACATTCACGGCAAAAGTGTCGGTGGCTGTGTTGTGTTTTAGATGGCGTAAAACTTCAACTTCAACTTCAACTTCAACTTCAACAATCAACAACACTGACAATAACACTCCGCAGAAGAAAAAAAAGGAACTTTTTTGGCAAAACTTTAATTAAAAATTAATCAAAAGGGGAACTGAGATTTCATATTTGAGGAAGATAGCTTGTCTCTATCTGCCCCACAACACAAACATAACAACTCTCTCTTTGTTGGACTTTCTTTCCTTCCTTCTCTATTTCAACTCATCTTCTCAGATTCCTCTGTTTTCTCTATTTCACAATCCAATTTTTTGTAGAGAGACAGAACAAAATGGGTGTGGATTTGAGGCAAGTGATTGCTGGTATTCTCACCATTACCATGTTTGTGATGCTCGGACAGATGCTTCATCGAGATTACTTTGATTCTCTTCAGGTATGTTCTCTGCCGACATTTTTTTTTTGTTTTTTCGTTTAGTTTCAAGGTTCTTGCTCTAACTTGATGCTAATTTCAGCTAATCCAAGTGTGATCTCTTCTTCATTGTCTGTTCTTTTTCTCCTTCAATAAACACTTCTATTAGATGCCTTTGAAGCAGATCTAATTGTAACTAGACTGTTTAGTTTGTTCAGTGAGATTTGCTTGATTTGAGCGTTATAGGGTTTTTTTCAGAAACAAAACTTTCCATTTTTAGATATAAATGTGGATTGCATTGATCATAGAGTCTACAGTTTTTCCGCTGATCATTAGGACATGATTGATTTCATCTCTTTTGGTGTAAACTAATAGTGAAAAAGGTTGAAGCTTTTTCTTCTGTAGCTTAACCCAAAATCATTCTCTTAAGTTTTTTTTCTTCTTTTTCATTTTGGGTATCTATAGGAGAAAGCTCAGGGAGATGCACACGATATCGAATTCGAAGGATCCAGAGTATCTGTGAAAGATAGTCTTGTTGGAGCCGTCGAAGGCAGCAAAGGACCTTGGATGGATGATAATAATGACCTTAATCCTTGTTGGCCAACATTGCTACCCGGTGTGTGTTTTTTACTCTCAGACTCTGTCTTATGAAATTTCGTATTTTCGTTTGCATGATCATTTCTGGACTAGTTACTAAGGACACAATTGTTGCAGATGAAGCTGTATCATTGAAAGGGTATATTACATTTTCGCTAACGAATGGTCCTGAGTACCATGTCTCTCAGGTATATGCTTTATGAAAACTCTAAAAGTTTGATATTTTGTAAGTTCTAATCTTCTTCCTGTTGTTGTTTGTGTGGTTAATTCTGTTAATCTTGTTTAGATCACTGATGCTGTAATGGTGGCAAAGCATCTTGGAGCAACACTAGTGCTTCCTGATATAAGAGGAAGCAAACCTGGTGATGAAAGGTTAAGAGTTGTCTTTTGGTTCATGACATTTTGGTTTTGCTAACTTCTCTCTTAAGGTTTCTAAATCAACTCACTGCTTTATCAGGAATTTCGAAGATATTTATGATGCTGATAAATTAATTAAAAGCTTGGAAAACGTAGTCAAAGTTGTGAAACAATTGCCTGGAGAAGTATCTCTAAGGAATATCGCAATTGTGAAGGTTCCTACTCGAGTTACAGAAGACTACATTAGGGAACATATAGATCCCATCTTCAAATCAAAAGGAAATATTCGAGTTGCATCCTACTTCCCTTCTGTGAATTTGAGGAAATCCTCACAAGACGGCGAAACTGATCCCGTCGCTTGTTTGGCAATGTTTGGTTCCTTGGAGTTACAACCTGAAGTGAATGCAGTGGTTGAATCAATGATTGAGCGGTTAAGAACTCATGGTCAGAAATCAGGTGGCCGTTTCATAGCGGTAGACCTCAGAATCGACATACTTGAGAAGAAAAATTGTCATTCAACTGGTGTGGTAGGGTCCAAGACATGTTACAACGCGCAAGAGATTGCTTTGTTCTTGAGGAAACTTGGATTTGCCGGCGACACAACTATCTATCTGACTCAGCCAAGATGGGACAGTAGCCTCAATATCCTTAAGGATATCTTCCCAAAAACGTTCACAAAGGTGTGTAGATCAAACATTCTTTAGTCCAAGAAAGTCTTTTACCCTGTTGCTAATCTTGATTTTGTCGCTTAACAATTGCAGGAGGCAATAATGCCAGCAAGTAAGAAATCAAAGTACCTTGAATCAGAGAATTCCGAGTACGAAAATGTTATCGACTTCTACATAAGCTCGAGAAGCGATGTGTTTGTTCCAGCTATATCCGGTCTGTTTTATGCAAACACAGTGGGAAAAAGGATAGCTTTAGGTAAGCCTCAGGTGCTAGTTCCAGCAGAAATCTCAGAGACATCTGGCCTTGCTACAGATTTCATCTCTCCTTACATCTCAAAGAAGAACCACTTGGCTTATTCATGCTTTTGCTGACCTCCTCTCATTTCTAAAGTGATCTCCAAGCATGGGCCTTCTCAGTTTTCACCAACTGTAAGCAATTTAATTTTTATTTTATTTTATTTTCTTGTTTTTCGTTATGTAAGTTTGTTTCAATACAAATTGGGTTTTTTAGAGTTTATTTTTGTTTGCCTTGTGTAGGAAAGAAAACTATTGAGGTTTACAATTTGATTCTGTTGGCTCATAGCCTTGGCATTCTACAATTTTTGCTCTATATTACGAAACACAGAAAAATTGTTTGTAAGATTGATTTTAGTGTTGAGAGTTTCTTGTTTTGGGGCTCCACGATGAAGGAAGAACCATGTGAACTTAACTATGACTAGATGTGATGTTAGCTTTTTCTAAAACCATGTTCATTGTTCCCCAAATCTAGTGATGCCATATGAACAGTAGATTGAGCTCATGAAAGGTTTTTTTATGTCGTGTTTCTTTACAGACAGAGCAAAGATTTTGGTTGGTATGAACACAGAGAACCCTCCATGTAAATACAACAACACTTTTGAAACCAAAGACTGAGCCCATTAGTACAACCACAAATCCAATTCAATTCACAGTTGCACTTTTACATCATACAAAAAGAAGAAATATGAAAAGGGACAAAAGAATTGGATCATGCAGCAGTATACAATTGAAAATACTATTACCATTTAAAAGAAAGAAAGAAAGGTTAGAGGTTTAGGCCATTGTCACAGGTTATCTGTTATTGCTTCTGTAGTTGCAGTATGAGGAAGATGAATCTAGTAATGTTTTATGCATTTCTTGAGGCTTTGTATTTACGGAACGGTTTCTTGAAGTAGACGCTCATCGGAGTCTTGGGTACAGGAATCAGTTTCCCAACAATTGCAAGTGGCCAGCTGCAGAGGGAAAGAAATTGGTGATTTATAGTTCTGGGGAAAAAAAAAACAGGTTTCCATGTTTCATGAGCACTGAGAATTTCAAGTTGGAAGAGGTTGGACCTACCTGACCAGTCCGATGGCAATAGAAGCAAGCCATAGTTGCCAACTCAGTCTAACGGTATGGGCAAACTTCCCGAGGAAAGTAACGATGAGTATCTGCATTTTCAACCAGATGCTATTATTCAGTGTCAAGAGAGAGGAGAAAGAAGAAAAAAAGAGACAAAGGCTGTGTTATTGTCTTACCTGAAGTATAAAAGTGACTCCAACAATTACGACGAAGAGAGGGTTTTTAGATACTCCCCGGAAAACATTCATTTCATCAGGTTTCCTTGCGTTGAACTCGTTGAATATCTGGAAGACTTGCATGATTAAACAAACCCAATCCATATGATTTTAAGAATAAGAAGATGAAAGAGGAGATGCTTTGCCTACTTGACACATGACGAAAGCATTGAATATCATAGTGTTCTTCACTTCCACAGCATGTGCATGGTTGTCTTGGTTCAAGCCAAGAATGGTCAAGCCTGCAAAGTTGAGAACTAGGAGGACAGCCACTTGGTAGAATGACTGCAACATCCCCAAATTATAATTTCAGAGATATGCACTCTAGAAAATGTCTAGTAATTAAATCAACATCAAGATGGTTTTTTGTTGAACAAGTCACCTGCACAAGCAAGTTCCTCCACATGATGTTTGTTATTAGAGGTTCCCTGCAAATCCAGAAACAAACCATCACGAACCATACAACAGAAACCACAATATATATAAATTTGTTTCACTAAAAAATTATCAGGAAAACATCATGTTCATGATGTTATACCTCCTTCCAACAGGGGTCCTGTGCATAAGGTGATCTGTCGGTGGCTCTGTAGCTAGTGCAAGTGCTCCAAGAGTATCCATAATAAGGTTGACCCAAAGCAGCTGTATCAAAGAACACCATTATATCTCTTTTATTCTCCATTTTTAACGTGTCTAATAACTTCAGCTATTCGGAATGCATCAAGATAGGGGAATATTAATTAACCTGGACAGCCTTTAGAGGAACGTCACCAGAAGACATTGCTGCTACAACATTGATTATAAGAGCGGCAACATTCACAGTAAGCTGGAATTGTATGAATTTCTGAATATTTGCATACACAGAACGGCCCCAGCGAACAACCTGGAAGAGCAAACAGAATTGCATGATTAGAAGGCATAACGAATAGCTGTGGAGGTATACACTCAAAGATGAAGGATAATAAGCTAAAAGATCATATTTTCTGTTTGCTCTAGACTAACCTTTACTACTGAAGCAAAATTGTCATCCAATATGATGATGTCCGAACTCTCTTTTGCAACTTCAGTTCCTGATATACCCATAGAGAGACCTATGTCTGCCTATAGTACAAAGCAATAGAAGAAAAATCAGATTTGGAAATGAAACACAAAACATAATATAGCAAAAATTATCTTCCAAAAAGGAAAGAGGATTTCTAACCTCGTGGAGTGCAGGAGCATCATTAGTACCATCACCAGTGACAGCAACAACATCTCCATTTTTCCGTAGGGCTTGAACAAGTAAGAGCTTGTCATTAGGAGAGGACCTACCCATCACCTGCATTTTACCCAGGTTAATATTTGAAATAGCAGAGCAGTAAGTTCACATGCTTCTTGACTGTTTAACTATCATACCGTTATTCTCTTGGCTACTTGTTCTCTCTCTTTTTCAGATAGCTCACGGAACACTTTTCCTTCAATGATAGTAGGCTCAACGGCTTCTGTATCTGAAGAAAGTATACCACACTCCAAAGCAATTGCCTTTGCTGTCTGAAGATTGTCGCCAGTCACCATTCGTACCTAGATAACACAAATAAATCATTTGTAAACATTACAGATGGGTTGACAGCTATACCATGAACAAGATGATGATCATGCATCATATTACAACAGCAATTAACTGCCATTATAGATGCTGCAAAAGCCAACTACTGGAAATTTCGAAAATAGAGGAACAAGATCATTTCAGGTTATCTCATATATAGACAACTACTGTAAATTTCGAAGAGGCTAGAAGCCTACCTTAACACCAGCACTGGTGCAAATTCTCACAGCTTCTCTGACACCAGGACGACAAGGATCCTATATAGATTAAAATAGTTGCCAAGAGAACAAGAGCAATGAAAATCAAAATCTTTGGAAGAACGGAAATCGTCACATAGTGAACACATAAAACAGACCTGAAGTTACCCAAGAAAAGCTTTCAGCATGCATACCTTTATACCAACGATAGCAAGCAAAGTCAATTCATCTTCTGGTAAAGCCCATTTATCCAAGTCCTCCTGTTCCTTGGGAACTTTGTTCAGCTCATGTGTTCTGCATGCAATTGCAACACATCGCAAGCTATTTTTCGCCATGGCATCAATAGCAAGTCTGAAAAATTCCTGTGAATTTCCAAACACAAATGTTTTTGAATTGAGATGAGAGGCACAGTATAGGCAAATGTTTAGTCCTCCTGAGCTAACAGAGTGTGTCCTTCAAGTAAAATTTTAACACAATTTTTTTTTTCTTTTGATACCAATCCCTTCTCTTAATTTATTCTCTAGCACCAATAAGAACTTTGAGAGATTGTTATTTCCAAATTTTTGCGTCACCTCACCTTCTGGTCATCAATGGGCTGCAGAGTACCATTTGAGTCCATGTATTGTGTACAGCAAGCCAGAACTATCTCCGCTGCTCCCTTCCAATGAATGAAAACTTCAGAATCACCCTGCAGTGAGTTAATATACCCCTGATCAGCTTCATATAATATTTTTAGAGACTTTCCTCATTGAAGGGCGATGAGAAGATGTTCATTTGTTAAATTACTGAAAATTCAGCAGATCATAGCGGTAAACTGAAGCAACTACTTACTCCAATGCCTCCACAACATTTTTCTAATTCCCTAATAATAAAAACTGGAGAAAGGATCAAGAAATTACTCGAAGCACAGCAACACCTCCACGCTTTTTCTCTGAATTGAAAGGGAAAGCATGGAGGATAGCAGACTCCGACCTGATGGTATCAAACTTCATCCCCAACTGCAACAATAACTTCTTTAAATATATTGCCCATACAGAGGAAAAATATGTCAAAGATGGACCAGAGTAAACAAACATTTGATACCTTATACGCCCAAGACAGAATAGCCTTCTCTGTGGGAGATCCAGAAATCTCCACCTCTCCACCATCCTACAGTAAAACAACATGAGCACTAAGCATCCATCATTTGATAACCTCAGTATGAGCTTAAAGTGAGGAAATCAGCATTTTGGCTAGTTTTAATCCAATAAAAACGAAGATGGTTTGACATGTCAGAGTCGAAAAACTACCTTGGGATGAAAAACGTTTCCTGTGGTGTTCTGTGCCACACCCTCACTTATTAAGGCAACAAGATTAGGGTGGAGCCCAGATGAGTTGTCTGCTACATCCATCTTTGATCCTCCAGCATAAGTCTCAACCACAGTCATCTGTATTTTTGCAAGGGGTAAAATTAGCTATCTAGAAGGGTATCGTGATTTTCATGTCAATAAGAAGCTCCCATTGCGTTAATGCTGAGTTTTAATAGACAATGACCTGATTCAAAGTTAAAGTTCCAGTTTTGTCACTGCAGATTGTTGTTGCTGACCCCATGGTTTCACAAGCTGAAAGCCTCCTAACCTGTTAGCAATTGAAATGTGGTCAGACAATAATCAAGAAGAAAGAATTAAAGCGAGAAAACCCGTTTTGATTCTTACCAAAGCTTTGTCTGCCATCATCTTTCGCATTGAGTAAGCCAAACTGCAAATATGGAGTCAAGAAAAGGTAGATCAACAACTATCATGTAGTTGGTAAAATTCTGAGTGGGTTAATATTAAGTAATACTTACGTGAGGGTAACTGCTAGAGGAAGTCCCTCAGGCACTGCCACAACCACAATAGTAACCTAAACAAATGCCAGAATTAATTGATATGTCTACCGAATAACATAATCACAAATGTGGAACTGATACTTACGGCGATTGTAAATATCTTTACACAATCATCTACAATGTCACTGATACTAGTCTTCCCTTTGATAAACTGGGTTGCTCCATTAGGATCTTGGGTAGTTCCGGTAAAATATCTGAAAAAAAACTTAAGATTAGAACCCTCAACATGGCATGAAGTTGTAAGCCAAAAGATTTACTGACCAAGGTAAATCAGATTACCTCACAAGAAGAGCCACCAGGACAACAAGAGCCACTGAGAGCCCCACTATACCGATGAAGGTTGCAAGACCATTTAACCGCACCTGTTACAAGATTACCAAAAGGAATTGTTAGGCTTCTTCAAGGCATTGTGGAGACCATAACCCAATAAAAAAGTGATCAAGATAATAAACCTGCAAGGGGGTTTCTTCGCCGGTATCCTCTGAGATACTTGCCATCAACAATCCCCATTCAGTGTTGATCCCAACACCAGTAACCTGTTGAAAGACTCCCAAAGAATAACTACCAGAAAATGTGTAAAAACAGAAGTAAGAAGAGGACCATAAGCCTCAAAGACATACCAGCATACTACCAACTCCGTCAGCAACTTTACAACCAGACATTAGAAAAGGGGATTTTTGATCCTTGTGAACCTGCAACAAAAAGGTCTGTGTTAGCAAGTAGAGAAAGAAAATAAGCATAACATTTCACAAGCAGAACCATGATGAACTCACAATCTTGCTTTCACCGGTCATGCTAGATTCATCAATAGCAAGAGAATGACCACTAATTAGCACTCCATCCGCAGGGACCTAGATGGATACAATACGTAAGGCCAAAGTGTAGTATAATTCTGAAGCCACAGATGGAATATATTGACAAATGATACCTACCTGGTCACCTATTCTAAGAGGTATAACATCTCCGACAACAACGTCATAGATCGAAACCTTCACTGTTCTCCCTCCTCTCATGACCTGTAAGAGTTTTCGTTTATTTAATTATCAGCTCAAAAACATAAAATTTGCAAACAATCTAAGATGTTAAAGCAAGCACCTCTAGTTGTATATTTCTTTTTTCATCGTTGAGGTTTTGAAACTGAAGAGATTGGCGATAGTCACTAACAGCTGAAAGAATCAAAAGATAAAGCGTAAAGAAAGAGTCATGTTAAATGGATTGAAAGCAAGATTGGGAATGTTTTTAAGAATTTGACATACAACACAAATACAAAATGTAGGCAATAGACGAAAAAGCATGTTCATACCTGTAACAACAATGACAAGCAAAACTGCAAAGGCAATGCTTCCACCATCAAGCCAACCTTCTTTCAAACCCTGATGAAGTAGTAACCAAAAGAGAGTAGATAAGACATAAATAAGTGAGTTCCCAATGCCAAAATTAAGAAGGAATTTGTATGAAAGGAAGGCATACCTCTGTCTTTATTCCCAATGCCAATGATGTTACAGCCGCTATGATCAAGATGATAAGAGTTAAATCCTGCCAAGCTTCCCAGAGGAACATCTTTTGGACAACAGAAAGTTAAAAACATATGAGTTATCCACAAGCTGATAAAAAACATCGGCGAAGAAATTTAAAAAAAAAGAGATTTGAAGAAACGTTGCTTACATAAAATCTTTTCCCCTTCTTCTTTGGATACGTGTTAGATCCAAAAGCGTTCTTCCGATCTATCAGCTCTTTCTCATCCTCCTCGATTCCTTGCTCTAGATTTGACTTCAACTTCTCTGCAACACCTTTGACCTGAAAGGTAGTAGTTAATGTGTCAGTATCATGCAATCTTCCCATTATATAACATACAAGGAGAATGCAATAGAAGTCGTCTTTGTATCTTTACCCCTCCACATTGCTGCAAATTGGACATGTTCTGGTTCCTTGTCATTGATACAAGTTTCTCAAGGTCAATGTCAAAGTTACCAGTTGAAGTTGCTGGAGTTGATGATGAGCCAAACGCTGATCCCAACAAAGAAAGCAAGATTTTGATTATATAATAAGAAAACAAAAAAACAGAATCTGATTTGACGACTTATGTGTAAAAAAAAATCTGAGATCATTCATACCAAGTTGTTGTTCCCCAGCCAACTTAAAAAGCAATGCTGCCTGATTCATAAAGCAATTACTGATGTGAGATCAAGAAACAAACAAAACACAGAAGAAAAGAGCAGAAGAAGAAGAAGATGTGTTGGTGAAATCAATTATTTAGAATTACCCTTATGACTTGAGCATGTGCTCTGATCATCCTCCTTCGATTATCATTATGTTCTTCTTTATTTAGATCCAAAGTGTATCGAAACCGACGTGATGCGTTCAATACAAGTGCCGCTTGCTGCAAAAAAATTACGATAAAATCAAGGTTAACATTCGCGATCAAATCTCAAATCAATCGACGCGTATTCAAAAGAGAAATCAATGGGAGAAGAAAAGATACCCTCCAGCGACGGAGAGACTCGACGGAGGCGTTCTTGGTGTTTTCAAGGTCGAAAGGATCATCAGGATCGTGTTGAAGCTGTTCGTGATCAGAGTGATCTTCGGTTTTGGCCGACCCAGCTTCCATGTCGTCGTGTCGTCCCGACATTGACGTCAGGAGCAATCCATTGCTCGACGAAGTGCTCATTCTTCCTTCCTTCGTCTCACCCAGCTTTTCTTCTTCTTCTTCTATTAAATTTTCTCGGGAAAAAATCAGAGAAAGAAAGAAAGAATAGAAACGACCTTTTTGATTTGGTCGTTATTAATTTGGCGTGACGGAGAGAGAAGGCCAAACTCGTAAGAAGAGAAAGGCAACAAAAACCGAAAACACTCTCTCTCTCTCTCTCTCTCTCTCTCTCTCTCTCTTACCTCTCTGTCAATCACAGAGAAAACAAGAGAAACTAATTTTGAGCTTTTCACAACGACAATATTTGATTCCCAAAAAAGAAAAAAATTAGAAAAGAGAAAAGAGAGAGAGAGAACTCAATTGAATGAGGACATTACTATATTTGGTCTGGATTTACCAAAATTGCGGAAAGTTTGTTTTTTTTCTTTTCTTTTTATGGGAAAGAGAGGAAGATGATGAAGAAGAGCAGAAAGAAAGAGATTTTCCCGGGAAAGAATAGAACATGGCATCTCTCACCATTAATAATCTCAATTTAAATAATACTTTTTTATCATTCCCTTGTTCTCAGATCTAACTACATTTTTTTCTATTTGTAATTATTTATAATATTTTGTCCAATTCATTTTTACATAACTGAACAAGAAAATTTATCAATTTTCCCAGAAAATATAATGGAAAAAAATAATAGAAGTGGCATAGAGAGAGAATAATGAAGTTGCTGAGAAAGTACCTATAACCTGGTGAACGTGTGCACGACATAAAGGTCACTTGGGTTGCACGACATAACCAATCATTGTTGGGACTTTATATTAATTAACTATTAAATCATCTACTAAGTACGCTTTGTAATTAAATACTTTATTTGGTTTTCAATAAAATTTAAAGATAAGAGAAAATGTTATACTCTTTCTACATGAGGAAAAAAAAAAAAAGCATTCTGTAAATAATCAAACTCACAGATGAGAGAGATCGAGCAAAGGTTTTTTTTTCCTCTTCTGAGGAGTGAGCTTCTAAATAAGTGAAACAAAGACTGCGAGATTACAACAGGTTGAGTCGCAAAGAAAACCTAAACTCAACTCAGATTCCATTATCATCAAAGGAAATGATAACAACAACCTCTTTATGTTGAGATCATTTCTTGCGTCTCAGTTCTCACTGTGAGCTGCTGATGTCACCGGCTACTCCGATCATTTGATCAGCCTCAAGATTTGAGTCCTGCAACAAATTGATTGGAAACAACAACAAAAATGAATGCATGCTATCTTAAGAGCAAATTATAGTCCAAACTTATGAATTCCTTTTTAAGCACATGAGATATAGTTAAAAAAAACTGATGTTGCTCACCTCATTCTTATTTGCAGGCAGATTCTGGGCTGTTTGAGGGGCAGCAGCTTTGGATAAGTCTCTAAGAGTCCCCTGAAATTGTTATGTCGACGACAATGTTATTGTTAGGTTTAAAGTTGGAGTAGATCAGACTGATCAACGAGTCAAAAAGTGATAAGAGACGAGGCGATCAATTTGAATAAAGAAAGTAATTAGCTTACCTTGTTTGCCCACATTAGTCCACATGCGTTACAAAGTGTTCTTGGCCCTTCAGGTCCACGTCGCATCATTGGAGTTGACTTCTCACTGATTCCACAGTGCCGGCATCTTAACATGTTCAAAACCGTGTGAAGAAGAAAAATATCAGAGATAAAGCTTTGTCAACTAAGTATACCAAGCTACAAATAACTTCACCATCTATAAAGACTTAAGATGCAACAACATAGTCGGTCTCAACTATTCTATGCTCTCGAAAAAATAAGTTTTATTAGTTTCAGGTATGAATTGAGTGATGCTTTGATGATAAGTATACGTTTCAGAGTTGAAGTATCTAGAAAAAATTTATGGAAGTGCAATGTTTTAGAGTTGGTTGAGGTTGATATAACTGCTGTAAATAATTTATAAAAAATTTCAACTTACAAAACCTCTGGCTTCTGAGTCTCACTCCCTTCTAAGGCCCAGCTCTGGCTTGACCCCCAATCCGATCCAGTGGATGCAGAATCATCATTGCTTGACTTGGCAGATGTGAACTGACCTTTCTTACGCTGCATTCTGCATGCGAAAACGAAACCTTGATTACCAAAACAGCGTATCTCAAAACATGAATCAAAACCTAGTTGTTGATTTAGACATAAACGCACCTCAAGGCTACCTCCTTCCTCACTGTGTAGCGTATTGTCTTATCAAAATTCCTCCCTTTTCGTTTCTCCCTAAATCTGATCAGCGAGGCTTGCCGCTGCGGGACACTAAACCTTTGAGGAGTACCGGATAGACCCTGGTTCATTTATTAGTCAGCAACAAACTCGAGGAGTAAAACTTATTTCCCATATGGTAATAAATCTTTTACTACCAGTACCTTATTGTTCTGATGAGGTGATCCTAGGGTTGTCGGGAGTGTCTGTGGTATTTCCCGTCCACCAAGTAATAAGAGCACAGCTTGAACCTGCAGTAAGAAATATCAAGCAGAGCTTTAATACGCTGAAAAACACCAACTGGCTGGATACGCTGACCATATGTTAATGTAAACGAATTTACAAAATACCATAACTAGTCACCATCAAAGAACCAAAGTTACTAGAAAAACTAAAATCACCTTCTCAGGCTGGACACGGTCAAAAACATAAACTTGTCCCTGAAAGGACAATGTCAATTGATCTCCATTTTCACTGCCACGGTCTACAACTTCACCGCGATGATCAGATGAGTTTCCAGGGTGAGAAGGAATGTCTGTCTCCACTCCCTCATTCATCCCATCATCATCAGCATGGTCCTCCATCATACCGTTTCCATTGTTGATATGGTGCAAATCGTGATGTTCATATTGCACATGCATTGGATCTTGAGCTACGCCAATGTGCATTCCACCATTGCTTCCATGAAGGTTATCCATGGTCTTTATTCATCAAGTAGTTACCGATAAACATTCAAAGAAAGAGAAGATTAATTAAGACTGATTTTTTTTCCTTAAACTGAGAAGCTAGATTGCCGAGACATGAAAGGTAGAAGAAAATCAAAATGCGATAAATATGAATATATGATCACATTAACTCAGCTTGCAAAACAAAGAAAAAATCACCACCGAGGTTAAACCCCAAGAAACAGTCACATTAAAAAACCTCATTACGGTTACTGGTTAGTTACAATTCTTTCCCTACTGCAATAGATTTTAGGGTTTTATTAGTTCAATGCCAAGCAATTGTAAGCGACACAGCGACACGCTCTATGATATAAAGTATGAATCTTAGTTTCCCGAGATTAGGATGATATCTTGAAGCTTTTATAGAATATATCAGCAGTGATAGCTTCTTTTAAAACAACATTAGATGATAATAATCAAACTTAGAGGATAATGTCAAGTAACAACAGCCAAAAACACCTTAAACCCTAACAATATTTTTTCCCAAATCCAGCAACAAAATTTCATATAGCTTTGCATTAGCGAGAAACACAGAACCTACATAGAATCAATTAGACCCGATTGAAAAATTCTGCCTCTTACACGCTCTCAACCTTGAGCAAAGAACAAATAGACATTAAAGGACCAGACTTTAACAATTGCAAATCCCAAATATAGTTGATGCCAAATAAAAACCCTAGAAAAGATAGCCAATTCAACAAGTCCACCTACAATCTAGAGCCCACTACCCATGTCATTCCAATCATCTTCAGAAGGATTTCTGACTTCGACAAGCAAACAGATAAAAAGCTCTATAATTGAGGTCAAAATGGGTACCTTTGGTTGTTCAGAGCAACCAAAGCGAGAAGTATGAAGAACCTAGAAAAGGATGGCGACAATGGAGGAGACAGTGGTAATTCAGGATTTGATTATACAAAGAGCGAAACCGAAAAGGGCAAACGGAGAGAGGCGAGCGAAAAAGGAACCTCTTTGATTTGTTTTTTTTCTTCTTTTTTCTGGTATGATGATGATTGATTTAATTATATTTTCCATTTTTGTTTTTTTTTCTTCTAATTCCCTTGATAGAGAACGGAGTCGTTTTATCTTGAGGGTTTTTGAGCCCAATGGCGTTGTATAAACTGGGCTTAAGCCTTTTAAGATGAAAAAATCCGCAACTTCAAAATGGGCTTCATGCCATCATCCTTAATTGGTCTCCATTAGAGTGACAACGTAATCTAAAAATAATTATCCTAAATTTTATGCCAGCCTTCTTTTTTTTTTTTTGTCGAATGTATCCTAAATTTTATTCCAGCCTATAAAATATATCTTCTTCAAGACAATGTCATGGAGAGCAGCAAAAGTGGCAATTATCTGAGGGAGATATATAAGAGACAATGTGTTAATCGCTCATAAAGCTATGCATTTTCTTCGGATTGAGCATATGAAATTAAACTACTAATTCAGTTTATGGACGTCTTTTCGAAATATCTATTACTCTTTAGCCATGTTAATCAAGTTCCAACGGAAAGTGACATAAACAATCAATTTTATCAGGCATTATAGTAATTGGTACAACAAAATATGCACCGAAATGGAAAGTTGACAGGACCTCTGGCTAACAACGAGAAATCCTTGAATGGCTAAAGAATATAGAGAGAAGGGAGCCTGAGAAATTGGAATTGGTTGGAGGAGAAAGGATGAGAATATCAATTTTTTCTTGAGGCGAGAAAGAGAATTTGTATGTAAAATGGTTTAATAACAAAAAAGGTAAAATTAGAATTTCTTGTAATATCATCATGTCATGTGGTACAATGTGGTATTACAGCTACACATTCATTTTTTTTACTACAAATTATTTTTTGATATAATTTTTTTAACAAAATTCAAATAATAACTATATACTCCTTGATTTCGAATAGTTTTGAACAAATGTTAGATTTAATAAGATAAGATTCTAGAACAATTTTTAGAACTATCGATTGAATAAGAGAAAATTTGAAGAAAACATATAATAATCCCAAACTGATGATCCAATATGTCTCCCTATTGATTTATAGGGGTTAGTTAAAAAGAAAAGAGGTGAAATGAGTATTATCTTTTAATATGAGCAGAGCACTGTGATATGGAGTATTTTTTTTTTCTTGGTGAATATTTTGTTGTACCAGTTACTATAATGTTCTTGGTGAGCAAGTTTATACCTTGTATAAATACAGAGCAAGTTTATATCAAGTGATCTTTTGCTAATAAACCTTTCTCTAAACTCTGTTTTCTGACATAATCTTTAATCACAAAAGGAATCCCACAGGTGACAACAACAACAACAACAATGATGTGCTACAAGCCTACAAGGTCTCGACGAGGTTTTTGGTAAGCATTAGAGTAGTATATTGGTTAATTAAAATCTCGGTTATGTTTATTCTTGCCATTTTGTATCTTACTTCTGCTATTTAGTCAAAAAAAAATATCTTACTTCTTCTTTCTTGGCAGCTTATTTCCAAGGACTCGAGCCTTTGGAGCTTGAGGTTGAGGATGGCGGATCAACATTCCGCTACTCCCTGTCGACAGTACACGTAACTCTTCTTCCTGTAGTGTTTAGGTTTACTGAGGGTTTAAGTTTTGTTTTTTTTGTTTTTACATGGTTCTTTGTTTGTTTTTCTCCAGAGTATCTGCTCTCGTTAGTTCAGCAGGAATCATTATGGTTGCAGCCCCATGAGATTATAACCCTCATCAACCTCCTGCATTCTTTACGCTGCCTTCTCATGTAGTTGTTAATGGACTTGCAGAAGATGGTTATGTTTGGCAGGAAACGAGACCCTATAACTTGCAATGTAATTATGTGATTTTGGAAGATAATAATGAATTTTTCAATTAAAATATAATGTAGTTTGTCTAACTAATAGTAGCTTCTAAAAATCTACAAGTATTAGGTAAAACCAAGGGCAGCCTCTTGAGTTCTTAGAGCAGCAATGTCAATTTAGGAATGACACAGCCTCTTGAGTATTCACGTTTTATGTAATCATTTTTTTGTTTTTGTTAGCTTATTTTATGTAATCGTTTCAGCTCAAGTTTGTTTATTCTCGTCCACCATCGACAAATTCATCCATTGTCCACACACAAAATCGTCCATCATCCTAAAAACATCCTAAAATTTGCTCAATATTTCCATAAAATTTGCTTAAAATCCCCATAAAATTTGGTCAATATCTTTAACCTGTAGTTTAATTGGGTTTAATCTTTAATCTTTGGACTTGTATAGTTTGGGATTTCTGTTTACTAACCTGATATGATTTCCAGACATAAGAAATGTCTTCCATCTCTTATAACATTTTGAATAGCTTGAGGAAATAATCTATTGATCAGAGAATTTTAGCTCTTGGTTTGGTAAAGATACCAGGCATGGTAAGCATATGAGTCTAGGTGACCCATTTTCTCACTTTCGATGCGCAACACAACTCTATATCAAAAGGACATGAAGCTCAATCTGAAAGAAAAAAAAAAGCTATAAGGTGACACCACCATTCAAAAACACTGTCTTGGTGTTCACATTAAAGAAACCATAAGAATTTTTATGATCAGGACAATATTAAGTTATAAATTAGCAATACATATAAAAAAAATATCAAGAGTTGCCGAGTTGGATCATAAGATGATGCATAAACTAGTGTGGGTGTGTGTGACTATCTACAAAAAGTCATAAGTCATAAACTAGTGTGAGTTAGATATATACCTTGTTGGATTTGAACCAAACTTGGAACTCTTGCATGGTCTTGTCATTACACGACACGACAATACAACTTTGTTCTCTAATTCACATTCTTCCAAAAAAAAAAAAAAATCACATTCTTTCCGACACTATTCTCCCAACTTTTTGGTTTTTCCTTACCTTTTCTTCGAAGGGAACCCAAATTCCAAAAACGAAGGCATCAAATTAACAAACTAATTTCTTCTTCATCAACTAATTCATACCGGATCTCCGACAAAACTATTCTGATCCGATCTGTTCCCCGTTTTTCTTCCTTATCTTTACCTCAATTTCTTCTTCTTTTCCGAAATTTGTCACCTTTAAGCATACGACGGTTTCCGAGATCTGATCGTAGAATTCAGATGGCGAGGAATAAACTGGTAAGTGGTCATGGGATATGGAAATATTTCAACCCAGCGTATTATCTCAGAAGGCCTATGCGTCTAGCTTTGCTTTTCATTCTCTTCGTCTCTGTTTCCATCGTCGTTTGGGATCGTCAAACTCTTGCCCGAGACTACGAGGTACTTTTTGCCCTTCTATTGAATCTCGATATTATTAACCTCCGAATCTCTAGCATCATAGCTCAATTGATATTCTTGCACTTTATGTGTTGCAGTTTGAAGTTTCCAAGTTAAATGAAGAGGTTTTGCGGTTGCAGCTGATGGTAAGCTGTATTTTCTTATCCTCCTTTTTGCATCTGCTTCACACACAATGGTCCTTGTCGATATTAATGTGGCATTATGTGTGTCTATATTTGCTTTTGCAAGACTCTGATTAACTTAAGAGCTTATTTTATTGATCTCAAATTTTATTATATTTTTGCTGCTAGTTAGAAGAGGTAAAAAGCGTCACGGAGGATATATCTGTGAATACTTTGAAGGATGTCCAGGAAAATCCAGTTGATGCCCAGCGAATGCAGAGAGTAAAAGAAGCAATGATTCATGCTTGGAGCTCATATGAAAAGTATGCCTGGGGACAAGATGAGCTTCAGGTACAGCTTATGTTTTTGTTTATAGTGACAATGTGTTCTGCAAATGAATATTATCTTCTTCAAATGATAGTACTTTCTTTTGAAATTGTATGGTTAGCTGAAATGCTATGAGATTATGTTGAGTTTCAACACTTTTCAGAGGCTTGCAAGTATCGTGTTGTTTAACTAGTGAAAATGAGAATACTTTCTGCTTGCAATGATATGCAATAGATATGTCTGTGAAGCTGTTTTGTTTCTTTCTTTTGGCATTATCAGCCCCAGACAAAAGATGGCGTTGACAGTTTTGGTGGCCTGGGAGCAACTATGATAGATGCATTAGATACACTCTATATTATGGGTCTAGATGAGCAGTTCCAGAAAGCCAGAGAGTGAGTAGATTTCTTCTATCCTCACCGTTTTCTAGGAAGATTTCTTTCTTGCATCACTTGTTAAGAACGGGCTCGTCTCATCATATTGAGATAAAATTGGCATGCTATTGAAATCAATAGCACTTGAATTACTAACCTCTATCATATATAGACGAAGGGGACAAAATAAAATAGAAAAGGCTATTGAATCTTTGTAATGTGTCTGTTGTGCAATGTTCACTTTTGCCTGTTTCAAGGTGATATGGAAATTGTTATATTTTTCTGGCTATAACTGCAAGCTCCTATCTAATTGCTTTCTTCTCCATTATTTGAAGTTCGACTCCCAATTTTTCCTATTCATCGTTCCCAGCTTTCATTGGCTTATTGTCTTTCATTTGCAGGTGGGTTGCAACCTCATTAGATTTCGACAAGGATTATGCGGCCAGTATGTTTGAGACAACCATAAGGTTGCATTTAACAGGTTTACCATGCTGTTTTCTTACCTGTAGTAAGAAGAGTCATCTTGTTTAGGTTATTTGTTGGCTGGCGTTAGCAGAATATCCGGAATGAAAGTGTTTCATCTGCGCTTATATCTATTCTCTTTGTTGGCTTTCAGAGTGGTGGGAGGGCTTCTCAGCGCGTATGATCTTTCTGGGGATAAACTTTTCCTTGAAAAGGCTAAGGATATTGCAGACAGATTATTGCCTGCATGGGACACTCAATCGGGAATCCCATATAATATTATCAACTTGAGGCATGGAAATGCTCACAATCCTACATGGGCAGGGGTAAGTCCTATATTATCAACTACATGTGGCCTATTAGTTTAGTTGATTGTTTACATCTTTCGTGTACTAGGGAGACAGTATTCTTGCAGATTCTGGTACTGAACAGCTCGAGTTTATCGCCCTTAGCCAGAGGACTGGAGACCCGAAATATCAGCAAAAGGTGCATTTCTCCGCTAACTTGTAGCACGGTTGACTTACCACATATCCATCTGCCTATCAGAAAGATAGGGATGTTTATAGATCAGTGATCAAAAATATACATATTTCAGAGATTTTTCTATTTTTATATTTGTTTACGGTCGTAGGTTCCTCTATGTATTTGTATTATATACTGATTAGGTATTGGAGTTGGAAATAGGTCAGGATACATATCGTCATAACTCGTAGGAAATAATTTGCAACTCAATGGTTGACCTGTTTGTAACTCGTGTCTCAGGTAGAAAAGGTTATTTCAGTACTAAATAAGAACTTCCCTGCTGATGGTTTGCTTCCGATCTATATAAACCCCGATACAGCTAATCCATCTTACTCTACCACGACATTTGGTGCCATGGGAGACAGGTGTTTTTTTCAAACTTGAATGCTTTTTATATTGCTGCTTGTCTGACCCCTTCTGGTTTGATATGTGACGGCTAATATTTTACTTACAGCTTTTACGAATATTTGCTCAAAGTTTGGGTGTTTGGGAGCAAAACTTTAGCAGTGAAACACTATAGGTAAGTTTATCACTTTGCTACTGAGTATATATATGTATGTATGTGCTATAAGTCAAATGGAAAATGTAGTATTGGAACATTTGAAAGCTGATTGGATTCAACTCAGCCACATTGATATTTATGTTCTACTTTTCTTTGCTGGTCTTGTAGTTTTGATATGTTTTAGCCAAAGGAATAATAATTAGATTTGTTATGGCTTAAAATCTTGGCATTCAGAGATATGTGGGAGAAATCAATGAATGGTCTGCTAAGCTTGGTTAAGAAATCAACACCTTCGTCGTTTACATATATCTGTGAGAAGAGTGGAAATTCTTTGATCGATAAGGTATACCTGTCCGTTCATTGTTTCCATTGTGATACGTGAAAATTTGCGTTACCTGGCGTTTCCACTGTCATGTTTCTTTCTTATCTATATTCAGATGGATGAATTAGCATGCTTTGCTCCTGGAATGTTGGCTTTAGGAGCATCTGGGTATAATGATCCTGCTGAAGCAAAGAAGTTTCTCTCACTTGCTGAAGAGGTAAAGCTATGGCTTGAATGACCTTTGGTCATAGCTTCATCAATAGGTGTTTCAGATATCCCCAAATTTTCTGCTTTTTGGTCTTAAGGCTTTTCAGCCGATTTATGCTGCTGGAGCGTTAGCCTTTATTGTTATTTTCCTACTTACCTGCAGCTTGCATGGACATGTTATAACTTTTACCAATCAACACCAACAAAACTGGCTGGGGAGAATTATTTCTTCAACTCTGGGAATGTACGTATGCCATTTGCTTGTCTTTTCCAAATACATTATCGATTTTATGTGTACATTTGCTGTTTAGTATACAATCCACAAACATGATGGTGATTCAGGACATGAGTGTTGGAACGTCGTGGAACATATTGAGACCAGAAACCGTTGAATCACTGTTTTACCTCTGGCGATTAACTGGCAACAAGACATACCAAGATTGGGGATGGAATATATTTGAAGCTTTTGAAAAGAATTCCCGCATAGAGTCTGGATACGTCGGCTTGAAAGATGTAAGTTCTCCGTAGGCTACTAATTAGTAGATCCTGCATCGGTTAAAACCGCAGCAAGCAAACTGTATTATACCATTCGAGCAGCCTTAGCATCATCCCGGTACTTTGTTATAACGTACAGTTTGAAACTATTTTCCAGGTTAATACAGGCGTTAAGGACAACAAGATGCAGAGTTTCTTCCTAGCTGAGACGCTCAAGTATCTATATCTCCTCTTCTCGCCCACAACGGTCATTCCCTTGGACGAGTGGGTTTTCAACACAGAAGCTCATCCACTTAAGATTGTGCCCTGGAATGATCAGGTAAATCTCGGACAGTCCAACAGCGTGCAGCAACGCAAACCAGCAATTAGATTACGCCAGAGGCGGTTTGGTCGGGATCGGATAGGAAATAAGTAAGCTCGCTCGCTCGCTCGCTCGAGAGGTCACAGTGTGAATCTTTGGAACCGGGCATAAGGGGTTCTAGGGGACATTTCTTAACTGGGTAAATGGGATTTGGCTTTGGCTATTCAAAGACGCTTTTAATTATGGTCTTTTTGTTGATTTATACAAGGAACCATTTTAAAAAGATTTCAGGATAGACACTACTTGTATAAGTTGGGACAAAATAAACCCATACAGGTTTGCCACAAATATACAGAGGAAAACAATGAAAAAGTTTCATTATTATGAGTATCATTATTTCATGTTTTTATCAGAGGAAAACAATGAAAAAGTTTCTTATTATTTCCCTAACTGTTGTTAGTCAAACCCTACACGTATTAGGAAATTTAATAACAAAACAAAGTACATGTGTATTCGACCCAAAAAAAACAAAAATCTATAAAAGAGAGTATAGAAGACTCAAATAAAGCAAAAGAAATGTTTACAGACCAAAAAAAAAAAAAAATGTATTGGAAGCAACAAACAAAAAAACAAATTGCAATGACTCAAAAGACTTTGGTGTTGACTAAATCTCCACGTCACACCAGGAAGAAGAATGACAATGGCGGCTAGTGCAATGGGTTTAAAAATGACCACAGATCTTACTTAGCCTCAAAACCTCTCGACACGTCATTTCTCCAATTCTCCAAACAACCATTCATTTCATTTCCCAATTTTCGCAATATTAAAAAATTTCAACAAATATCTGGCTGATGTAATTTCCCATGAAAAAAAAAACGAAATTAATTAATTTTGGTGTGAATTGTGAAGAAGGACTCAAATAATCATCAACTATGAACCATAAAGCTCCACCGTTTTTCTCTCCTTCATCATAAACATCTCTTCCTTAACTCTCTCTTCACTCTTCCCATCATCATTCCAATCGAATTTCTCTCTGTCGTCTTAAATCGCCATAGAAGAAGACATTAGGACGAGGATGGTGAAATTCTGCGAGCTGTGTCGAGCAGAAGCCGATCTCCACTGCGACGCAGACTCCGCTTTCCTCTGCCGCTCCTGCGACGCAAAGTTCCACGCCTCTAATTTCCTCTTTTCCCGCCATGTCCGCCGCGTCATCTGCCCTAACTGCAAATCCCTTACCGGAGATTTCGTCTCCGGTCCTCTTTCGCCTTGGCCTCCGAGAACAAGCTGCTGTTCTGGATCTTCTGCCTCGTCTTGCTGCTCGTCTATGGATCGTGTCTCCAGCTCCGAGCTATCTTCGACGAAGACGAGGAAGACGCGTGTCGCGAACGGAGCGCGAGGGTGGGAACAAACAGCGAAGGCCGTTGCGGATGGCGTTTTTGTAAAATGGTGCGATAAATTAAGACTTGATGATGGAGATTTGAGAAACGCGGTCGTTTCGTTGGCGTCTCTCGCTTTGGCTGTGGAGAAGCCGAGAGCGACGACCACGAAGGTGGTTTTGGCGGCGGCGTTTTGGTTCGGCGTTAGGAACTCGCGGAAGACGATGACGTGGCCGAGTCTAGAGAAGGTGGAAGATGTAACCGGGGTTGCAGCTGGAATGATTCGATCCGTTGAAAGCAAACTGGCGCGTGCGATGACGCTGCGGCTTAGGCGGTGGCGCGTGGACTCGGAAGAAGGATGGGCCGAAAACGACAACGTTTAAAATATTTTTTTGACGTGGGTCCCGCATTGCACCTAGGCGGCCTAGTGTTAGTGACACAAGTTGTATCGTCGACGACTCGACGTGTTGATTTTTCTTTCCAAACGTTTAAAATGGTTTGAACCGCGTGAGATGGTAGAAATTTCTTTAGTGGAGACTTAAAAAAATCCTATTCGTAGTTGTTCCTCAAATCCCTTACAAAGTTACAATAATGATTAGTTTAATATTAAAGCGAGTTGAAGAAAAAACAAATTATTGGTGTTATGTTAAACACCCGTCTGACTAATCTAAAATTATTCGGCTGTGAAACCCGCAAACATCGGGTTAGTCCGTTTGAAACCCGTTTATTTGGCATCTAATTGATAAATCAGAGCTTAAAATCTACATAACGAATCCGTTTAAGTTCGCAAGATTCTAACCCATTTCTAGTCATATCCCTTGTCCGTGATAGTGAATTAACTAACGTCCATGTGAAATACAGACAACACAACAAAAATAAAATTAATCATGAAGTAATTCCACTATTCCATGCTAAAAGCTATTTCTATAACTATTGTCATCAACAACAATAGATTTTAGAAACTGATCTAATTTAGTCATAATCATTAGAGTATTATCACTATCTACTAATTGATCGTATGAAAATTATGTAAGTAACAATGAATAATTCAAAATTAAATAAGTAGGAAAGAAAAATAAAAAACTCATTAATACTTTTTTAATTTTAAATAACTACGTACAATGTCATTAACCTCAAAATAATATTATTAATGAATAAAATTGCCGTTCACCAATCGCCGCTGATATTGTTCATTCAAAGTCGACGATACTATTCATCATCGGAGAACGTAATATTCGATATTTGTTAGCGTACTAACAATAAAATCTGATATTTGTTAACACGTTTACAACAATATCCGATATTTGTTAACGTGTTAATAATAATATGTGATACTTATAACGTGTCAACAATAATATTTGATACTTGTTATTATTGTTAGCACGTTAACAAGTATCAGATAGCATGTTAACAAATACCATATATTATTGTTAGCACGTTAGCAAGTATTGGATATAAAGTTTTACGATGATAAATAGTGTCAAATTTGGATTAACAGTGTCGGCGAACGGTTAATAAACAGTGTCGCCAGTTTTATTCATTGATAACACATTTTACAAATTAATGGCATTTGGAGTAATAAGGAGAAAAGAGAAAAAAAATTTTGATATAAACAAATTTCTTTCTTTTTCTTTTTCATCTGAATTTTATTGAAATAACAAGTTGAAATACAAGGTAGAAAACAAAGCCCACAGATTCCGGCTAAATTAGTCCGGAAACTCGGGAGACAAAGCCGACCAGCTAAAGTAGTCCGGAACCTCGAGAGACAAAGCCTACATATACCAGCTAAATTAGCCCGGATCCTGAAGAGACAAGCCCGCTTAGACGGGAGATAAAAGTTATACAAACAAAAATGTTAATATATGAAGACGAAATAGGAGAGTTTGAAACAAAAACTCATAAACTCCAAAACTGCACCTCAAACCAAGAGCACTCCCACAAACCTTCCCAACGAACCGGTAGATGTCAGAGCCGCATTAACAGAACAGAGCCTCGCGAATAAACAAACTAGACTAACAACCATCAAAGGCGAAAGATCCCATAGAAAGCCTGAAACCGAACTCAAACGAACAACAACTCCAACATAAATGAAAGCAGGAACAAACTAATCCAAAGAGCATAAGCAAAACCCAAACAACCAAACCAAAGAGCTCAAAACTCGAAACGACTAAGGCACAAAGTAGAAACCATGAACTTCAACATAGGGAAACACCAATCAAGACCAACAACTCAAACACGCGGACGGATCAAAAACTGACGACCTCCTCGCAAGAGAAGAGCTAAAGATCGAACCCACTGCATCGCCTTGAACCTAACCGAATCCCCAGAAAGGGAACATAGAATAGATAGTAGAAGCTCCACAGCGAGATACCATCAGATAAAACGAACCCCATGAACAAACTTGAGCCAAAACCAACCACAACTACCTCAAGATGACAGCAAAGGAGAAGAAGAACCAAGAGCAATCTATTCAAGACCCAAAACATAGAAAGGACGACTGGCACAACTCCAATACCGGATGATACAGCCCCGCTGTTTCAGAAACCGTCGAACGGGAACCTAACCAATCAAACCAACCCTAACCTATCAAAGGCTAAAATCAACGATTAAACCCCATAAACAACAACTAAGACCTACGATAAGCAAAACCGATGGAGAAACCAAACCAAAGGAGCAGGAAATCAGACAGAAGAAGCACAAACGAATCAGCCTCCACAACTTGTAATAGCCAAAACCTTCGGCGAGAACAGAAATCGCAACCTCAAAAATCGAAAATCCAGACCAAAGCCACTGAACCTTGCAAAGATCCGCAAACGGAAACGCCTAACCCTGCAAAATTCGCCGCCGCATCACAGCACAGACCCACACCGTGAATCTCGCCGCTGCTCCAAAGGTCTTCTTTTTCACCAACCGAACCATCGAGGCAGGCATAATATAAACAAACAGAAACACAAATTAAACTCTAGATGACCTCTCACAACTCCGGCGAGAATCGCCGGAAGCCGGAGAAGCTTAACGGAAGATTTTTTATTTTTTTTTCCTGAGGCGGCTGACAACAAATTTCTTTCTTATTTACTTAATTTTTAGTTATCTATTAATTTAGTAGTTATCCATTGAGTTAAAAGATCCTAATCATTATCCTATTTGTGAGATGAAATTTGTGTTAAAAAAATAGTATCATCTTTCATATTTTTCTTAACAAAAGAAAACTAATAAATTTGGGAATAATGATGTATAGCCGAAAGGTGGAACCACACCACCACTCTCCCCAAATGCTTTTCCGTCAAACCATGTTTCTGGTCTCACAGGTTATTATTAAAAAAAAGTAAAAACTAAATACCTAATTCCTAATTTTTTTGACGTAAAATCAACAAAAAAGAATAAAGTAAAATCAAAAAACAAAAACCCTTTAATGTATTGTTTCAAACCCTACTCTGGAAAACTCCTAATTTCTATAAGCTTTACTTTTCAATAAAGTTGCTGACGAATCTGCCATAGTGAAAGACCACCGGACTCTTGAAGCTAAATCGTATTCTCCTCTCCGTAGAATCATACCATGGAAGCTCTCTCTACTTCAGCATACATCTCTAATTTACCCCAGACAAAGCCTCTCCTCAAATCTTCGCTGCTACCCGCTTCATCCCAGTCTTCGTGTTGGTTGTGTAATTCGCCATCCAAGCGAATCCCCAAGCTGAGAATCAGGGATGGATCAAGTCATGGGCTTCGTATACAAGCTCTCTTACATAACGAGACACCAAGTGGAGGCGAAGACAATATCGCTGAAAGTAGTGGGTTTGGCTTTTTTCCTGGGGATATCCTCTCTTTATCAGAGGTACTCCTTTTCTCTTGTCTTTTGATTCTTGTAATGAAAAAATCTCAATAATTGATTACAGTTTTTGCTGTTTGTGTGGAATGCTTTGTGGTGGGTACGCTTTTAAGCTAGTTCTGGACAAAATATTAGTTTGTATTGAATCAAAATCTTAGATTGGTGTAAAGGTGAATCTGAAGTGGATAATTCATTGGATGGTTGCTTTGGCATATAGGCTGATAGCTTCTAATGTTGTGTGAAGGAAAAGCTTGGGAGTAATCGCAGCGGTGAAACTTCTCATAGTGTAATAGATGTGGAGTCATCTCTTGCACTTCCTCAGGGTGCTGGGAATAGTGGGGGAAATCGAGCAGGGCTTTTTAGAACTCCAATATCTGGTGGAGTTCAAAATGCAACATCAGCTCATGCGTTGCCTCGGCCTGCTTTAGCTGTACGGAACTTGCTCGAGCAGGTAAAGGGTTTGTCCTTTTAGATTGTTGCATAGCTCCTTTTACTTCAATGAGAGAGATGATAAGTTCTTTATCTGTCTGGTCTTGTTTTTTATTCAAATGATTCAAGGCTAGGTTTGCTCATCTATGCACAGTGATGTCTAAAATGCACCACCGTAGGGAAGGGTACCCATTTGGCTCTTTGGTTGATTTTGCACCTGATCGGATGGGGCGTAAGTCACTAGATCTTTCTTTCTTTGTTGACTGCTCATAATTCTACTGCTGCTTCTTTATCTGTATGCTGAGATTTATCGTTTTAATGACTTACTAGTGGACAATTGATTCATAAGTATTCAACTCCTCCCACTGTAAAAAGTTTACCTTGATTTGGGTTTCGTGGGGACAATTGTAGGATTTTGGGTCTGGATAGTATTGAAGGCAATGCTGAAATAGTACATAAAATGTCTTGAGTCTGCTGTCTGAGATAATAGATGCACATTTTCTTGAATGGCTTATACTTTATTGTTTCCAGATCCAATATTTCTATTTTCACCGTTGGCCATCCACACACGAAATCTCTTGGCTGAACCTAGATGCAGTCTCGTTGTTCAGGTAATATTGGCTATTGTGTTTAAACTACAAAAGGAAAAGGTTCTCTCTTTTGTTCTGTAACGGGGATTTGGCTGGCAGATACCTGGATGGAGTGGCTTATCTAATGCAAGAGTGACATTATTTGGTGATGTGTACCCATTGTCAGAAGATGAACAGGTGGGTGTTTAACTAATTGCCTATTCATGAATCTTAACTGCTAAAACATCTTTATGTCCGAGTAATGGGTCGTAATATCTCTGGTTGTCGCTTGGTAGGAGTGGGCCCATAAGCAATATATTGCAAAGCACCAGCACGGGCCTTCTGAGCAGTGGGGAAACTTTCACTATTTTAGAATGCAGAACATAAGGTTTTGTTTCCAAACTTGTGCCTCCTAAATTACCAACATATGTTGGATGGTTGTTTTTCTCCTATTCTACTTATCCACTCCATAATCAATGTGAATATTGGCAGTGATATATATTTTATCGGAGGCTTTGGCACTGTCGCTTGGGTTGATGTCAAAGAGTATGAGGCTTTACAACCAGATAAGATAGCTGTGGATGGTGGTGAGCAGAACCTCAAGGTGCTTTATTCAAATCACTCTTGGTCGCCTTAGAGACTCCAATAAACTTGCTTCCATTCGTGGCCTTTGGTAGATTGAATTGATTTGGGTTTGTTCTTACTTCC
This sequence comes from Eutrema heterophyllum, assembly GCA_002933915.1. NCBI lineage: Eukaryota > Viridiplantae > Streptophyta > Magnoliopsida > Brassicales > Brassicaceae > Eutrema > Eutrema heterophyllum. Next base: position 329,641 of record PKMM01037916.1, on the reverse strand, counting down.
TCTCCCTCTTTAACTTCTGATAGGAACTAAATGCCATCTTCTCGAAGCCGCTTAGAGAGCTACTTTCTAGTGAATCGGAGGTAGACGATGCTGCTCTCATTTCTATAGATAGCAAAGGGATAGATGTACGGGTTCGTCAAGGTGCTCAGGTAAATAAAACAATTTGGTCCAGTTGATATTAACACCTCCATGATCATGCACAGTGCTTCTCAGCTTTTCTTTCTGTGTTCAAATTGTTTGATTTTTTTCAGTTCAGCATTCAAAGGCTAGCATTTGAGGAAGGTCATGGTGTTGAAACGCTAGAAGAAGCTAAATCTGCATTGTGGAAAGTGATAGAGAAGGTGAAACTGAACTATTTCCAGAAATGACCAACATCCTAGAATTTGCAGAAATGACAAATCCCCTTTTTCTCTGGAGGGGTCTTTAAAATAGTAGGACGACACTTTAAATGTTTTGTTGCTCTTTTCCTTTAACTAGCCGAAATTTTGTAGTTTCTATGTTTTGCCCTCCTTATTGTTGAGAGAGCAACAAAATGGGGGTAATCACGTCAATCTTGGAAATATGGGATTGAAATCTGAGTTTCTAATAAATATTTGGGCGTTACTGATATTTCTATAAGTTCGAAATTACCAAAGCCGTTTGTTATCGTTACACTTTACATATAGACTTTATCAGAGAAGAGATCACTGCAGATGAAAACCCAAATTTTGACAATGATCCCACCGACAATCCTCACCGATTCCTTCGATGGAGGACATCGCTTCTGCCGCCGCCGGTAGAGGCCCATATCCGCCGGCACCGATAATGAACTTCAAAACAGAGCTTCAAGACAACAAAGGAGAGTTCTGCACCTGCAACAACCTACCTCCCCGAACAAGTAAAATGATTTATTACTAAAGACAAGTGTCGAATTATCATTGAGAGAGAGAGAAAGTGTGGTCCAAGTTTGAGATCATGTTTGTACATTGATGCATTGTAAATCGTCACTGGCAAAATTATTTACAATGCATTTTTTTTAATCATCTTATTCATTTTCAAAATTATTTCACGATATTGATGACGCACTTTGATCCTTATCCTTTCTTGTCTTATGTAAACATCACAAGTCATGTTATTCTTAAGTTTTTTTGTTTTTGTAACAAAAGAAATGAAGTGAAGAGAATGGAGTTATTCTTAAGTTGAACGATGGTAACTACTTACAGTGGAAATCACAGTATGAAAAAAAAATAATAATGATAATCACAGTATGAATCCTTTTTTCTCGAGCCAACACGTCTTCTTGAATACATCAGTGGCCGAGAAAATTAACCAGCGGAGCTGATGTGCATCAAGTGCAACAATGTTGTGAGCAAGATTCTCAACCCACAGTTTGACGATTGGGAACGCACGGATCAACTCATCTAATACTCTGGTTTATCAGCACTCTCAATGAAAAGGTCTTGGGGGTATGTTTACGGTCTCATGTTGATGGTCTTCATCATGTTGCAGTAACGTCAAGTCTTAGGTTTGAGGGAGAGATTTTCATGGTGGAGCTTTTCTTGGTCTAACGTGCAAGTCTTAGGTTTGAGGGAGAGCTTTTCTTGGCCTATAGGGACCTAGACCATTATTGAATTAAAAAGCTCGAAGTTGAGAAGCCTACGATAATGGTGGTCGTGTGGTCTTGTCTTGTCTGAGTCTATGGTTTTTATGATGTAACCCTTGTTAAAGTTTTCTTTCTTCTTTGTTAAATACAGATGAGAAATCATATAATCCCCTAAACATGAAATGCATGGATTCAATCATGACCAAAGATGTGTTGAAACTTGAACTTGCCATCAAAAGAGAAGATAGATAGATATGACTTGTGTTTGTGTAGAGGCTGAGTTGGGCTACAAAAAAATACAGAATATGAACTTTCAAAGTAAAAAACATGAATTGGCTTTTACTCGATAACCGTTTAGAGAGGTTTGAGCATGCAGTCCATATCGGTTTTCGCTAACGCGGATCATTCTGGTGGTTTCATTCAAGATGCTTCTCTTTAATGCCTAAAACTATTAAAATGGAGTTGTTAACCAGTCTCAAAGCAAATTCAATATGGGATCGGGTCTTATAGTGTTCACATAAAAGAGACCAAAAGAATGTGATGATCAAGACAATATATGCCCGTTGAACAAGAGACAGCAATCCTAACTTAGACATTATTTGGCATTCAAATCAACAATGCATAAATCACTAGCTTCTAGTACTCTCTTTTACCTACTCCAAAGAAGTAGATATCTTGTTGGATTTGAACAAAACTTGGAACATAACTAAGGAGAAGTGTGGTAGGAGATCTCTGTGTAGATTTTGCACCATGGTGATCCACTTCTATGTGTTTATCCTCTCCCACAATGTGTATGATGTTGCTGGAGACCCCATATTTCCTAAAAGACAATACAACTTTGTTCTCCTGGTCGACCAAAATCGCATTTTCAAACTGGGAACGATAGTGGGGATCGGATCCCCACAGTGTTAGGAATTTGGTCCACGATATGGACCCGTTACTCTCAATCCTTGTTGCAATCCATAAGTCTGTCACGAATATCTGAGAGCCAAAAGTAATTAACATACAAAGTTGTTGCTCTTCTCTAGTCACCGATAAAAACACATCCAAAAAGACAACAGGAGCATCCGGCGGAAGAGACAGACTTTGGAATCTATCAGTTGAAAAATCAAAACTTAGTAAGATAACGCAAAAGCGTCGATGTGCAAGCCAGTAAGTATTTCCTTTCACAGATATGCCACGACCCCAATTCCCACGCCTTGGAATGCACCAGCCGGTAGTCACACCAACATGAACCCGCCATGAATTAGATGTAAAGTCATAGACTTCGTACTCAGTTCTGATACCATTTCCAGATGGATACATCCTCAAGATTTTGTGACAAGATGATTTGTTATCGTAACCGAAAGCATAGTAGTCGGATTCCCTGTACGAATCTCTATCTCTGGGTTGGATCCACCTGGTTTCCCCTGAACACGGATTACAAACCACCAGTCTATTGTCCTCCATGGTGCATAGCAATAAACCGTCGCAGTGAAAGACGTTGCTTATATCGACTTCTTCCAAAGCATTAGAAATAGGGTCTTTGAGGCTGAATTGACGGGAGCAACGTTGTCGTGGACTCCACGCAGATCAAGGCTTGCTAAATATATAAACCCTAAAATCAATCAACATGATTACCAGAGACTGCCTTGGCGCATTAGCAGAGTGCTTCTTAGCAAATATACCATCTTTGACCAGAGCGTTCCATCTTTTGGATGTCGATCGTAATCGCGCGAGAGATACCGTCGGAACCCGAGAGTATCTCCACTACCAAATCCTCCGGAAGATGCTTTGTGCTTCTCTTCTTCATCATGTTTTAAGCAGACTTGGGCTTTCAAATAAATTAGGGTTGCAATATATGGAGATGAGGAGTTTTGAGACCTAAAACTTTTTCTTACACCAAAACGTTTTATATAGATTTTTTTGTGCTTCGCCGATTTGCAGAGTATCGTTGCGTCTCGTGACGTCACATGCTTCTATTGTCGGCTTCGTCCCACAGTACTTTGGGCTTATGGGCCTGTGAAGCAGTTGTACGATTTCCACTGGACGGACAATACAACCCCAAAATCTTTGAGAACCAATCTTCAATCACTAATTTCAATAAACTTTGGATGAACAGAGCATTTTTCATTTTCAAAACTGGAGCACTTGATCCATTTATCCTTTCCCGTCGTTTTTAACATCACAAGTCATGTTATTCGAATCGTAACTCTTTACTGTGGTAAACACAGTTCGAATCCTCCCTCTCAAGCCAAGGTCTTCTTGGATTCATCAATGGCCTGAAGAATACGGAAGCATAAAGCCTGAAGTATCTGCATAAACGTATGAGCTTCTCCTGCAACAAAACGCAGCCAAAAACGGCATCTAAGAAGAAAAGAGTTTGTGTTTGTAAGAAGATACGTCAAAACACACAGACGTCGGTCCCAGATTGTTTACCTCTCTTGCCCAATGTTTCTTGTGGTATAAGCAACGGTGGAGCTGCATCCTCCGTGAACGCCAAACCTCGCTGAGGTTTCCAGTAAGAGCTGTTTAAGATATGATTCGCGTTCTGGCATCAAGATCTAGGCCGGTGAACCTTGCTCCTAATTCGCGCTGTGATTCGACCCCAAAACATACATTGTCTACGTGTGGGCTAATTCCATCGTATCTTAATCTTGGAGGATAAAGAGGTTCATTGTCATCTTCGTCGTCAGGATTTGGGGTTTTTGATACGGAAGAACAGTGACAGTTCAGCTCAAATAGATCTTTAAGCATCAGTGTAGGGTTAGTCCTTGTCTCCTCTGTTTTAGACTCTTCTATATCTTTAAATTTTTCAAGGGTTTCATTTCTAGTTATCTTCTCCGTTGAAAACTTTTATTAGATGACTTTCCCAACGATCTCTTTCTGCTTAATCTACATAGTTTCTCCGGGGAAGGAAGGAGTTGCAGAAAGTCGTTTCTTCTCAAGCACGTAACTCCTGTTTTCAAGTTGTAAATGAAGCCCTTATAGGGATCTAGACCACTTTTGAATTAAAAGGCTCAAGTCAAGAAGCCTGCAATAATAATGGTGGCCTTGTCTTGTTGTACATAATCAGGTTTTAATCATGTATGCCTTGTTAGATTTTTAATTCTTCTTTGTAAAATGGCGGATATGTTTTACACTTAAAAAGACAGATAAGTAACCATATATCCCCTAAAACTGAAAATTGATTCAATGATGACCAAAGATGTGTTGAAACTCGAACTTGCTATAAAACTTGTGTTTTTAGTTGACAGTATACAAAGCCCCATCAACAGAAAAAATAGAAAGATTAGATAGATAGATATAACTTGTTTAGCTGAGCTGGGCAACAAATATGCCTTTTTTTTACTCAATAACCAATTGGGGAGGTCTAAGCATGCAGTCCATCGGGTTTGCCAACGAGGACCATCCTTGTGCTTTCAAGATGCTGCTCTGTGATACCTAAAACTATTAAAATAGAGTTGTTAACCAGTCTCCAAGCAAATTCAATAATGGGATCGGGTCTTATATATAGTGTTCACAATCATAAAAGAAACTAGAAGAATGTGATGATTAAGACATTATTTCGGCATTTAAATAAACAATGCATAAATCACTAGCTTTCTTGTACTTACCCTTTTACCTCCTCTAAGAATTAGATATCTTGTTGGATTTGAACAAAACTTGGAACATAACTGAGGAGAAGTGGGATAGGAGCTCTCTGTATAGGTTTTGCACCATGATGATCTACTTCTATGTATTTATCCTCTCCCACAATGTGTATGATGTTCTTGGAGACCATAGTTCTATTACAAGACAATACAACTTTGTTCTCCTGGTCGACCAAGAAACTAATCCCATTAGTAAACCGATAACAATAGCGGAGATCGGTTCGCCACAGTGTTAGGAATTTGGTTCACGACATAGCTCCGGTACTCTCAATCCTAGTTGCCATCCATAAATCTGTTTCGTATGCACCAGCCCCCCATCTAGATAACATACAAAATTGATTCTCTTCTCTAGTCACTGATAAAGCCACATGAGCATAGAGACGAGGATCACGCGCCGGAAGAGACAACCTTTGGAATCTGTCTGCTGAAAAATCAAAACTTAGTAAGATAGCAGTTTCCCTGTTTTGAGTAAGTGCAAAACAGTAAGTAATTCCCTTCACATATATGCCACGACTCCGATCTTGTCGGTAGTCACACCACCAACCCGCCATGAGTTAGAGGCGAAGTCATAGATTTCGTACTCGGTTTGAATTTTCTTACCATATGATATTTTTTTATCCATCCTCAAGATTTTGTAACAAGAGGATTTGTTATCGTAACCGAGACCATAGAAATCGAAATCCTTGTAGGAGTTTCTGGGTTGGATCCACCTGGTTTCACCTGAAAACGGGTTCCAAACAACGAGTCTATTGTCCTTGGTGGAGCATAGCAATAAGCCCTCCTCACAGTGAAAGACATCGCGTATATCGACTTCTTCCGCGGTCTTTGAGGCTGAATTGACCTGTTACCTTTGCAGTTGTTCCAACGTTGTCGTGGATTCCACGGAGATCAACGCTCAGTAGACAAACCCAAGTAAGATAACCAGACTTAGGCTTTCAAAGAAATTAGGGTTTCAAGAGTTGGAGATGAGGAGTTTTAAGACCTAAACCATAGAATAAAATCGGTTGCTTTGTGCTTACTGTGTCGCCAGTTTGTAGAGTATTAGTTGCCTCTCGCGACGTTACATGCTTCTATTGTGGGCTTCGTCCCAGATCCAGCTATTTTGGGCTTGTGGGCCTGTAATCCAACCAGCTGTATCGTTTCACTTCTCCTCACTCCTTTTGACTTTTATATATCTCGAAAATGTTTACCATCGTGTATCCTAAATCCTAATGTTAACCTTGCTCCCTAAAGAGATTCATTGTCGTCTTTGTCGTCAGGATCTGGAGATTAGGATTGAATATGATCCTCTGTTTCTGAAGAACGGAGACTGTTCAACCACACAGATCTTTAAGCATCAGAGTAGGTTTAGTCCTTGGGTATGTTCGTTTTGCAGCCGCTGGCGTCTGCGACTGCGGCCTGCGGCCAGACGCTGCGACCAGACGCGGCAGCTGTTCTTCGTTTGGCAGCCGCGCGGCTGATTTCTGCGACTGGTCGCATTCCACGGAGATCAACGCTCAGTGAATAAACCCTCCCATCAATAAGCAAGATAACCAGAGACTGACTCGGTCCATTAGCAGTGTGCTTCTTCAAAAATGTCCCATCTTTGACCGAGCGTTCCATCCTTTGGATATCGATCGAAATCGCGCCAGAGATACCGCCGGAACCCTAGATAATATCTCCGCCACCAACTCCTCCGGAATATTTTTCTTCATCTCTAAAGCAGACTTGAGCTTTCAGAGAAATTAGGGTTTCAAGAGTCGGAGGTGAGGAGTTTTAAGGCCTCTCGCGACGTCACATCTCACATGCTTCTATTGTGGGCTTCGTATTGGGCTTGTGGGGCCTGTAATTTAGCTGTATCTGGACAAAAGGCCTCCGTTTCACTTCTACCCACTTTTATTGTGGGCTTCGTCTTGGGCTTGTGGGGCCTGTAAAAATAAAATAAAAGTTTCTCCGGCGAAGGAGTTGCAGGAAGTCGTTTCTTCTCAAGCACGTAAGTCCTGTTTTCAAGTTGCGAATGAAGCTAATCCTTGAAAATTCCCAACGATTTGTTTCTTGTCAAGCATGACTTTTCTTCATCATGTTGCCAGTAACATCAAGTCTTAGGTTTGAGGGACAGCTTTTCATGGCTTAGGTTTAAATGGTTTCAAGGTTTGGTAACAAAAACTAGAACCGCAACACACAAACTGAATTGAATATATGTTTTTTTATGGCTTAGCTAAACCAAAAACACTATTTGATCCTTTTGGTTATGTTGGATTTTATACTACACTCAAACGCAAAATTCAACATCTACATCTTATATATGACTTATGTGTATTGACAAATACTTACATTTTTGGAGAACTTGCTGGGAGGACATCTCGTGACTTTAGCAATACGTAATATGGCGAGTTTAAAACTGAAATTCTTCAACTGGATTATAATGATCGTTTAATAAGAGATTATAAGTTCTCTCACATTTATAACCGCATACGGGAAAAAGAAAGAAAAAAATTGGAATCGCTTGAGAACAAATTATAAGCAAAACTTGGATAGATAATGCATAAACTAGTGTGACAATTACAAGTCACGTGATTGGTGCTTTCCTTGCGCCTAGCCCAAAGAAACTTATTGCATTTGAACCAAAATTGGAACATAACTGACGAGCAGTGAGCAATTAGATCCTGCATCATGATGAACCTTCTTGAATTTGAACCAAAGTTGGAACATAGTTGAGGAGAAGTGAGCATTTAGATCCTGCAACATGATGATCCACTTGTATGCATTTATCCTCTCCCAAAATGTGTAAGAACTTGTTGGAGACCCCATGTTTACCGTGACACACTAACACTCTGTTCTCTCGGTCGGCCAAGAAATTCATCCCATTACAAAACGTAAGAAACTGGCGGTGATAGGATCCTTCCACTGTTAGGAACTTTATCCATGACATGGATCCGGTACTCTCAATCTTAGTTGCCATCCATACATCTATATCACGTACGAGACAACCACGAAGCGCTAACAGACAAAGTTTTTGCTCTTCTCTAGTCACTGATAAAGCCAGAGGATGATAAGAAAGATGATTAACCGGAAGAGACACACTTTCGAATCTCTCTGTTGAAAAATCAAAACGTAGTAAGAAATCCCCCCTTGGAAGGTCTTGACTATAACTATAAGCAAGCCAGTAAGTATTTCCATTCACAGACACGCCACGCTTTGTTAACACTGAAACGGACCAGTCACTAGTCTCACCAACCCTCCTCCACGAACTAGAGGGAAAGTCATAGATTTCGTACTCAACTAGGCATTGGTACCAACCATGTCTATATTGATCCACCCTCAAGATTTTGTACTTGTTGCATGACGATTTACCGAGAGCGTAGCAATAGGATTTCTTGTAGGAATTTGTGGGTTTGATTATCCACCTTGTTTCACCTGAACATGGATTCCAAACCACCAGTCTATTGTCCTTGGTGGTGCATAGCAATAAGCCGTCGCAGTGAAAGACCTCGCCTACATCGACTTCTTTCGAAGAATTTGAAAGAGGATCTTTGAGGCTAAATTGATTTGTTACTTTACAATGTTTTTGTGAATTCCATGGATATCAACGCTCACTAAATAAACCTTAAAATCAATCAGCATTATAATCAGAGACGACTGCCGGAGCATAAGCAAAGTGCTTCTTCGCAAATCTCTCATCTTTGATCAGAGCTTTCCATCCTTTAGATGCCGATCCGAATCGTGCCAAAGATGCCGCCGGAACCCTAGAAAGTATCTCCACTAGCAAATCCTCCGGGAGATCTACTGAGCTTCTTCTCTTCTTTTCTTTCTCTGTCATCACTGATTTTCTTCTCCTCTTCATCATCTTTTAGCAGAATTTTTTTCAGATAACTTGGCTTTCAAAGAAATTAGGGTTTATAATAATTAGACCGTGCCGAAAAGACGTGTGTCGGTTATAGAAATTTTGTAAATCGGAATTTATAATCGTCACCTAAACTGAAGGAAGAGAATTAAATCGGTTGCTCTGTGCTGCACGTCTATCCAGCTCTACTTTGGACTTGTGGGCCTGCGATGCTATTCGTTGAGGCGTACGCCGTACGGTACTGGAGAAAAAAAAACAATAAAAAACAAAATTTCTTTTCGTAAAAAAAATAAAAATTTACTCTACGTGACGTTCCTTAAAGTTTGTAATTGCAGAAATTGATACTTGCTAAACAGTTTTCACATTACATACTTTTGAGAAGAAAGAGAACTGTTCTCGGATTAAGGAGAAAGAGAAGACAACCCCTAAACATGAAATGGATTCAGTATCATAACAAAAGAGAGATATATGTTTAATTAAACTTGAACTTTCTATAGAACTTGTACTTGCTAGACAGATTTCAAATTACATACTTTTGAGAAGAAAGAGTGTTCTCGATCGGATTTAGGAAAAACAGAAGATAACTATAAGATGAAAGTACACAAAGATATGTGTTGAAATTTAAAGTTTTCTACATGACTTGTATTTCAAGAACGTTACAATATACAAATGCCCCATCAACACAGAAGACAGATATAGCAAGCGTTTGTGTAGTGGGATGGGTTAGGCTGAAAGAATATGAACTTAAAAAGAATGTTGTGACTTTGAATTACCAAAGGGAGACTGATTGGCTGCCTGTCTCATGGATTCAAAATCAGTTTGGTTCTCGACATCTCTGCAATTTGGGGGACAAAAATAATGTTTAACCCGGCTCGGGTTTGAGGGAGAACTTTTCATGGTGAAACATTGATCTATGGTTTTAATAAAGCAGGCACCCCCAAACATGAAATGGACTCAGTGATGACCAAGGAAAACGATGTGTTGAAGCTTGGACTTGCCATAGGACTTCTGTTCTTAACAATATACAAAACGACCCGACTATCATCTTCACTCTTGTTCCACATACGCAGAGGAGGTCACGTACATACAAACTATATAAAGTAGCAAAACTTGGATAGATATAATGCATAACATAGTGTGACAATTACAAGTCACGTGATTGGTGCTTTCCTTGCGCTTACCCCCAAAGAACCTTGTTGGATTTGAACCAAAGTTGGAACGTAGCTGACGAGAAGTGAGCATTTAGATCCTGCATCATGATGATCCACTTGTATACATTTATCATCTCCCACAATGTGGAAGCAGTTAGAGTTGTGATGTTTACCGGGACACACCAAAACTTTATTCTCCCGGTCGGCCAAAAAATTCATCCCATTACAAAAGACAAAAAACCGTTCGTATAGAGCTCGTTCCACTGTTAGGAACTTTCTCCACGACATGGTTCCGGTACTCTCAATCTTAGTTGCCATCCATACATATATATCACGTACGTTAGAGTCACGGAGCGCTAACAGACAAAGTTTTTGCTCTTCTCTAGTCACTGATAAAGCCACAGGACCACAAGAAAGATGATTAACCGGAAGAGAGACACTTTCGAATCTCTCTGTTGAAAAATCAAAACTTTTTAGTAAGATTTCATTCACCTTTGGCAAGTCTTGACTATAACTATAAGCAAGCCAGTAAGTATTTCCATTCACAGACACGCCACGCTTTGTTAACACTGAAACGGACCAGTCACTACGAATCAGAGGTAAAGTCATAGATTTCGTACTCAACTAGGCCCGATTCCAATAAACCAGGTCCTTCTTGATCCACCCTTAAGATTTTGTACTTGTTGCATGAGGATTTACCGAGAGCATAGAAATCGAATTTCACGACTTTCTTGTAATGGGGTTTCTTGTAAGAATTTCCGGGTGGGATTCCAAACCACCGGTCTATTGTCCTCCGTGGTGCATAGCAATAGGCCGTCGCAGTGAAAGACCTCGCCTATATCGACTTCTTTCGAAGAATTAGAAAGAGGATCTTTGAGGCTAAATTGACTTGTTACCTTTACAACGTCGTCGCGAATTCCATGGATATCAACGCTCGCTAAATAAACCTTAAAATCAATCAGCATTATAATCAGAGACGACTGCCTTGGAGCATAAGCAGAGTGCTTCTTCGCAAACCTCCCATCTTTGATCAGAGCTTTCCATCCTTTGGATGCCGATCGGAATCGTGCCAGATATGCCGCCGGAACCCTAGAAAGTATCTCCACTAGCAAATCCTTCGGAAGATACATTGTGCTCTCCGTCATCTCGAAAGCAACTGTTTTTACTTTCAGAGGAATTAGGGCTTTTAAAACGAAGGAGATGAGACCTAAACACTCGATTCGTGTGCTCAAAGTAAGCCTTTTATTGCTTTGCTGCTGTATTCTGTATGTGCCTCACCGATTCACATGTGGGCTTCTTCGTCAAAGATTCAGCTGTACTTTGGGCTTCTGGGCCTGCGATGCTACTAGGAGAGGGCAACACGGCTTACACTGGGGGAAAAGGTTTCCTTTTCGTACAATTTGGTCTTTGATAAGAAACAGATGTTGCTGCATGACGTTTTTTTAAAGTTTGAAACTGCAATTTGACACTTACACTAATATCGAATTACAATACTTTTGAGAAGAGAGAATGATATGTGATTAATGAGAAACAGAAGACAACTGTGAGATGAAAGCACACAAAGATATGTGTATGCTCTACATAACTTATATTTTTAGTTTACTATATACAAATTCCCCATCAACATAGAAGATAGATATAGCAATTTGTTTGTGTAGTGGGATGAGTTAGGCTCAAAGAATATGAACTTAAAAAAGAATGTTGTGTGATTTTGCATTACCAAAAGGAAGATTGATTGTTGCTATCTCTCTCTTTCTCATGGTCATGGATTCAGTATCAGTTTGGTTCTCCACATCTCTGCAAGTACCTTACGCGGCGCGGGATCATCTGGACCTTTGTCTCGTTGCCCCGAGGTGAAGTATAACTGCCCGTCCCAATACCCAACCAGCGTTGTCTTCACACGGTATGGCAACTTCCCAATCACATACCATTTCTGCAGAGGAAACAAACTCAGCTACTGTTTACTCTTATTAACAGGTTAAAGAGGTTTAAAGTATGCAGGACATCGGTTTTTTACCATTGTATTCAGGTTGAACTGGAAGATTTCGCCAACGAGAACCATCTTCTTGGTTTCAGGATGCTTCTCTGTTGTGCCTCCAACGATTACAATGGAGTTGTTAACCACTTTCCAAGCAAATTCAATATGGGAATCGGGTTTTGGCATCGATGGCATAACTTTCCACTTCATTTCCTCATCCAGCATGTAGACATCACTGAATACCACCTGAACCACCAAGGTGAAGGAAAGGACACACATGACGTTCATAAAATAGCAACACAAGGAGTTCCACCAATCAAGGTGTCATGATATTCACTTAAACAGGTAGTCCATTGGATACCTACCTCCATACGACGTGAGCATTTGAAGATGGGAGATCCTGGTTTAGCCATGAAATCACCTTCTTGACCACCAATGACAAAAAGCCGGTCATCCACTACTACACATGCTCTAGAGTCACAAGAACAGTCAAACTCAGATAAAATGGAGGATGGTGTATGAAGCTGAAAGGATTAGCAGCCAGCAACAGCCTTCAATAGAATCGTGAAAATAACCTGTGAGGTCCTCCACGAGGGATTGGAATTTCACTTCTCCACTCTTTTTCCAATGCTTTCCCATCTTTTACAGCAATACTCCAGTGTTCAAGTCCTGGTGTATGTCGATTCTCCTTGCTTCCACCCATCACATGGAGTCTACCTCTCCATAGCTGAGTAGCTGGAGCATACCTGAACGTAAGTAAACCTTGTCACTCAGTTTCTCTTAAACATCTAACATCGCAAAAAAGACCAATCTTGAGCAGCAAGATGATGATATCCAAATGTTCTAAATCGCTATTTCTCAAACCCAAAACATCATCTGTAGGAATGGCATATAATCCTCAAAATTAATCCTATTAGCGGATAATCCACATTGCATCTACTTGTTTCAAAATTACCTAGGAACTGGTAAAGATATGAAGTCACTCCACGTATTTGTATCGGTGTCGAGCACAAATGTTTTAGCCGTAGGCCCTCTGCACTGAGGACCATACTGACCAGTGACGATGTAGATGTATCGCCCATCCGTTACCATCCCTAAATGTGAATGTGCCATCTCTTTAGGCATATTGAATCTTCCTCCCCATGTATTATCTACGAAATTGTATATATCAACATGCGAATGCACCTGGAATATCCAACAAATCATCATTGGTCCAAAACCACCAAATGCTACTAATCAGAAATAGAGAGGCTTACAAGATCAATGGTGCCGTATCCGGCAAACACATATAGAAAATTTCTAATCTGAATTGCAGCTCCATCTAGACGAGGCACAGGAGCAGCTGCCATCTTCTCCCATTGTAGTTGAGGAGCAGCCAGATCTTGAAACGTTGCAGAAAGTTTCCTTTCCCGAGCATTATCCTTCTTCTTCTTAGTATCTTCCTCCTAAAAAGCCACCAAAAAGAGAGCAGCAGATTTTTCAGGCGCAAGAAGTGATATTTGAGCTAATTCTCTTTTTTTGCTTTGAGATCCAACTGTATGAGAGACATCAACAACAGAACAAAATCGAACATTTAGATTGGATTTAGGCGGGAGTTTTCCAATCACGGTGGTAACGGAGGAGGGAAGAGACAACCCGGCGGAGGAGAAGCGATGAGAAGAAGCCCAAAGGAAGTCGGCAATAAGTCCGGCGGCTAAAAGCGCGAGGCATGAAACTAACACAACCCGCCCACAATTCTGCTTCCCCGCTGGCCTCACCATATCTCTGCTTCTCTCTGTTCTGCCTCTAAATTGGCATCTCCCTTTAGGGTTTCACAAACTTCAAACAAAGGTTAAACCTTTGTATTCAGGCGAAATACACAGATTTTGGCGGATGCAGAGGTGACGGATCTTGATCTCCGAGAGAGGACGCGGAGGGCAAAGCCGAGGTTTTTTTTCTTGGTTATATATTTATTTTAACATTTTGATTTATGAGACCGTGACAGATTTTTTTTTTTTTTTGAGACAAATAATATTACATACAGGGTTTAAACGCAAACGCAAATTCCGATAAAATTACATACAGTGTCCTCGCTTATTTTCGCCAATCCGTCGCGCTCCTTCGTTCTCTTCTCCGACTAGGAAGGGATTAGCTTATTTTGATAAAAGGTTTTCGCTTTCTTCCTTTCTCGCAAGTTTGATTCTCACAAGTTAATGGGTTTGTGTTAGTTGTGGTTTCTTGTTCCCCGCATATCTCTCTGCTTCCCTTTCCCTTTTAGAGTCTATTTTGGACTAAACACTGACTTTTTAGGACCTCAGGTTGCTTTTTGAATTCTATCTTCTCGTTTTCCCTCTGTGGCTGCTACTGAAATCGGTTTCAATCTCGTATAACAATTTAAGGTTTTGGTTTGCTTCTGGTGCAGTTGTTGTTTGGGTTTGTTTCTGGAATGGCTCAGTGTGTGAGGTCAAATCTAAATCCTTCGAGAACACCCCAGAGCTTTACGAGAACAGTGTCTGCTAAAACCTCCGCTTTTGCATCAGTCTCGTTTCTTAGAACATTACCGGAGTTCAAGAAGTACCCAAAACTGTGTTCAGTAGTTATGTCTTGCCAGGGAAAGGCCCAAAACCAGCAAGAGAAGCGACCGCAACAATTATCTCTTGACGATCTAGTCACGAGTAACCGGAAAGGAGAGGTTTTTGGCACAATCAAAGACTCGCTTTCTAACTGTCTCTCCGATACCAATCTTCTAGAGACTGTTCCTGGTCTGAAATCTAGAATCAAGGGCAAGGTTAGTGGTGTTTCCTTTGTGTTCTATTATTGTCTACAAAGGCCAAAGTCTGTGTTAAACCAAACAAGTGATAGTTGAGGAACTTACCACATAATTGATTTTGCAGGTCAGAGATATTTATGATGCTGGTGATTATCTGGTTCTTATTACTACTGATCGGTTGAGTGCATTCGACAGAAATCTTGCTTCAATTCCCTTCAAAGGCCAGGTTTGTTTTTCTTCATGTTTGTGCTGTGAATTTAAGTTAGATAGCTTAAAGTGTTTGCAGATATATTTTTCTTCGTAGGTTTGTAGATCAAACTGATACAATTAATATGTTTGTGTTGTTTAATTGTCAGGTCCTTAACGAGACAAGTTTGTGGTGGTTCAATAACACACAGCACATAATTCCAAATGCAATCGTTTCATCTCCTGATAGAAATGTTGTTATCGCAAAGAAATGCTCTGTTTTTCCCATAGAGTTTGTGGGTTAGTATGTTTTGGATTGAAATGCAAAGTACCTTGTCAGATGCTTCTCTATGCAGCCTCTATTTTCTTTAGTTCTAAATTGTTTTGTTCCTCTTTTGTTATGTGTAGTTAGAGGATATGTGACGGGAAGTACTGACACGTCTTTATGGACGGTATACAAGAAAGGTGTTAGGAACTACTGTGGGAATGTGCTCTCAGATGGTACAGTTTCGTTTGTTACATTCTTCTTGAACTTCTTGAAGTGCATATCAGAAGATCATTAATATAGTGATTACTAAATTTTGCAGGATTAGTGAAAAACCAAAAGCTTTCAGCTAATATACTTACACCAACAACTAAGGCTGAGGATCATGATGTGCCCATCACTCCAAATGAGGTCTAATAATCTGTTACAGAGAAGAAAAGTGGAAACCACAAAATATGAAACGAACTTTTTTTAGTCATTAGTTTACTATCTTAGTGATCTGCTTAGATGTAAGACGAGAAGAATTTTACAACTGCTTTTTATCTGCCAAATGATTCTTGCAGATTGTTGAACATGGATTCATGACTCAAGCTGAATTTGACGAAGCAAGTACGAAGGCTTTGAGGTTGTTTGAGTTTGGGCAGGTTAGTTACAACTCATCCGTCCAAAGCCATATACTATGTTGGTTGTGAGACTTTTATGATTGCAAACCACAAGAAATCAGATTCTTGATATATTTTGCCTGCTTCAATATTCTATCTCATGCTTTTTTGGAATGTCTATTATGCTTGCTTCAGCGGGTCGCCAATGAGCATGGACTGATACTAGTGGACACGAAATACGAGTTTGGAAGAAGTAGTGATGGCTCAATCTTATTGATTGATGAGGTTCGTTTTCTTTTCTCCTTGTTTCCATGTTGTCGCTCTGGCACTGATTATAATTATCATCCATTTTTACACATTGTGCATAGATTCATACTCCGGATTCCAGCAGATATTGGCTTGCGGGTTCATATGAAGAACGTTTCCAAAAAGGCCTTGAGCCTGAAAATGTTGATAAGGTTAGTGATTTCGTTTGTTTTTGCTCTCAGTCAGGTTTCGCTGGTTTGGAGTACTTTGTTTAGCACATGTTTACTCTTCTTTTTTTTTAATCCAAACAGGAGTTCCTAAGATTGTGGTTCAAAGAGAATTGCAACCCGTACGAGGACGAGGTATGCTTATATCTTCACAATGTAAATTTCGTTTTTCCCCTACTTTATTCAATAACCTCGGCTAAAATTATCAGTGTCCCGATGATTCGTATTTGTCAGGTCTTGCCCGCTGCTCCAGCCGAACTAGTAACTGAATTAGCTTGGCGGTATGTAATTTGATCTGCAAACTCTATTATAGGATTGCTCTACTTCATGTTTTTGATATGGGAAAAAACTTGGAATGTATACTATGCTTTAGGCTCTGTGAGACTAGACATTCAATGGACTATGTTAGCTTTCGCTAGTAATCTTGGTTTTAAGAACTGATGGAAGAAACGTTGATGATGGCAGGTACATTTTCTTGTATGAAACTATCACTGGATCGAGAATTGACATTCTTCCGACACAGGTATGATTCTGCTCATCCAAAATTCCTCACATAATCACCTGTGTTTTGATTTTTTACATTTGAGATTTTATCGTGAATTGATCCTTTGCTTTATCGACGACAGGAACCAATACATGACCGAATATCAAGAAACACAAGCCAAGCACTTTCATCTCTGCGTCAACCTTGATCTTTGATGTAACCTTAAGCCAAGAAGGCAGAGAGCATAATTCTGTTTTTTTTTTTTTGTTGCATTCTATGTCAGATTGTAAGAGACCTTAAGGTCGAATTGAACAAAGTTTAACAAAGAATAAATTAATTGATCGGGTAAGACG
The DNA here is from genome assembly GCA_002933915.1 of Eutrema heterophyllum. Classification (NCBI taxonomy): domain Eukaryota; kingdom Viridiplantae; phylum Streptophyta; class Magnoliopsida; order Brassicales; family Brassicaceae; genus Eutrema; species Eutrema heterophyllum. The sequence goes on along the minus strand of PKMM01037916.1, from coordinate 312,363 downwards.
AACCCTTAAAGATTTCATTTGAATGGGCTTAGCGAGTTAGAATATGGAGTTGTATCAGAGAAGAAAGATCAGTCTTGCTTTTGATCGATCACCCCTGACTACAAACAAGAGTGTCTCAAGAACAAACAAAACCGAGAAAAAGATATTCATTTATACTGACAGTCTGACAACTGAAGTAGCCTTGTCCAGAACCAGGGCTTCTGACCCAGTAAAAAGGTAAACAATCATCAATGAACAGACGAAAAACTTAAAACTTAAGGTTTCAGTCACTGTATTGTTCTGCCTATCAATGCTCTGTCGAGGTTAGTACTTAGTTGTAATTCTATTGCAGATTGGCGTTCCACAACCGCCTTTTTTGAGATATGTAAAATCCTAACTGGTCTCCCTACCCTTCTTTCTGTTCCATGTTATAAAACCGGCTTTAGCTTCTACATATAGACAAATTTCTTCTACTTCCTGCTTTTATCAGTCTCTACTTTCTGCAACCAAAGATATTAAAACCATGTGGACAGTTAAAAACCGATAACATTATAAAGGAGCTTCAAAATTGCAACATGGCTTAGAATACCTACCTTTTCACGCATTCACCTGTTTCTTTATGCCTCTATCGACCCTGAAAAGTTCCAGGAAGAGAATTCGCAGAGGTGTTAATGAATGTTATGCGATAATTTGATGGACTTAACAGAGAATTTACACATACCAATAGCTAGGCTGATTGAAGTGTTGAGGCTGCCGTATTTTCCACAGTAACAGAGAGAGTAGCACAGTTCTCTTTCTCAGACTCGGGCTGTTGGGTTTCACCGGTCTTTGATGGGGAAGCGAAAAAGCTATCAGGCAGAGCGTTCTCCAGACTTGTCTCTTGCCTTGAGAAATGATAACAAAAGCACGGATAAGCATGGATGTAACCAGTTATGAATCTGAAAACTAAGAAGACAGATTAATCATACCCTTTGTTGAAATGGTTACTGTAACCACGTTCTTCGCTGTTGTTATTATCAGCATCACTCAGAGAAGCTCGGTTTGCTTCAGACTGGAAATGTCCTAAATCACCATTACCTGCTAAGAGGAAACACAGGAGAGGGGAAATAGTCAATATAAGCTATTTAAAGCCAAATTCCATGTGGGGGAGATAGAATAACCTTCTATGACTTCTTCACCAGCGTTTTCTGATCGAAAGAGCATGCTTTGATTGACGCGAGAGGGAAAATGAACAGGGGAGCCAATAGAAAGACTACGCTGGTGATGGTGAAACGACTCACTATCTATGTCGGGCAACTGCAGATTGAGAAATCTTCTCCTTTGGAATTCTATTGCTTGTTGCAAGTCAGCTTGCTCAGCTTTTCTCCTCATCATCTCCTGAGTGTTTGAAAACATCCTTGGTGCTAGTACCAAACAAAACAAGACTGGTCTAAGTACAAATAAATAAAAAAAGAAACAAGAGATTGAGCTCTAGTGAAACCATATCCACAAGGCCAATCAAACAGAGGAGAGAAATTCAACTAACCAAGGTGGCAATCAAAGAGATCCCTGGCATCCATTCCAGATGGACTTGAACCAGGAGAAAAGTTCCCTCTCTCCATCTGCTGCAGCAGTTGTTGCTGCTGCCTCCTGCTATTGTTTGATGAAAATTATCATAAGAAAAGGGAAGACGAAAGAGAAGAATGTGAGAAAGAAAGAAAACTGGACAAGGCATGAGTGGTGGTTTCAACATACTTTTCAAGAATCCTTCCTTTCTCCTTGTACGGTTTAACGAGCACCCGTGAGTCGCAGATGAAATGAGGGTTTCCTCTGGCCAAAATGATTCTCACAGTTTCAGAGTGGACAAAAGTAACAAACCCAAACATCCGTTTCTGCTGGTATGGAATCCTAACATCTTGCACTGGTCCAAAATTGCTACAACAAAACAAGAAACACGATTAAGCTTACAAACAGAGCCACGCAGACATTAGTAGATATCCACCGAAGTTTTGATGATGCAAACGCAAAACAGCTTTGATCCAATTGAATTTATGAAAGATACCCAAAGTAATTGGAGACATCTTCATCTGTGAAGGAGCTGTCAGCTGGAAATGTCAAGTAAATCTGTTTAGATGCAGAGTTGGATTTATCTCCCATCCCCATAAACTCCTCCCTTTCATGTCGCCCTGGACTACCATACCAGTAACCCTCTTCACCAAATTGTCCAGCTCCTCCTGATCTGCAAAAACAAACACCACCAAATGAAACAAAGAATCTAAGCCACAACATCAAAGAGGGAAAAAAAAAAAGAAGAAGAAGCAAATATTGGCATGTAAATGAACACCAAAATTAGCAAGTCAAACGAAGAAGAATTCAACAACCACAGTAATATAAGCAATAATTGGCATCTAAATGCACAAAGATACAGACTTTCCAAAGATTCACTGACAGCAACAACCGCTTGACTTGGACTCTACACTTTTGGTTTGTAAAATCCGAAGTCTTTACTAACCAATTATGTTTCTTAGGCAAAAGGAGGTCCATTTCATAATTACCTATGCGCATTACGCGAATGCAAGAGGAAATTGATGCCTTTATCATACGACATTGGAGAACCACTAGCCGCCAAGAACTGAGCAGCGGCCATTCGCTGCCGCTGAGCCAGTTTCATCCTCGCTATCTCCTCTTGCTGTCTGGAAACGTAATCCGGCGAACCAAAACCACCAGGCGAATCAAAATCATCACCTAAACCACCGTGAGGGAATCTATTGTAACCGCCGCCGCCATAACCGGGCTCCTCAGACCCGAAACAAACATCGCTGGCTGAGAAACTCCTCTTGTGCAAATGAGCATCGCCATTGTCGGCCGAGAACCCGAACGGATCCGCAGATTCGTCGTTGTTCTTTTCGTTGAGGAACGACAAGTAGTTGCCGAGTTGCTGCTCATCGAGGAAATCGCCGTTTCCTCCACTGGCTTCACCACAATCTGAAGCGAAAAGAGACGAACTTGCTTGAAACGGGCTCGAAATCATGTTAGGGTTAGTCCCGAGTGAACCAGGAGTGTTCACGGAAGGAGACAAAGGGTTCCTCGAAAACTCCATAAACCCATTCCCTGACGTTCTCGGAGAAGACTGAGACAAGGAATGACGGTGGATGTTAATGGGTCTGGAGATAGGGTTCAATGGCGTCGATGCAGAAGAAGATCCATTCGAGGAAAGACCCAAAGCGGATTTAGCCTTGAGACAAACAGACTGTAGGAGAGTTTCTGGTCCAAGAGCAAGACGCATCAAATCTCTCTTACCCAAGTCCTGTAACAGCAAATAACCAATGATTTTGGAGGCGAAATCGGGTTCTAAAGTTCTGATCTTTGTGAAAAGTATGGAAGTAGGATCTCCCGGATCCATGGCCAGATTAAATTTTTTTTCTTTTTTTTCTCAGTGAGAGGGAAGGGAGATTGAGAAGGAGAAGAGGCTCTTTTTGTGAGAGTAGTGGGTACTACTTGGTTTTTTTTTTTTTTATGCGTTAAATGTATGTTTTTTTGGAGATTTGAGTATATGATTTTGTCTTGTAATGAGCATTTATTTAAAAATAAAGAAGAAGAAGAAAAGAGAAAACTACTTTCGTAATGTGTTCTTTCTTTTCGGGTTCTGTTTCGTTATCGGGTTTAGGGTTTTTTTATGTTCGTCGAGACTCAGAGCGGGATTATAGTAAGGGAATCAAATTTGTTTCCATATTTTGCTTTAAAAAAAAATTAGTATTAAGATTTTGTTTAACAATATTTTTAAATATCTTTTTTTTTCTTTTTCAAATCAAGGGGTTATTTCCCATTGGATGCATGATTCCTTTTTTCTTGATAAAGATTGGATGCATGAATGTTCAAAAAAAAAAAGATGGGATGCATGATTTAATAGAGTTGCATTTCTTATTTAGTCAACTATAGTAGAATTTAATTCTATGATAATTTTGTTGTTATTCATTCATATACTTTTAAAGTTTTACTAAAATTAGGTGTTACAGGTTTTGTTATATATAGTTATTTGTTTCACTTAATTAATTTCATGCGTTATGAGATTACTGATTTGTAAAGTTTAATCTAATTTATACGTTATTTAAACAATTTAGTTGTATTATTCAGAGATCTTAGATTTGATTGATTCTTCAAATAAGATATTAACAAATTAGTGATTTTGGACAATATTTGATTATGAATCACAATTTTTTACAACAAAAAAATTTGATATCAAGATATATACGAGGCTCTAGCACTTAGTTTTATGAATGTGGATGAGTTATTTGGGGATAAATAATTTCTCTTTGGATTGTCGAATGAGAGAATGACATGTGTAATAATAGGCTAAACGGTCATTTAATCTAAAAGCGCACCACCTCAAGAGGGTGCGGTTACGCGCCTAAGTGATCGAACTTTAGAACATGATAGGACATGTTATATGACGTGTCACAATAAATTAGACGACCACTTGGCCTAAAAGCATGCCACTTAGAGGGGGTGCGGTTATGAGGCTAGGTGGTCAAAACCGTTCTTGATTAGCGGGAGAGAAAAGTAAGGAGTCGAGTGGTTCCGGAGTGGAAAGGGGTTGCCTTTTTTTTAACTCGCAAACTCGCGCCATGTTACTTGGAAAGTGTGGTAGTAGGGAGATGAGTAACTCGGACAGGTACTTGTTGACTTCTCGTCCACATCACCATAGACTGGGCAGCAATGCTCGGGAGGGTAAGCTCTAAGACAACCGGATAGTAATACTCGGAAAGGTAAGAGAAACCGATACCTCTTACCAGGTTATTGAGAAGGTAAAAAGACTTATTAAACACAAGTCTTTTACTATTTTTCATCCATAGATAATGCTTTACAATTCGAAATATTCTCACCCAAATACTTAGTTGAAGATTCACCCTACGCGGTTTCAGGGTCAGAGACGAACGAAAGCAACGTGACACAGAACCTCGAGAGGCGTGCAATATGGGACGAGCAGACCACGCGGTGCCAAACCCGCGAGGCATAGAGCAAGGACAACTCGGCGCAAGTTAGAGCCGCTAACAGACAAGTATAGACGCAGAAAAAACACTTTAATACGACGTACAATGAGCCAGCTCAGAGGATCCACCTACTCGACCCGGTATACGATTCGGGGCATGTATACTTTATAAATGTCACTTGCGCTCCCCAAGAGAAATGGACGGCCATTCACTCACACACTCAGACTTAGTCATTTGATCTAGTTTCCTCTCTTCTCTCTTTTCTCTCAAACACACGGAAAACCCTCTCCGATATTCTCTGAATCGGTTATGATACTCTGTCTCCGGCTACTCTTTGGCCGGAATCACCCTAAAGTTCTCACCTTTATCACTTTCTTCACCATAAATAGCTTCACAAACCTCATATACTTAGCGGATCCATCCATTTCTTCGGACCATAAGTCACTTAGCCGTTTTAACCCGTTTTCCGATTCTCTTCGGACCCGATGCCCAAACCATGGTCCTTATCTCTCTTGTTTATTGATTTTAGCGTCGGAATGTTCTCAGAAAACACCATCTCACTCGTGTTTTTTGGAATTCAACGTGTTGTTTCTTGTATAGGTAGATTGTTTCCCAAAAAGACGAAAAAACCTGAAACAGGTTATACCGTGGAAAGTTGAAGAATTGGTTCGGTCCAAATTAATAATATGTGTCATATTTTGTCTCATCGATTCTTAAAAATGAAATAAAAAAAATTAGACAATTGTATCTCAAAATCAAAAAATTAACGTCATAGTTAAATTTATTATTTTTATCATCACATATCATAAGATTGTATGAAAACTTTGATTATTTATTTTATATGTTTCTGCTTTTTTGGATTTTGTAAATATTTTATATGAACAAAAGGTTTTATAAACATGTGATTTTGTATTGTTTTGGAAATGTAAATCTATAATATTATAGAGAAAAATATAGGTAAAAGATTTATAGATTTGATCGAAAGGATGTTTCGGGTCAGTAAATTACTATATTTTTTTGTATATGTATTTTTCTTTAAAATCAGTGGTTCTTCTAACCAAGTTTGTTCTGCTTTTACCACACACACACACAAAAAGATACTCTAGTTCTATAGGTTTTTATTTTTATCACAAACACTTCCAAACGCGTCAAATTTTGTTGCAAATGATTCATACTTTTTATATATATTTCTATATCTTTATACACTATGCATAATCTTGTATGCGATAGTTTTGAATTTCAGAGAACAGAGACTTGTCTGCCATATATTTTGTGTAACTCCCATATATCTGAGAAAAACAACTACTATAAATTATATAATATTTGATAGAAAACAAAAACAAATTGATCCCTAACCTTTTCTTTTTCTTTTTTTACCGCAAAAATCTGGAACCGGGCTGCTTCGATAACCGCGCTTACTTTTCCCCTGACTCACTAAAACCCGCGCGTGACATAAATTTTTTTCTCAGGTGGAAATATTCCACTACGACGAGTGCACCTGGCTTTAAATACTCTCTTCGGATCCTTACCGTTAAAACTGTAGCAGAAGTATGTAAGATTGCTTTACGGGGACACGTGAGGTTCTCAATGGTCATAGTCAATTTGACCAGAGTTCGTATTATTTGCCAGAACCATGCATCAGACAATAATGAAACAAAAGTAAATGCTCTTCATGGAAAACGAGAATTATCAATTTGCCAAAAAAATTTCCCCGCATTTCTCTGTAGTTTTATCTTTATGTTATATCAATTTGACTAAATGAGATATAAAAATTGTATTAAATTTTCCGGAAATGGATAGAACAATGATGACTATGAAGGGCCAGTATCTAACAATTTTTTATATTAAATAAGGGGCTATAATTTTTAGTATCCTAGGTGTGTGTATGAGTAGCTGTCACATCATGAATGCCAGAAAAAAGGAAGAAACAAATCATGTTACATTTTTTGAATACATTACTTTGTTCTTTTGGGCAAGTTTGCTCCCTAATCTGTTTTCCATGTAAGCTGAAATCATTAAAGATAGAAATTTTGATCGTCCCAGAAAGGCCCACGTAAAGCCCATAACGTTTCCAAAAGAAAAGAACCACGTTTCCAGAGAAGGAAATTTTTTGAGTGGCGGCCCAAAGATGTAGTTTACTCACTCGTTTTATCTGTTTGCAATGTGTCATGTGTGTGATGATTCTTTACGTTGTTGGTTGCATTTTAACATAGAAGAAGTGAGTTTCAGTAAATTTACTGGAAATTTGTCATATTTCTAGTTTCATTAACTAAAGACTTAGCTATTAAGCTTTTGAGGGAATAAATCACTGTGATTTGGTTAAATAAATCAAATTTGATTTTAAAGATATATATATATATGTATATATATATATAGTCTTGTCTTAGAAAAAGTCCAAGTAAAGACTAGATATCAGCATCTAAAACCAAGTTTGGTACATTAAACCAAAGCACATTGATTTCCTCCCTAAGAGTAAAACCAACAACTTGAAGGATTGTTTGTTTCTGCGGCTTTAGCGTATATAAAGAGTAGACATCCGAATATTAGATCGTTCTACAGGATTTTGTCGAGTTGGTGAGAAATTACGTCGGTTCTAGGGGATTTAATAATCTAATTGCATTTTGGATTTTTTTTTGCGTAATTTGCGTTTTTTCTTTGCCGTCTTATCTACCCCAAAAATAATCACAGGCGCAAGTTTGGTTGCAAAGGAGAACAGAGCTTTCGTGAGCTTCTCTGCATCTCCAAACCACTGTGCCAGACAATGGACGAAGTTGACATTGTCAGAACCAATCAGATGTGAAGTTGGAAAGAGACTAACTGTGTTTATCACTAGTTCATGTACGTCCCAGAAAAATACAATCGACATTAACCACATACATTCATTCTATGACGTTATAAGTCAGTTAATTAGAATCCTTATTATCTGAAAATGTTTACAAAGAGATAATTTATAGTGGGAATAGTAATGTAATAGTGCCATCCAACATAGTTTAAGGTTCCACTTACCTTTGATGTAAGCGTTAATGAAGTTTGCCCCGGTTTCTTTTCTATCGCTCTCTTTTCTTTGGTTAGTTCAAGTCATAGATCTGACCTCATTTCTTCGATTTTGTATCTGCGATTTCAATGTTTTAATTGGGTTTTAACAATCCATCCAATGTTTTTCTTTGATTCATGGTATGTTTGTATATGTGCTATGTTTAGAGTCTTGAATCAGATTATAAGCAAAGTATCTGCACAGATGGACAAGTTTCTCATTATTGACCTTTATGTATCTGCACAGTCGTGATTTGCTTTTCTCATTATTGACCTTTATCTAATTTTTTTGCACAGATGAAGAAGTTTCTCAAAGATATTGAAGAAGTGCCACTGGTGATCTCCATTTGCTCACTGGAGATGGAGCTGGCCAATCTGCAAACCAAACTGGCCAATCTGGACGATAATTCTCTTCGCACATTTGCTCTCGTCACCGAAGGTTAAAGTTTATTTTTTATTTCTTTTATTTCTTATCTATTAAATTATTAACTTTTTAATTGTATTATTCTTTTACTACAGCTATTACGAAGCTTAATGATATCCCGCTAGTAAAAAAAACACAAATACCCACGAAAGTTTCGTGGGTAATATAGAGTAATTTTCGTGGGTTTTCGTGGGTTTACCCACGAAACGTCACGAAAATTTTTCGTGGGTATAGCGTCGTGGGTAGAGAATTACGTGGGTTTTCGTGTGTAAAGCTACCCACGAAAACCCACGAAATTATCCGTGGCAAAATACCCACGGAATATTTCGTGGGTAGATATACCCACGACCACCCACTAATTCATCCGTGGGTAGTGACTCACGAATTGCCACGAAAATTTTCGTGGGTAAATCTTTACACCCACGAATTGGCACAAAAATTTTCGTGGGAAATTACCCACGATTTGCCACAAAACATTTCGTGGGTACCTTTATACCCACGAAATCCCACTGTAAATTTCGTGGGTAAGTGCAATTTTTTTTGTCAAAAATATAATTTTTTTTTAAATTTGTAATTAAAATTTTTAATTAAATTAAATACTAAACTAATAATTCGAATAGAAATAAAATATTTTAGATAAAATTAAATTGTTCTAAATTAAAAGTTTTTAAATTAAAAAATAAGCAGAAAAATAAACTACTCGGCCTGCCTCGTCCGTTGTGAACCGCTGCCTCCATCTAGCTTGTCCAAAATCATATCTATCTTACTCGCCATGTCTGTCATCTCACCCCTCATACGATCGAGCTCATCTCGGAGATCCGGTTGTGTTCCCGACGGATCTTGGACGGAAGGGTGATAGAACTGCGACCTTGCACTACCGACGCCGTAGGCATGCCCGTATTTTGGTTTCACCCTCTGCATTTTTAAACAATAAGAGAATTAATGTCTAAATATACTATAAATAAAAATTAGAATATGAAAAAATTTACCTGAAAATATAATTGGTTAATGAATTCCCGAGGAGAACCACTTGTGGAAAAAGCTGTGCCGGCCGAATCATGTTGCTGAGAAGCCTCCTCTTCAACCTCCCTCACGAGTCCCTCAATCACCGGATCAACGTAAGTGCCATCCGCGCGTGTATGCGTCTCCTTCACCAAATCCAGAATGGATGGTTCATCGGATCCCTGCCCCTTCTGCTTCTGCATTATCCCAAAAATTTTTTTACACAATGTAGTGATCATTAACATTACTAACGATAATGAATAGATTTGTAAATTAATATATGGATCAAACTTACCAATTCATAGTCGATCTTTGAGAAGGATCGGGGCCCGGCACTGTGTTTGTGCATTGATTTGCCTTGGATCGGCGTTTTACGGCTTTCAGCAGCCTTCTTACTCTTCTCGATGCCTTGCTCAGTCTGCCACCCTTCCAAAAGAATTGCCCAGTCATCTTCGCTGATATATACGGGTTGCACTCCCTTTCGATGTTTCCTACTAATCTCTTCGCCGATTCCTAACTTCGTCTTTTCCTTCCATTCATAAAAGACGATGTCCTCGAACTCGGGATCCCAATAATAGTTTTGCTACAACTCGCAACCACCATTGTTAATATACAATGTTAGTAATGGACACTAAATGTTTAAATATCAAAATTATGTAACTTACCACAAATGTTCCCCACCAACTCTGAATTTTTTCTGGAGCATTTTTTTTCACATCGGTCCAGTTCTTCCAAGGACCCCAAAAATTACCCTGCCATGTGTGTTTAATAAAACTGGTGACCGAATCATCGATCCCAATCCTTAAGATGAAAATTCAAAAAGTTAGCAATCAACTAGTAAACACGTAGACCTTAAACTGGATAAATATTTAAGATGTTTACCATAGTCCTCCGTTTTCCTTAAACGGATGGAGGACAGGCTGTGATCTCCTAGTAGGCGCTTCGTATACCGCCTGTAAACGGTAACGATACTCTGCAGAAGCACCTATGGCAGATTTTGGGAGATGGAAACGCGGTCTGCTTCGAACAGAGCCGGTCCCGGTAGACGAAGACATAACTACATGCAAAAAACAATACATCTAATATTTCTTACAAAAATAATATTTTCTTGTAAAAAAAAATTAAAGCCAATAATATGTTTTATATTTTAAATTTTGTACAAGTTGTATTGGATATGTTTTTTCAATTATATAATTTTGTTATTTGTTATCTAAATTTTTTCCGGTTTTATATATTTTTTTCACACTAAATTATAATACTTAATTTTTAAAATATGTTATTTGCATGTGGGTATTTATATACTTATTTATTTTGTCATATATTTTTGTAGAGCCATTAACATTTAATTTTATAACTTATTTTCTCATATATGTTTTTAAAGAATTTAGAATTTGAAGCAATTAATATGTTTTGAAATTTTGTTAACAAGTGACACTTTTATACATAAGTTTTGTACAAGTTGTATTAGATATGTTTTTTCACTTATAAAATTTTGGTATTTGTTATCTAATTTTTTTCCGGTTTTATAAATTTTTTTGACACTAAATTATAATACTTAATTTATAAAATAGATTATTTTTATGTAAAAATCCACAAAATTACTATAAATTACCTAAACAAATTTAAAATTATATTTTAATTATTAATAAACACTAACTACTCAACAATTCTTTTTACAAACACTGTAATTTTCGTTTTTCACATAAAAAAAATTGTTTGAAAAATGAAAAAACCCTAAACAATACAATAACCCCAAATTTTTTACAATCTAAGCAAATCTATGGCATAAACATGTAAGGATTGATTCATATAAACAAGACCAAACTATTAGAATCATGAAGCAATCAAATTTTGAGGAATCCTAAAACAAATTTAAACCAAAACCTAAAGGATTAAGGGTAGAGATTAAACGAAATTACCTAAGGAGATCGGAATATATGGGTTGTGGGAGTCGTCGAGCTTCGCCGTACACTCGCCGGTGGTGCGCGGTGTCGAAATCGCCGGAGGGGTCTTTGTTTGGTTGTCTGCGTCGAATGGAGGAGAGAGATCGCAAAAGGATCATTTTGCTTAAGCAAAAGGAATATGACGCCTTGACGTTTACTCTTTTTGGAAAAGAAGCAAAAGATGATGTTGAAACCTTGGCCACTATCGCCGACGACTTTGTATTCCCCAACCATAGTTTCCCAACCCTAACCCTCAACTCTGACCCTGACCCTAACCCCAACCTTGACCCCAACCCTGACCCCAACCATGTTAAACTTCGTAATAGATGTAGTAAACGTCAATGCGTCATAATCCTTTTTTCTGTCGTTAAAGTCATGATTAGATCTCGAGCTTCTGAGTTATAATCCAAATATAGTATTGAAAGATTGTCGACAATGACAATGATTTTCAACACATTAAATTTTTCTGGTCTAAAATATCATTTCTAAATTTCAAGTTAGTGAAACAATTAAGATAGATCATTGTGTAATTTTCTGCATGTTGATATATTATAGTCTTTTTTATTTTTATTTTTTTTTAAATCTAAACTAAAGTGGTTTAAAAATCAAAATCGACTGCACAAATTTTACACAAACAGTATCATATGAATAAAGCCTATCACTCTTTATCTTATGAACTATGTTTCTAGTAATTTGTAAGAGAGATCTTGATTTTTATTTATGCAATCTAAGTTTTAGTTTCTTAATCTCTTCTAATCTTTCATCTTTCTATTCTCTAATCATGATTAACAACATCTCTTTCATGAGATTTGGTGTGTTATTCATGATTAGTGAGTAGTTCTTTTTAGAGCTCATGGATGAGATAGATTAGGGGAATTTAGTGATTGATCTATGATGTCTAGGGCTTAGTTACATCTTTCCTCTCTTATTTAGTGTTCATAATGCTAGGTTAGGTTTGAGAGAGTTAATCTAGATCATAGGGAATTTCATGCACACAATGTGTTCGATGAAATTCCCCAAAGAGCTAAATAAGAGATTTTACTTGCTTAACCTATGAGAGTAGTTGTATAAGGAGTATTAGGGTTATTGGAACTTATGATTAATGCTTGTTGATTAACTTTTCACAAATGATAATTTGTTCTTGATTAGTTAATTAGCAAAGTGATTAAGGCCATAAGAGTGGATTAATCTTGTTTAAGTGTTCTAGGCTAAGGGAAATTGCTTGATTGTGTGAAATGACATTATAGGTTGATCATTGAAGTCCCCAAAGTCAATAACCTCATCCAAGAGCTTGCCTTTATTGATTTCTTAACCTAGTTTAGTGTCTTGTTCTTGTTTGTTTGCTTTAATTTGAATCATTAGGTTGCTAGATAATCAAAACCATCTCTTATTTGTTTAGCTTAAGTCATTTCTTGCCTTCCTAGTGTGTTGTTCTTTGTGCCTCCTTTGGATTGATCCTCAAATGCTACAATGATAGAGTGTTTGTGTAATTGATTTGGATACATACAATTATCCTTCATAGATCAGATTTTTGGGTTAATTTAAACAGATTTGTGGTTATTTTGTGGCTGGTTAGGGTTTTTTTGTACATATCTCTATATTTTAAGGGTTAATCTACTTATTTTTTTCATATCAACCCAAAATTCCATAAAAGAGAATTAATGGTTTGGTATCTGCTATCTTTTGGTTTTATGTTGGTGAGCATGCTTGATTTGTTTTTTGGTTTTGGTTTTGACAAATCATGGATTCCTTTAGCGAAGAAATCGAGAACGTGCTAGTTCTTCAAGCGATTGATATGCTATACGAGGACGAAACAATTTTCTTAAAACTGAGCCTAAATAAATGGATGAACTATCTTAAATTCGAAACTTCACTGTTTCTAAGTTGGGATTTACACGTCTACAATATCCTAGATATGTGTATGGTGAGTAGTTGTCACATCATGAATGCCATAAAAAATGAAAAAACAAATCATTATTGTTTTAACCATTATTGTTTTTTGAAGTCCCCTGCTCTTCTTTTGCTTTCATTTTCAGCTTTGTATTTTTTATTTTTTTTCAGATGCACCCTATCAATTGTAATGAAAAGGTCATTTAGTGGACAAAAAATATATTAACGAATTTTTGTACTATGAACCATTATAAATTTACTTTTTTTTATTTCTTTTGACATCAAATATTTTTATTATATACATTTAATATTTTAGTATATTTGATTCTGGTAAAATATTTGTTTTGTTCTGCCTATGAAATCATGCTACAATTTTGCATGCATACTTTGTTCTTTTGGGCAAGTTTGCTCCCTAATCGAAGCTATATTTTTTTATTAATTTCCAGATTAAAGATGGAAATCTGCCGTCAGTCAATGGCCCATAAAGGCCCAAGCATTGCCCATTATATTTCCAAAAGAAGAGAACCATTTTCGCGGAGAAAGGCAACAAATTCAGTGGCGGCCCAATAATGTACATTACTCCCTCGTTTATCTGCTTGCAATGTATCATGTCTTTTGGCGATTCTTTACGTTGTTGGTTGCATTTTAACCTAGAATAAGTTATTTTCAGTAAATTTACCGGCAATTGTTTTGAAATTTGTTACATTTCTATTTTCATTTACTAAAAATTTCACGCATTAGCTATTCAGCTCGAAATATATTCAGTTGTATGAATTGAATATAAACATGTTAATCCCATATATGTAGTTACTTAGAGGTAGTTACCTTTTATAGGTTTGCTTCTATCCTTTATGGGTTTGTCGTTTTCTCTCGTAGGAATGGTATGTAACCCTTGTTGGGTTAATTTGCTGATCGAATACAATGAATTGACGACAAAAAAAAAAAAAAAAAACCTTCAGTGTGCAAAAATTTAAACTCGTGTTCATGAAATTTTCTCGAATTAAAAAAAAAATAAACGTTTTTCATGGGAAGAGAGAAAACATTTCTTCTTTTTTATGACCTTAAATTAGGCAGTTAATGTTTGATGGTAGTTTTTGGATTGGTTTGAATGAATTTAGTTTTAAGTGATCACCCTTAGTATAAGGTTATATATAAAGATATATATAATCTTGTCTTAGAGAAACGTTAAGACTCTTCAATCATTATTCATTAGTCTAAGCCAAGACTATACATCAGCATTTAAAACCAAGTTTGGTACCTTGAACCAAATCACACTTGAAGAATTGTTTCGGTGGCTTTAGGGGTCTATGATCAAGAATATACATTCGAAGATAGATCGCTCTGGTAGATTTTGTCTGAGGTGGTGAGAAATTACATTGCTTTTCTAGGGTGTTTTATAATTTAATTGCATTTTGGTTAAATTGATATATGGAAATTTTTTGTCTTCTTGATCATGATTATGCTTTTGATAGAATATGAGACGTTTGAAGAATCACAGAGACTGGTGGTGAGTTTCTTACATAGATGGGTCAGTGTGGATTGGGCCTGAGTGTGTTGGACCGTATAGGAAGAAAAAACTCGAGGTTTTGCAACTTATTAGTCATCTACAATTTCTCACATTAGTTAACACTATACCCAAATAGCCTTATATTATATTTTTCTTACAACACATTATGTAGCAACGTTATATTGTAGGGTAAAATGGGTGGGTGTATGTATCTGAATAGGTGTTGACAATACATCATTCCAACCAATATAGCTTTCACTTTTAGTTTGGTAGGCGTCAAGTTTTATGAGACTGTGCCTATATACGTCATTCAAACTTTGATTTTTTTTTCTTCTATATTATTACCCTCTCGGTTTAAATTCAATTCATCTTACTTTGAGTCTTGAGGAATGTGGCAACCCAATTAAGGTTTTGCAATAGTTACACATTTGATCACTTCATTTATTTTTAAAATTCCCTGTCACATCATATTGTTATGATAAATAAAGTTAGGCCATAACAAATTTAAACCATAATAAATGGAGAAGCAGGAAACCAAAATGAATGTAACCATAGATAAGGATATGAGTGCCAACCACGCCCACGCATTTAATTATTTACCCTTTTCATTAAGACCCGTGACTCACTGCTTTTTAACCACTTTCTCTTTTCAGTATTTTTTGTTTTCTCGTTTGAATCTGAGAATTTCGATCACGTAAAATTTATGTTAGGAGACAAATATGTAATGTTCTTCGTAACTTCATGTGCTTAGTAAAGAAGAGGTGCAATAATTTTCCAGAGTTCCAAATTTCCAATGCTGCTATAAAGTGTATATCCGAATCCTCATTCTTGAATCTTACAAAATAAGAAATATCTAATTAAGAAGTGATTTGTTTTCGTTAATTTTTCTGTCCCAAATAAGATTTTGTTTTGCTTTTATTGGACTTTTAGTATCGGTTAATATTTTTAACGAAATGTACTTTAGATAAACCGTACTACGTATACGTAAATGAGATGAAGAATTCTATTTCCGTGTCGAATTTTTGTCCACGTTTTTTAATAAGTACGAACAGTTTGGGATAATTTTTCATTCCTAAATTTTCAATAGTTGCTTAATTAAGTGAAACATGTTTGCGAGACCACATCGTTTTCGCGTTTAAAAACATGTCAGAATCATTTCATAGAATTGCTTTTAGTGGCTAATCATCTCAATTTACTGAAATGTGAATCTTAATCTATACGACTTTTTTTTTTTAACGAATCTATACGACTAAGTATATAAGATATAACTCTAACCATTAAGCCATTTGTTCTGTTAACAACATACGTTTTACTGGATTTGAAACCGGATTGTAACACAACGACAATAAACTAATAGACTGTGTAAACCATTGGACCATACTTTTTTTGGGGATCAAATCTAAACGCATTATTTACATATATAAACACGCGTGACATCCATCTATCTCCTTCTCTATACGCATTTACTGGTGAAGGAAAAACTATATAGTATATGCGTATGTAGATATTTATTTTTATTTTTATTTTTATGCGTATGTAGATATTTTTTTTTTTGAACCACGTATGTAGATATTACATGCGCACTTATAAATGTTGCCATATTAAAGACGATCCATTAAATGAATTTAGTTGTTTGGTGATTCCAAAGCTTATATAGTCTCTTCATCTTATTTGTTTTTTTTCTATTCCTTCCTATTATTCGCTCTCCGACCAACAAACAAAATTAAAACTAGCTAGTGAGAGAGAAAAACAAAAAAACTATGGAACTAGAGGGCTCGAGTAGTTGCCGGAGGCAGCTGCCGTCGAAGGCGGAGATGAGCCGTGGAGCGTATTTGGCGTGGGAAGACTTGACGGTGGTAATACCAAACTTCAGTGATGGTCCGACCCGTAGGTTGCTCCAGAGGCTAAACGGGTATGCAGAACCGGGTCGGATCATGGCTATAATGGGTCCTTCTGGATCCGGAAAGTCCACTCTTCTTGACTCTCTTGCAGGTTCCCTTCTTTCAACGATTCAAATTCAACTGCATGCATGCATCACACATATGACATATCTATCTTCTAGCTGATAAAAATTTATATTATTTGCAATTTTTGTTTTAGTTTGTATTATTAATATATTGATAAATATTGTTTATAACTTTATAACATTGACTTGGTTTTAAAACAAACAAAAAAACAAAGAATTGAAATTGTCGTAATTTGCTATACCTTCAACTAACGTCCGGAAAATGCCAAAATGGTCTATAAATTTGTAGACTTAGATAATTTTAGTTATAATATCTTGTTTTACCAGAGATACCACAGATTCACATCATAATAGATCATAATTAATCTGCTAGTAAACCCTTTTTGGTCCATTTTAGTTGTTACTTAATTATCACATTATGGTATATGTATACAGTACACTCGAAAACTGATTATTGAAAAGTTTATCTATCTGTATATATTTGTAAAATTCGGTTGCATGCAAGGAACAGTAGTCAGAATACTGCAGGAAATTAACCTCATTTCAAAAAAAAAAAAAAAAAAAAAAAAAANAAAAAAAAAAAAAAAAAAAAAAAAAAACAATACTGCAGAAAATTGCTTAAATAAATGCAAAATTTATTAGTGGGGCTGCCATTTCTGATTCCTCTTTAATTAAGATATTTCTCTCCGTTTCCACATCCCAATACAAAAATATAAAGCAATTAAAAAATAGTTTTTGTTTTTGTTTTTTAATCTCCAAAATAAACTTATAATCGAGTGTTAAGGAAATAGTTTCCGAATTATCCACAGGAAGACTCGCAAGAAACGTGATCATGACCGGTAATCTTCTCTTGAACGGCAAGAAAGCTAGACTAGACTACGGTCTCGTAGTAAGTTCCTCTTTAATAATTCATCTCACCGTTCCATAACATGCAACTACTTAGTTCTTTATAGGATTGATTTAGCTAAAAAAAGTCCTTTATAGGATTGTCCTTTTAGTCGAGAAACGTTATCAATTTTCATTTATGGCAACATATTTTAGACAGATCCAACTTAAGTAGATAGTGGTGCAATGGTCAAAGATCTATAGTCAATTTGTATAAATTTGTGATAACATAAGCCCAGTTATATACAGTAAAAAAGTAGTGCCTTCAAATATACGACCCAATTTTCTTACAACAAGATCAACAAATTTTAATTTTACTTTCATTTGATCTAAATGCAAAAGGAAGGTGTAGTAAGTTGTATACATTGATCTTGAAGTAAATGAATAATGTGAATATGTGTATGTAGGCATATGTAACACAAGAGGACATATTGCTGGGGACACTAACAGTGAGGGAGACAATAACATACTCAGCTCACTTGAGGCTTCCAAGTGATATGTCGAATGAGGAAGTGAACGACATTGTTGAAGGCACAATCATGGAGCTCGGTCTTCAAGACTGTTCAGATAGAGTCATTGGAAACTGGCACGCGAGAGGAGTCAGTGGCGGCGAGAGGAAACGTGTCAGCATCGCTTTAGAGATCCTAATTCGCCCTCAGATCCTCTTTCTCGACGAACCCACCAGTGGTTTGGACAGTGCTTCTGCGTTTTTCGTGATTCAGACACTTCGGAACATAGCACGCGATGGCAGAACCGTTATTTCATCGATTCATCAGCCTAGCAGTGAGGTTTTTGCGCTGTTTGATGATCTTTTCTTGCTCTCGAGTGGTGAGTCTGTTTACTTTGGTGACGCCAAGTCTGCTGTTGAGGTAAACTCCAAACTCTTGCTTTGCTTGTACTACAAGAAACCCTAAAGTTTCTTTTGTTTCAAGTTGTCTGATGGCCGAAAACGCTGTTTTGTTGTTTATTTGAATGAAGTTCTTTGCGGAATCGGGCTTCCCGTGCCCCAAGAAGAGGAATCCTTCTGATCATTTCCTGCGATGTATAAACTCGGACTTTGATACAGTCACAGCTACACTTAAAGGATCTCAAAGAATTCAGGTGTGAGAAAAATCGTTAATGTCTTAATCTGTATCAAGAACGTTCTGAAATTTAAAGTCTTTCGAATAAAGAATCAATCTTTTCATTGCGACTTATCTAAGGTCGATGCTTATTCTACTACAGGAAACACCAGCTGCATCAGATCCACTGATGAATCTAGCAACACCTGTGATCAGAGCAAGGCTTGTTGAGAACTACCGGCGTTCTAAGTATGCGAAATCTGCAAAATCAAGAATTCGAGAACTAGCTAACATCGTAAGTTTAAACTCTTTATTTATTCTATATTCAAGTTAAATCATGAGCTGGTTTGGATTTATAACGGTTTTTTTTTTTTTTGGGGCAGGATGGGCATGAGATGGAAGTGAGAAACGGAAGTGAAGCGAGCTGGTGGAAACAACTGAGGACATTAACAGCAAGATCATTCATAAACATGTGTCGTGATGTTGGTTACTACTGGACAAGATTAGTGAGCTACATTGTTGTTTCTATAAGCGTAGGGACCATATTCTACGACGTAGGCTATAGCTACACATCAATCTTAGCCCGGGTTTCATGTGGCGGATTCATCACAGGTTTCATGACTTTCATGTCCATTGGAGGCTTCCCTTCTTTCCTTGAAGAGATGAAGGTAAATAATTAACCATAACTAAATATCCACAAATCTTGATTTGCTCTATCGATGAAAACGCGATTTTGCCTTGTTGCAGGTGTTCTATAAAGAGAGGGTGAGTGGATACTACGGAGTTGCGGTTTATATCCTCTCGAATTACATCTCTTCTTTCCCGTTCTTGGTTGCGATTTCGGTTACCACGGGAACTATTACTTACAATTTGGTGAAGTTTCGTCCCGGGTTCTCGCATTACGCTTTCTTTTGTCTCAACATCTTCTTCTCAGTCTCTGTGATAGAGAGTCTCATGATGGTTGTGGCTTCTCTTGTTCCAAACTTCTTGATGGGTCTTATCACTGGAGCTGGTTTAATTGTAAGAACAGAGCATCCTCTGTTTTCTTTTTCTTCTAAAAAAACCATAAACCTTATAAAAAAATCTTAAATGTGATTCTGTTTTATGTTTTGGAAAGGGAATCATTATGATGACTTCTGGATTCTTCCGTCTTCTTCCTGATCTTCCCAAAATCTTTTGGCGTTACCCGGTTTCCTACATAAGCTACGGATCTTGGGCTATCCAGGTAAGTCAAGAAAGTAACTCAATGACCTTATCCCGATTCAAGAACATAAAGACCTTTTCGGGTTATTGAAAATATTGAATCTTGATTTTTGAGGTTGTTAAACTTAAGAAACATTTGGGTTGTTTCAGGGAGGATACAAGAACGATTTTCTCGGATTAGAGTTTGAGTCTCTATTCCCGGGTGAGCCGAAAATGACAGGAGAAGAAGTGATAAACAAGGTATTTAGAGTGAAGGTGACACATTCAAAATGGTGGGACTTAGCTGCGGTTGCAGCAATCCTTGTGTGTTACAGGCTTCTCTTCTTCGTGGTCTTAAAGCTAAAGGAGAGAGCAGGACCAGCTTTAAAGGCGATTCAGGCGAAAAGAACGATGAGGAATCTCGACAGGAGACCTTCTTTCAAGAGAATGCCGTCTCTGTCTCTGTCCTTGTCATCAATGTCTTCAAGGAGACATCAGCCTCTCCGTTCACTTTCTTCTCAAGAAGGCCTTAACTCTCCAATTCACTACTAAAAGACTTATATATAATGTATAATCTTACTTTGTTCTGCAGCTTTTTTAATCATGATCACATAATCTGCTCAATCCGCCCTGTCATTGTTGGAGAATAAAAAGAAAGTAGTAACCAAGTTCTGTTTACTAAACCCTGTTCCACTATTGAAACTTCACTTCAAGTTCAGGCTTTCTGTAACACAAGAAAGGCAGTGTTGCTACTTGCTATAGCACTGAGAAAACCACAAATATATTGTTTTTTTAAAGAAAATAAAAAAAAAAACAAAAAAAATAGCTCAAACCAAAAATATAATTCTTTCGAAATATAAGGCCTATTTGGGCCCTGAGATTCCATGCCGGGCCTGTATACCAAAAAAGATCATTCCAAATTTTGAATTATTTTATCTTGACTAAAGAAAGATTATACATGGCCAAATCAATATTATATCTTATTATATAAAATTGAACGCGTCAACGTGAACATAATGTAAGATAATTTTTACTAACGAGATCGCGATATGTGTTGTTGTTAATTAAGATCGTGATATATGTTAAAATAATAATCTGAATAAAAAGAAAAAAAATAAAGTAAATAATTTTTTTTAAATATATAACTCACAAGTTCGTAATATGTGTCTAAAAATGGAAAATAATAATGTAATAATATTAATTTTCCTATTGCTATTATTTATTTTTAAGAAGACAAAATAACAAAAACGGAAAAAGAAATTATGTTTTATTTAAATGGAAACTAATAAAATCAAAAAAAAAAATATTATTAGTTTAGATCTAATTATAACAGAAAAAATAGTAACTACAAAATAAAAAAAATAAACTATCTTAATTTAGATCTAATTATACGAGACATATTTACGCGAGTTATCAATTTTAAAATCTAATATAGTTTATCTTTTATCAACGTATACCTAATATAATACATAATAACAGTTAAGAAACAACATTCGAAGAAATTTCAATATATAGTTTACTTATAGTCTTTGTGGAATAATAAGAAAACTAATACGTCCTTTACAATAACAGAGTCAACGTAAATGTAGGCTATGTAGCTATCTCTTTGGAAGACTTTGAATCAGTTCTCGACTTGACCCACATATTCTTAGTACGTAATAAAAAATTTCCATATAAAACGAGTTGGATCATTTAATAAAATGCATTAAAAATTGAGAGCAATCTTCTAGGAAAGTGAAGGGCTATCAAACATGTCCAAATACTCATACAATATAATTTCAGAATTAAGCTTTTATATAAGAAATATTTCCGTCCAATAATACTACACTGTTCCTACAAAGGGAGGGCTTGGATTGAATGGAACGCAAATAGAGCATGAGAACGTGCAGAGATACAACAACCGAGACTCACTCTACCGATAACATATCCATTTTTTTGTGTTGCAAATGACATAACATTTATGAAGAATGCATTTTTTATTGTTAAAACAATTATGAGGCATATTTGGTCAAAAAGAAAAAAAACAATTATGAGGCATACATGTTTAAGATTATCAAATGTTAACGTATTTCTATAGTTAGGGATATACACGCCATTATCCAGCTTGCAGGTTCGTATATGAGAAGGAAACACAATGTTGCTTAGAAAAAAAAAAAAGGAAACACAATGTTAAATAATCCTTTTTAAGGAAACACAATGTGAAAGCTATTAGTGATTACACATTATATTTGATATAAAAAAAAAATTGGGAGAGATAACCCATATACCAAATACTTTGGGTCAAGATTCAAAACTCTATAGAAGTCTACTGACCTTTTATTTTTGAGACAAGACAAAATTGTCAAAATATTGGTAAAAAAATAGATTTTGCTGACTTCTTCCCATTTATTTTCCGAATATATGGACATCTGAAAGTTTCTTCCTGTGACCAAATTAAAGTCGATAGTAAGTAGAGTTTGAATAGTCTCTCACAAAAGTACAAAAAAGGAATTCACATGCAATGAAAAATGATTATCGTAATTAATAAAAAAATCGCTAAAGTGTAAACTTTCTCATTGACCTTTTAAACGATAATAGGTGAAGTGTCGCAATATCCACAGGGACTTTATAATATCAAATAACATATTTGTTGCAGACTAAAAAAGTGAATATACGACAAAAAAACAACGGAATATATAAAGTCAACTTAGGTTGAATATTTCCATGAAACAGAAATTGCCGTCCAAGTCGAGAAACTGCATTTTCTAATCACCAGCTTCGCAAAATCAAATCCAAAGCGTTCATCAGATATATGGTTTACATACAACCACGTGTCGTAATCTTGACGCACTAGAAGCGTGCACTTGGATGTAGTGGAACCAAAACAACACGACCACACACCGCGTGAGATTGAAGGACCAGAAAAATCAAAGTCCTTCTAAAGCAGCCACGCGTTGTCGGGGGCCCACTTATATCTGTATTTGATTTGCCGAAGTACCAATGGTGTTAAATCGTTAACAACTAACTAGTAATCACCAATCAAGAACTAATCATCATATGAGAAGAATATAATTATAAATGAATTGAAATGCAATAAACGAGTAGATGAGTTTATTTTCTCTTTGATATGTCTTTTTTTTTTTCTTTATAGTTGTTGCAAGAATCGAATTATCTTGAAAATTGACTTACTTAATGGTTAAACCACCAATGTGTGTGGTTAATTTTTTTACTTATTGGTCAAACAATCTAACTTACCATCTTTATTTATACTGCAATTTTGTAATACAAAATTTAAAGCTAAAACATGCCGCGATGGGCATTTCCCAATCAACAAAAATAATTGATTTATAAAAAAATAATAATGGAAACTTCGTAAAAATCTAAAAACGTATGTACGAGCAAACAAGATGGAAAGAATAAAATACTATTACATCATTTTTTTTTGCTTATGTATTTTTGTACTCATGTAAGAGTAAGGTGTATATTTCGTTTTGGAATCTTTATTACTAGAAAACAAAGATATGAAGCGTGAATGTCGTATCATATAGATTCACATCAGGTATTCAGGTGAAGCGGAAGTTATAGATACAAGGACTCCGTCCGTTTGATATTATTTATCGTTTTATGTTTTCAATGCAAATGTTTGATAATATTTTCATTTTTATTCTTATTCTTTTAACTTATTAATTAGTGTGATCATATTATATAATATAATAATGAAGGGTAAAACAAAAAATTGAATTGTTTTATTAATCTACGTAAAACAATTTAGAAACAGAGGGAGTATCACATTTTTTTTTTATTTGAGTCCTGGAAACCTCAACAACTCCCAAACTTCTCATCTTTGTCACTAATCATTTAAATTAAAAAGGTTTTTAATTTTCTTATTGAACAGACCACACATTAACCGGTACGCATTGAATGATTTGTAAATCTTGACATTATCGTAAATTATGTGTAAGAAGTATAATTACAAATGGTTTCGCAAATAAGTGAAGATAACGAGCATCATACATGACCCCCCAGAGTGCAGAAAGCAGTGGAGTAAGACCCCGATGTCAAATAGACGCCTCATGGGTTGGAGATGATGTTAATTTTGGCGGCGGTTGTGTTATAGAGCTAGCAAATGGATGCCGAAATCTTGGTTTTTTGTGAAGGAAAGAAAGTTATCTCTCCTTCATGCTGAATTTTATACGCTCTTATGGGCCATGAAGATCGTCCTTTCGCTGGGAGAATCATCCATGTCTTTCGAAACAGATTGCCTCCAACTAGTTAAGCTGATCGATAAAGAAGAAGAATGACATACTTTGCCTTCGGAAATTGATGAATTCCACCACATTCGTTCCACTTTTATTCATTTTAATATTTCTTATATCCCTCGTGTGTTGAATGTCCGTAATGATACTCTTGCAAAAAGGACGCGAGCACGTGGTTTTGCTTTTTCCCATGTAAACTATGTGATTCCATACTGGATGGCCTCCGAAGCCAACCTATTTGAATCATCGTAATAAAATATGGAGTTTTTGATGTAAAAAAAAAAGAAGTATAATCACAAAAAAAAACATGAAAGTTTACGACTATCGTGGAGGTTTATTACTTAAATGCAGTATTGCAGTTTTATCATTTATGACCTTATGTAAGACTATCTCAAACTGTTTGTAAGATATACTACCTCCATTTCAAGTTTTTATTTTGTTTCACAAATTTTCTAAGATTTTTATTTATTTTTTATTGATTAATGTTAATAAATGATTAACTTTAAAAGTAATTAATTGAGAATATTTGAATTTGATGAATTATTATTGGTTTATAGTCATGGAAAAATGTTTAGTGAGAAAAATAATGTATTTATGACTAGATATTTATAATTTCTTAATACAATATATGTGAAAAATACAGAAAATCAAACTTTTTAAAACAGAGAGATATATTACGTAACTTGTAAATAAACAGAATACTTTATATAAATACACGAATTGCATAAATGGGTAGAGGATTTTCTCTGTATGTCAATATCAGTGATCGAATTTCATCATCTACAAAATTGTTTAATTTTTTTTTGATTATCATAGAATATCCTAATTCCTATTTGTCTCATGATTAATTTGGATTTTAGTCTATAGATTACCCAATTATTAAAATGATTTAAAAAAAAAAATCATCTAAGAATATCTCAAAAGTAAGAGTATTCTAATGGCCTTATGGCTCTATTAAAAGGATTTTAGTATATACTTTACCCTCTTAAATCACTTTTGTTTCCTTGTTTTTTATACTTTTTTTTGCCAAGGAATCAAGTATATAGGGAAATCTTCTTGTATTGGCCTTAAAATTTTTCATTTTAAATGATATTTACACTCTTAGCCAAAAAAAATCAAAAAAAATCAAAAACAAAAGTAAGAAAAACTGTAAAGAAAGTAAAATTTGTGAAGTATGAAAAATGTAAAAAGCAAATCTGTTCATAATTAAATATTGGAGTATTCACTTTCTGTCTCTCTTCTCTTTTGTTTTGTCTGATTCATATACAGAGAAGACTTTATTTGGGGGTCAAATATGTGATCCGCTCGTTACTTCAACAAAACAGTTGGATGCTTACGACTCTTCCTTCCTTCCCATTTCTCTTCTGTATAAATATAATACTGCCGTCTTGAGAAGATATCCATAAGCTTCTTCGTCGTGTGACGCACTTTTGATCTCTCTCGTCTTCGATCATAGAATTTAATGTCGACATACAAGCTCAATTATACTGTACTTATTCAATCTCTCCTTCTTCGCTTTCTTGTTTTAGTCACTCTCTGCTTAGCGTGTCTGGCCGGCCGGTTCATGAATTGGCTTTTGCGTGTTTCTTGCTTATTTTTCGTCTTCAATTTGGGGTTTTAAAGCAAATTCGTTGAAGTGGTAAAAGCTCTCTTCTTTGGGTATTTATGATCGCCGGAAATTTCGTTTATTGAAATTGATTCAGAATTGAAAAATGTGAGAGAGAAAGATTCCTCTTTTACTCTATTGAGCGTCGTAGTGATGAGAAATTGTTTTAGAGGAATCGGTATTTTTGGTTCCTGGTTATGTTTTGTCTCTTCAATGCTTATGTTTCTGAATCAGACGTTTTAGCTTATTGGGTTTCTTGGCAGGATTCCTTTGGAAATGGAGATGCAAACGGTTTGCGCTCAAACCCAGAGAATGGTTTCAGTGATCTGTCTTCACTTGCTCAATCAGAGAAGGCTGTTCAGGAGCTTCTTTTCCAACAGACTCCGATGCAGGCAACAGATGATCACCTGATTGAGTTTTCAGAGGCTTTGAGAAGTAAGTTTTTGGATATGCCAAAGCAAAAGCTTCGTGCTTTGGGTTTTCTTTGTCCTCAGGACTTACTTTGAGTTTCTTGCATGTTTGTAGCTGTTGCAAAGGCTCTAAGGGGATCTGCTGAGGGAAAGGCGTTGGCTCAAACTGAGGCTGCTGAATGGAAGCGAAGATATGAGTTGGAGAGGACCAAGAACCTTGAGTTGCTGCATAAAGGTGCTCTACTGACTTCAAAAACGGTGGTTTCAAATTTCTGCTAAGTAGCTTTTAGATAATTTGCTTGCCTTCACCAATTAGTTTTGGTAGCTTTGATTTGAATGGCGATTTTGGCCATGGATGTGTTTGAATAATAGATTTTTTCCGGCTTGTATCACAGTAACGTCAAATGGAGTAGGCGCCGATGATTCTCATAGCCAGGGGATTGATCACTCAGCCAAGTCTCCCCGGCTTCATGTTCAAGAAAACGGGAAATTGGGAAGGCATTCCATGGAGCGTATTTGCTCTCATGAAGTGCTCCAAGATGGTGAATCTAACAGTTGTAATGGGGGCAACAACAAATTGAAGCGAAAGGTAATATATAGTTAGTTGTTGTGATCGAGCTCTATTTTTTTGGGTATGCAAGTCAATAAACATAACTAGGCAACGTTTAGTAATATCAACCCTTATGTATTTCTTTTAGTTAATCTTGCTTTAGGCTTTGTTGGACTTGCACATTCTATCAGCAGACATAGAACGTCAATTTAGATGAGTATCGTTTCTTTAGGGCTCGTTAAGTATCCTCACATTTGCTGTATCCCAATACTGTTGCATTCAAAACCTGGCTGCAATAGTACAGGAAACCTCAAAAGTCATAGCAATAAATGAAAAAACTCTCTCATGTGCACTTCACGTTTTGCATGTGGTGTATTTCATTTTCAAAATCTATTTAACGTGGCTGCAGGCATCATTTAAACTGTCATGGGGATGCAAGGGGCAGGCTAATGATCAACACAAGAAAGAAATTGTCTCGTTTGAGAGAGGGAACATCACTACAGCAGACCGCAGTAGTAAACAGGTATCGAGTATTGTTTCATCGTCTCTATTTTTCTGTTTCCGCTCTTTGAATCAAACAGTTACTTTTTTGTTCTCAATTCCTTGCACGGTTGTTCAGTATGTAGACTAACCTAAACAACTTGTAATTTCAGATTTCACTGACATGGGAGAGCAATCCACAAAATGTGATTATTTTCACTAAACCTAATTCAACTTCTGTACGAGTTCTTTCTGTGGAAATGGTCAGGTCAGTATTTATTATGTTTTTGCAGTCTCAGAAAGATATCGTTAAGATTAGTTTCAGTATTTCTCTCTGAATTTTCGTTGGAAGGTAAAAAAGTGTTGCTTAAGATGAAGTAATATATCATATTTTGATTTTGTTCCCACTTCAGATGGTTGAGAGAGCAGAAAGGGCTAAATATTTACGTGGAACCACGAGTAAAGGCAGAACTTTTATCAGAATCAAGTTCCTTCGGCTTTCTACAAACTTGGGAAGATGGTAAGATATGATATATGCATAGTATCTTCAGATTGTTTTCTGGATCCCAGGCTCCAGCTTCCAACATTGTATGCTCATGCATGATGCCTTATATCAACAATTAGCTATATAGCTCAATATTTTTCTGTGTGATTGCATTGACTCCTAAGACGAGTTTTAAAAGCTTAGGTACGTATACGAAAAGCTTCATTTTTACCATCTGATCATTTGTTGTTTTGCAGACAAAGAAATTTCACTTCTACACCCAAAGGTTGACCTTGTTATAACTCTTGGTGGGGATGGTACAGTTCTATGGGTAAAGTCAATCTGACTCAAGTTTATATCATTTAACATTTGTCCCTTTTTTTATAATAGCACACATACAATTTAACATTGAACATCTTATCGGTTACAGGCAGCATCGATGTTTAAAGGACCAGTGCCTCCAATTGTTCCATTTTCCATGGGATCTCTGGGATTCATGACTCCTTTCCGTATCCTTCATCTTTAAATTTAAACACAGTACTATAAGCACCAGTTAAATTAGCAGCAATACGCATTATCTGTCACTAGAACTTTTCTTTAACTCTGATCGAAGACAGCGAACAATACCGAGAATGTCTTGAAGCGGTTTTGAGGGGTCCAATCAGTATAACACTACGACACAGGTTGCAGTGTCACATCATCAGAGATAAAGCAAGGCATGACTACGAGACAGAGGAGAACATGCTTGTTCTGAATGAAGTCACCATTGACCGTGGAATATCTTCTTACCTCACAAACCTTGAATGCTACTGCGACAACTCATTTGTCACATGTGTGCAAGGCGACGGACTAATATTATCTACAACATCTGGTAGCACTGCGTATTCACTTGCTGCTGGTGGGTCAATGGTCCATCCACAGGTAATATGCCCCTCATGATGATTTGCCCGGTTCAGTTAGCTCATTCTTTGGTTGCTCCATAGCAACCTGTGCTTAGATAGCGATAATAGGTACTGTTATTTTCAGATTATGGACAATATTCTAAACTTAAATGTCTTGCAGGTTCCCGGGATCCTGTTCACACCTATCTGTCCGCATTCGCTGTCTTTCCGCCCACTGATATTACCGGACCACGTGACAGTGAGAGTGCAAGTGCCATTCAACAGCAGAAGCTCTGCGTGGGTATCGTTTGATGGGAAAGGCCGGAAACAGCTTGAAGCAGGGGATGCACTAGTGTGTAGCATGGCACCGTGGCCTGTCTCAACGGCTTGCCAGGTCGAATCCACTAATGACTTCCTACGCAGCATCCACGACGGTCTTCACTGGAACCTAAGAAAGACTCAATCTTCTGACGGCCCTCGTGACACTTGAACAAATTTCTCCAGGATTTCTCTCTTTCCTTCTAAATCATATACACTAATACACATAGTCCTGGCATCTAGTTATCTATCTATCTGTATGCATATAGATAAAGATGTAAAGGAAAGTGATGGGTTCCGTGAGAGGATCTGGTTGTATCCATTGTTGGGTGTAAAGGAAATGTCGTATGTAGCTGCTATGACCATTAATTCTGTTAATGTGATAATCACTCAAAGTTAATGCGAATCGAAGATGTTTCTGTTCCGTCTCTCTCTCACTCTCGCTCTAAACATTAAAATGGTGTCTAACTGATTTTGTATTCACCGTTTCCAAAATGCTTAAAAGTTGTATTAATAACTGATTAACTGCTTCGCGCTTACATTTAGGATCCTGACTACATAAATTCCTAACTGATTAACTGCTTCGCGCTTTCAACACACAACTGTGTCGCGGTAGAGAAGAACACAGCATTGCCTGAAACCAAAACATTCAAATAAAAAAATCATTCTATGTCCTAGCTTGCTGCGTTTTTTGTGTGTGTGTTGCATACATAAAGATTAGTGGACTTACTTCGTTAATAATAAGATTCATCATCATCATCACCATTTACACTGTCATCGATTTCTTGATCGACTACTGCTCTGCTTTTCGCTCGTACTGTTCTGCCTGGCGCTTTTAATGGCTTTGCCTTCTCCGCCTGCAACTCCATACCTTTCTCTGATGGTTTCCTTTTTCTCTTTCCTCGTGTTTCACCCATTTCTTCTACAATAGAGAGCCATATGCATTAGTAAAGAAAGCATCCAAATCTGTGGCATAACACATCATAGATTCATGCAGACCAGACATCTATTAAGACAGAATTACCGAGTGCATTTATTCTCACGTATACAGGGAATTCATAAACTGTGTTTTTCATATGAAGCTGTTAAGATCTTTCTTACCTCCTTGTGGACTTGCTGCATGGTCTGCCCCATGTCCATTCTGACCAGCCTCTTCAGAAGCAGGAGATGCAGATATACGAGCTTCGATTAACTTTATCTCGTCTTGCTGCTCATTTGTATCCGGGATCGGTTCAGCTGGAAGGTAGCGGAGTTCCTCCACTGACATATCTGAATCACTGAAAGCATCCTTTTCCACTGTCTCTATGTCAACTTCTTCATCTTCATTAACATCTAATACTTTCACCTACACGCATACAACCACATATATTCAGGAAAACAGGTGACAGAATGAAAATAGAGAATCCTTATGCATCTTATCTATTCAATTTCTCACCTTTTCTGTTTCAGGTATCAAATCAAATTCATCTTCTCGTTCCACATACTCTTCATTCTCCTCAAGCTCCTTAAAATCAGGAGCAAATGCACTCCAATTCTCTGTGTAATCTTTTGCCCAAATGTATACTAGACCAGCCAAGGAAACAGAGACGATTAAGGGGTGAACAGGATGCCAAGCTAGATCAATCAACGCTTCTTTTGGACCTTCTAATATTTTCACAAGATGTCCCGCTCGATCCCATATGTAGATCTTATGTTCTCCTTTGCATGCAGAACCCCCAACAACCCACTCACCATCACCACTGAAACAAGGTGCTTTCCAATGCATTTTGGTAACTGAATCTTGGAATTCCCTGAAGAGCGTTAAGCATTTTGATCCAACAGTCTTCATTTTCTCAACACCATCAAGCCCATCTATGTTCTTACCCAAGTCCTCGAGGGATCTAAGCACATTTTTTGCTGGGAGAAGATTTTCATATATCCTAATGGTGCGATCGTGTGAATTCGTGAGAAGATACTGCCCATTCCTGCTGAACACTATGTTTTTCACTGGCGCCCCGCCAGACACAGGAACCAAAGCAAGAACTCGAACACTTTTATAATCTATTAAAAGTATTTCTCCTTTGGAATTTCCTATATAAACGAGATCCCCAGACTTATTAAAGCAGGCTGCAGCTGGAGAGAAAGGAGGACCTGATTCCGGACATTTACTGCGTTGCGGAGGAGCTAATACATCTGGCATCTCAGGCACAGACACTGGAAGCAAAGTTGTGCAACCAATGTCAAAGTCAACAATCATCGGAGCAGACGAGAGCGGGCACGCCAGACAAAGAGAAGGTGAGGTTAAGCCAGGGTTTAGGCGAGCATGCAACGGAGTCTGCTGAAGAGTTGTCCGAGCAATCCTCTCTCCGCTCGGGACATCCCAAAGAGTTAGTGACTTATCTGCAGCTGACACAAGCAAGCGGTGCCCATACTTTGACCAGGAGACACTTGTAATTGCGGCAGAACAATCATCATCTCGAATCTCCTTGGCAATGCCCCTAGTTTCAAAATCCCAGATCACACAGCCCCCATCCGCACATCCAGCTAAACAAATCAACAATGCAAGATACATCAATTCCAAAAGTAGCCTAAACTAACCAAAGATAACAAAGCAGCAGGCAAAATGGAGAATATCCAAGAGATGCAATTTGGGAACAATTTACCTGCGAGAAGAGAACCACGGTGATTAAAAGCAACACATTTGATGACTCCATGCTCCAAATATTCTTCAATCACCTCCGGAAAGTCTCCTTGCAATGGATCTACACAGACAAAAATACACCCCAGAAAGTGAATAAACAATTACGAGTGTTGAATAACATTGAGCATAACTGGGAAACGAGCTCACCTATGATCGGAGCATTCATATTCTCTTGCTGGTCTTCTTCAACACGGCCGGTTCTGAGGGGAGTGCAAACTGAGTGACTGCACAGGCCCCCGATATTAGGGTTTCTACGACGCAACGAAAAATTTAACAATTATAGCCAACTAATCTAGATAAAAAGTGAATAACAATGAACCTGGAGAAATTAGGTTTATCAATCTCTTTAATTTGACAAAAACCTTCGAAGAGGGAGAAAACTCACGTTTAGAAACGAAATCGAAGAAGCTTGGATTGGTGTTTGAGGGAAATCGAAGAAGGGATGAAGAAACTTTGAGAGAGCGAACGCAGTCGGAAGAGCGACTAACGGCGTTAAAACTTTTGTATTAACGGCGTTAAACACGGGAAGGCTTTATTTAACCAGTGTAATACAATTCGAATATATTTGTTCTATCTCCTTAATTGTATTTAACTACTTCATCTAATTTGACAAAAATAAAAATTCTTAAGACGCCAAATACGTTGTTTCCCGTTTAAAATGGAAGTTTTAAGATTCAAAACACATTGCAAAAGATGTAGGAGGCTAATTGGCTGGCTTACTGTTACGATTTGATTGTGTTGATAACCCAAAAAAAAAAAAGGATTTTGAATGTATCGTTTATTTCATACACTAAAAACATGGACCCACTTGTGGGCTGCACAACAAAAAGTATCTAGCCCACTTTTGCGAGAGCCCCTCATGGTTCTTCTCAACAAAGATAGAACACGACACGTGGCAACAATCCATTTGCACAAATATCATATTTGGATAAGGAAATGGATAATTTCTCCACAAACTCAACGCTTTCCACAGACTCAAATTACCCCAAACTTCTTAAAACACATTCCACCATCTCATTAGCAGAGAGCTTACGAGAGAGAGAGAGAGAGAGAGTAGAATCAAACGTAGGATTCAATCAACTATCAAACAATGGCATCGATGACCATGACAGCCACATTCCTCCCGGCCGTCGCTAAGCTTTCCTCAGCTACCGGCGGACGAAGGCTCTCGGTGGTCAGAGCCTCAACGAGCGAGAACACAACCAGCTTACAAGTCAAGGCCAAGGAGGAACAGAACACCACCACAATGAGGAGGGATCTCATGTTCACGGCGGCGGCTGCGGCGGTTTGTTCCTTGGCTACGGTAGCCATGGCGGACGAGGAGCCCAAGCGAGGGACAGAGGCGGCTAAGAAGAAATACGCTCAAGTTTGTGTCACAATGCCTACGGCCAAGATCTGCCGCTACTGATTCAACAATTTACCTTCTATGTCTCTCTCTCTCCCTTTCAATTTCGGTAAATTTTCATGATTAAGTTTGGTATGTAATCATATATTTGATCAATTCACTAAAAACCCTTTTATCTTTCGACTAGAATCGTCCCCTTTCACCATTAACTTGACAAAAGCAATGCATTGTGAATACAAAAATAGTTTTCGAAAACTAGATTAAAACCAAACCGTCCTAGTTAAAAGACCAAGACTAATTCATACTGCAGTAGCAGAAAATGAATTTAAGTTTTTCCTAGACGAAGAAACTGAAAACCGAAGAACCAAACTAAAAGACTGAGATGTCCACCTCACGAGTCAGCCTACTAAGTGAATAGCAGCTAACTAAGAGGTGAAACGATTACCTTCGATCACCTGCAAACGCAGAACAATGCCTCTCTCTTCCCATATGGTTTTAGCAAAAACTTTCCCAGTCTCGTCCTTAATAGTGCATTCACCTGCTCCCATTGTCACTGTATACCCTCCCGATGTCATCTGACCAACACTCAACACATTTCTGTTGATCCGAGGAACGAAAAGCACATTCTTAATCGTCTTCTTCACTCCCTTCATCATGATATTGACATCTCCTTTCCCTTCAGCCATGATAACCCTTCCGTCCGCCAATAAAACTTGACCCTTGTATGTTCTGTCTAAAGTCGCGAAAAACTTCGCATATGGAGTCATGTGATCCGAGGCATTGGTGTAAATCATCCACATATCCTCATCAAATGTGAAACCACCCATAGTTACCGCTAACATCAAATGTACATGTTTCTCGTTCCTCTTTTGATCTATCTGAGCTTCTTGTGCCGCCGCCTGTTGCTGATTCCTTCTGCTGCAATGTCTTGCATAGTGCCCTCTTTCTCCGCATTGATGGCATTGGCCTCTAAATTGCCTGGCTCCACTCGAGTTCGTTGCCACAGGGTTGTAATAACAGTTTTCTACGTTGTGATTGTACTTGTTGCACAAGCCACACCACATCTGCTCAGACTTGGCTTTCTTAAGACTTATATAGAAATCCTTCAACATGTGAGCCATAGATTCTGGATGATTTCCGAATAGATCAAACATATCAAGAAGATCTTTAAGAGTCATATCCGGCAGATCCATGATCTCCTCCAACACCGGAGCTGCACCATCATAGTCGCCTGACAATGAGGGTAACAGCTTCCTAATAAACTCATCATCGGATTTCGGATTATCTGAACGCCGCGACCGTTCAACGATATCATGAACTCTTTCCAGGTAAAATTCCATCGGTTCTCCTTCATACATCATAAGATTTTCGAAATCCTTCTCTAACCTACGCACTTTCGCTTCTTCGTTACCTTTTTTGAGCAAATCCCAGAGATCCTTGGCCGAAGCAGCCGAGAGAGACTTCCTGAATGCTGAATCCGTGAGAGAAGACTGCATTATCTTGAGCGCTTTCATGTCTTTTATCACACGATCTCTCCATTGGGCAAGCTCTTCGACCTTAATAGTCGCCGCTAACTCTGGAATCTTCGTTGGATCGGGAGGGACTCCGTTTACAACAACATCCCAAACTCCTTTCCCCACTAGTCTAGTTTTCGCCATTTGAGCCCACGCTTCGTAGTTCAGGTCATCGAAAACAGAGTCTGGTGTATTCGCCGCCGCCATAGCCGCAACTGTCAGGGTTTCGTCAAATCTTTTTCCTGTATATTCTCTTGGAGCAAGGAAAAGCGAATAAACTATTCCCTCACCCAAACACTTTATATTTATACCAAACCAAATCGTAAACCCTAAAGTTCAATTTAGAGAAAACACCAAATGAGCAGTGGCTCGGTTTTGGTTCAATTCTTGGTTCCGTTTTAACGCCATCGAATATTTCTATATCACATATAACCTAAGCTAATTCGGACAAGTATATTCGGCTCAGTTCCAGATGCTTGTTAAGTTCATATGATTGAAATGCAATACACTCTTGAATTTGGTTGATACGTAGTTTCCGAATCGGTTGTGGTTTGGATTAAATTGGGATACGTTATTGTTAGGAAAATCAAAATTTGGTCAAGTCTGGTTCAATTTAGGTGGTTTGATCCGGTTCAGTGATTAGCCCCATACCACACGCAATATTCTCTCCAGCGATGATCAACAAGAGTTGGTCATGGTTTGGACACTAATCACAACAAGATGAATGCATCAGAATAAAGCAGTAGCTATGTTTTTTTTGATCAAACGCACCTCGGAACTTGGTTTACTACGCCAAAACTTAACAAAAGCACTGAATATATAGTCTGAAAACAATCAGACAGCATAAACAGATCTAAAATATTAAAGTATTGTCACTTTGTAACAATGAAAAACGTGATATTTATTTAAAAACCATTTCATTCTCCAACGAACCACAGTGAATATGTTGTATCGCAATGCCTAAGACCAAAATCGCTACAGATTCAACATCCACACTTCCATGTCTATCTCCTTTCTAGTACAGGTAAATTTTCTCAAGTGTGGTCTGTGATCATATATTTTTTGATCAGTTTACAAAAAACATCCACTAAATATTCTACTAGAATTCGTCTCTATTATCACAATTAACGAAACTTGACAAAAGCACACCAAAGTGAATAACAAAATAGTTTTTGAAAAACAAGAGTAATGACAAGCCGTGCGAGGAAGGTTATAAAAGACCAGACTAATTTATTCTGCAGTCGCAGATTACCAGATTTATTCCGTTACAAGCCTTTCACAAACGCTGTGTGCCGTCGGATGGGCCGTCAGGACACGTGGCGGTCTACGTAGGGAGCAGTTGCAGGAGATTTGTGGTGCGCGCGTCGCATCTGAACCATCCCATCCTCAGGAATCTCTTGGTCAAAGCCGAGGAGGAGGTCGGTTTTGTGAATCATGCATGGTCCGTTGGTTATCCCGTGTGAAGAATCGGTTTTCGAGGAATCGATTCGGTTTATAACCCGGTCAGGGAGGTTCACTTGTACCGAAGATCTAAAGAAGAATCGCCACGGTGGCAGCAGGAGCAAGCTTGATCTTATGATCGAATCTCGGCCGTTGCTTCGCGGCGTCTCCGAGAAGGTCATCATTCAATTCTAACCCGGTTTGACTCGGGTTCGGGCAATGTGATTCGGGTCCACGGTGGTTGCTACGCAGGAGATGGCCGTGAAAGGTGGGTCAGTTGTTCCACCTGAGTCGTCCCGGGTTCGAATCCGAGTTCAAGAAAAAGAAATGTGATTGGTTAGCTGTAAAATTGGTTCTGCAATTTTATTAATTTTATTTAAATTATTTTAATTCCATTCAATTTGTTTTAAAAAGAGATTTTCGAAATCATTGTTGTCCAACAATTAACGCATAGCATTGG
The DNA here is from genome assembly GCA_002933915.1 of Eutrema heterophyllum. Classification (NCBI taxonomy): domain Eukaryota; kingdom Viridiplantae; phylum Streptophyta; class Magnoliopsida; order Brassicales; family Brassicaceae; genus Eutrema; species Eutrema heterophyllum. The sequence goes on along the minus strand of PKMM01037916.1, from coordinate 276,118 downwards.
TATTAATAAAAAAGTCTCGGATCAAAATAGGTTTATTGAAATAAAAGCAAGTGTGATATTCGTTGAGGTTTAGTTTTGCATTTAACAAAAAAATGACTGATTTGACAATAAATGGGGAAAATAGCATAAAATTTTCGAAGTAACGATCGTTAACATTTTAAACCTTCAAAATTTATCACTTACACTATAAACCTTTAAAGTAATAGTTTTAGCTAAATAAGCATCCAAACTAGGGTTTTTTTTTGCGCCGACATTTGAAGGAACAGTTAACAGAGTTAGTTTTTAATTAAAAAATAATTTTTATTTTTATTTTATTATTTATTATAATTATAAATCTAAAACAACAAAAAAAAAAGTTATTAAAAAATATCTTCATCTTCCTGCTACTACTTCTTCTTCATCCTTTCGATGACTGAATCCATTGCTTCAATCCATCACTTTATCTCTTAAACATATCATTTTTAACCGAATCCATTGCTTCCGAATCCGAGCCCAAAACCAGATCTATCAAAGACAATGGGTAAGGGTGGTTTCAGTTTTTCAATTCCATATCTTATGCGTCGTTTACTCGGTCGTTCCTGGATCGTTATTTCCGAATTGTCTTTCACGAGTTCCCTGCATATATTTATGGGTTTCAAAGTTTTGATTCTTTGATTTTGTGTGAAATTGAGAGATTTCAAAGTTGGAATATTTGACTAACTCTATGGTCTCAAGAAGGAAAAAACAAATGGATTCCATGTCAACAAAAAAATAAACAAATGGGATGAGAATATTGAGAGATTCAAGATTCAAAATATGCAAGTTGATTATCTCTGGCTTTTCGAAGACTTATTTGTGTTGAAGGTGGTCGTGAAGAATTTGAGACTAAACTTGAGTCTGCAGTTAAATCAGGCCCCGTTACTGCCCGTGTTATAATGTGCGAGAGCTCCTACCATGCTATCAAGGGAAAGGTAAGTCTTTTTATTGTTCATATCTCTGGTTACAATTTTAATTTTGTTTTAATTTAACCTAAATTTTTACCTTTATGTCATAGTCGATTTACTCTCCGACCGAGAAGGAAATATCAACTTCGACTTCTGGGCATATAATGCTAATTACCGGTTTTGGTATTGACGAGAATGGAACTCCTTTTGGGAGTTCCAAGATTCCGGCGGCAATGATTGGGCGGATAGAGGGTTCACGAGGTAGCTCGAGGCCGTGGGCTTGTGACGTTTTACGTGACATTAATTGTAAGTGCATACTCTAAAATTGATGTTATATTTTGTAAACCAAGTTTTTAATTCTTTTCTCATGTTGATTTTTTTTGGCAGGTTCCCCCGCTTGAGGTCTCATTAAATAAAGTGATAGTTACAAAAAATTGTTAATGAGACTTTTGTTGGTGTTTGTTTACCAACCAGAACAAATTTGATGAAAATATTTTGTTACGACTACTCTCAGAACTTTTGTCTTGATTTTGACTTTTTGGTTTGCAAAGGTAGACACTTTAACCATTAGATTAAGACAAAAACTACAAGTAAAACTTATCAAACAAATCAATCCATGTCTACATAATTCTGTTGAATTTGTATCAGCTCTTTAAGAGATTGTGTATTTGGAAGACCTTTTTGATGTACTGATGTTGATGAAACTCTTTTCTGTTAGTCAAGAGACACGTTTCTCTTGTTTTGGACGGTGAATGATGAAGTCAAAAAGGGGAGAAGGATGAAGTCAACAAAAGAGGCTTCAAATCGTTAACATTTATTGTTTCCACCAAACCTCACATTACTATAAAAACTAATGTAAGGTGAAGAAGTATTGCATCCCAAAAATTCCAAATAAGAGAAGAAGAAGAAACGTGAGAGAGAAAAGAGAATAGAGAAAATTCTTCTTTGTGAGAAAAATTAAGAGAGATTAATTTTCTTGAGTGTTATCGGGTTTGGGTGTTAGTTGAGAGTGGTGTAAAATTTCTCCGGTTAATATAAAAGATCTGCAGCAGGTTTGGAGACGTAGGCAAAGTTGGCCGAACTCCGTTAACAAATTCGGTGTGTTTTATCTTTTCCGTAATTCTGATTTATCGGGAATTTAACAATATTTCCTAACATTTTCTTCTCTTCTTCCAAACTTCTTTGCTAATATGGTTTATCACTGCAAAATCTGGATTATCCAACGGATTCACGCATTACTTTCAATTTCGATTCCATGCCGAGATAATTGTTTAAGACTTTTCTGACCGAAGAACAAGTCAATTGTTGATCATCTTTTAATAATTATGTATTGCTTTTATTAAGTAGTGGGTATGATTTTAATTAATTAGTGGGAATGTGTTTTCTTGCCCACGTTCCACGTAGTAGTTAGTTTAAAGTCTTTTAGTTTGTATTTAAGTTGAGGGAAGGTTCAATGAAAAGGGAAGAGAAAATTGTTAAGTAAACTTGTGTCTATTGTTCTTGTTTGATCAACAATTGATTATCTCATAACCGGGACGCATCAATTGGTATCAGAGCGAGAATCTCTTGTTTTGAAGAGTGTGTAGATATATTCTAGTTTGTGAATTCGTTGTTTTTGTTGACAAATAAGCTCGTTCTTGTTATTTTATGAAGCAGATGTTGGTTTTAGGAACTGATGGAGGAGATGGTGTAGCACTTAATGTGGATTCTGGTCGGCTGAAATGGAGACGTCACTGTCATAGCGGGTGAGTAACGAACTCTCACTGGCTTCTTATTTGCTATTCTTTTGTTGGATTGTATCTATTTGTAAACTTGCAGTTATCAATGTGTTTCATGTATTGTGCAGTGGTGTCAATCACGTTTCATATTCTGCAAAGGACTCTGTCATATATAGCTGTGGGACAGATGGCACGGTTCGTATAATTGATCCCCTTGATGGAGTTCTGATTAGGAGCTTCAGAGCTACAACGGAAGCAGTAGTCTCATGTGATTTTGTGGGAGATGTGCCTTGTGAATATACCATCTCTGTAGTTGGTGAAAGAAACATTGCAGTATGGAAAACATGTGTTGCTACGGAGCAGTCAGCAAGCTGTGTACTAGCTATGAAGGATCCTCCTGCCCTTGTGGATAGTTGGTGTGTAACAGATAAAGGTTTACACGTGTTGGCAATTTCAGCCATTGGTGTTTGTTATTTTTGGTATGGGTCTAATGTCGAGGAGCTAAGCAATGCACAACCTACAGAAGTTGCATTAGCAGTTGAAGATGACTCATTGCAGACCATCTTTGTTGGAAAATTCCAAGATGTTTTGGAGGCTGGTTCTGCACAAGTGCGTGCTGTTGTTGCCTCTGGATTACCAGAGGAACTATGTTTCCAGAATATGGTGTTGCATTTTGGCACCGAACTGGTAAGTTGCTAACACTTTTTAAAAATTCTCTCTTTTTTATTATTTCGATTAAGTTAATGTTTCCTCTTTCTTTATTTTTTTTATTGCTTTGCAGATTGATAGAGAGTATTGCTCTTGGAAAGTACTCAGAGCCCGCATTCTGAGTGTGTGCTTGAACCAAGAATCCGATGTGTGATGGGCGATCGCGTTAATTAGGCATCTTGAGGCCCTCTTGAAGTTGGAGGGACGCCTTAAGGAAAATTTGTGTCTTTCAGTGCTGGAACTTGTCAATTTGGTTCCTCCCTCGGCGAAAGAAGATCCATTCAAGGGAGGGAATGGAGGAATCTCAACTCCTCGACCTGCTTTAGTTGTATTGAAGGACACGGAAACAGTTTTTGAGTCTAAATGCCCGTTAACTTATGGGGTTACCAACACTAAATATTATGAGGTAAGTTTGTTGTCGTAATTAATTTTATGTACTCATTTCTATTATTCATTTTCTATTTTCTGTTTATTAGGATGACAATATTCAGAGATTCAAGATTCGAGATATGGCAGTTGATTATCTCTGGACATATGAAAGGGGCTTTGGTGTTCGAGATGGTGGTATAATATTTGAGGCAAGACTTCAGGCTGCAGTTGAATTAGGCCCACTTGCTGCCCGTGTTATAATGTGCCCGAGGTCCTACGATGCTATCAAAGGGAAGGTAATTTTTTTTAATTGTTCAAATTTCTGGTTTCATTTTTTAATTTTGTTTTAGTTTTACTTGATTTTTTTTTCTTGTTGCCAGTCGATTTACCGTCCCTCTAAGAGGGAAATTCGTAATTCGCCTTGTGGGCATGTTATGTTGATGACGGGCTTTAGCGTTGATGAGACTGGAACTCCTTTTTGGGAGTTCCAAGACTCGTACATAGATTGGGCGAATATAGATTTTTTGAGAGTCGCTCGAGGCTGTGGACTTGTGACGCAATTCGTTACACTAATTGTAAGTGCATAATCTAATTTTGTAAACCAAGTTTTTTCTGTCTTTTCTCATGTTGATGAGCTTTTTTTTTTTGGTTTCACTTGAGATCCTTCAATTTCTTCTCTTTTTCCTGTCTTTTTCTCTTTTAAAAAAAAACAGAAAAAGTTTCATTAGTTTTTTTTCATTGATGGATTGCTAGTGTAACTACATTTTTCTACTGAAAGTTTTACTCTAAAATGTACTACCCCTTATTCGATAGGCATTTTTTATAACGAGATGAGCATGTGATAAACGTATTATGTTATTATTATCAGTTTAACAAATGGCATGACACAAAGATAGAGGCAAAAAAAAACAGTGATTGATCTCAATTTCTTTTTTTTCTGACTAAACAATTTCATTAATTCCAATTTGAAGTTATAAAATCAGTATACAGAACTTTCAAAAAAATAAATTATTACATAACAGATATATACACTATATAATGAAATATTAATTACGAAAAATTGATTGATCTCAATTGAAGCCCACATTTTTCTCAAATTGTGCGTATTAATATGGTGCACGAGGGCATGAAGTGATAAAGATACCAATTGATTCGATCTCTCTCGTAATTGATGAAGATTTGCTTCGGAAGAAAAAATTAAACGAGAAGATCCTTAGAACCCAACAAGTAAGGGTGCATAAGTAACGCATGGGGAATGTATCCAAGCCTCCGTAACATGCATTTGGATTGACCCAACAGTAATTATTTGAATACATATATTTTCACTTAAATCATCTCCTTTACATAAATATTTGATTTTAATATTATACATTTATCCGTGAATACCCAACTAAGTTGATTTTATAATTGAACTTTGATATAAGCAATTAAGCAAATCACGCCACATGCAGAAAATGTCATACGTAAGAAATAGGAGCTTGAGGTTTTGATTATTGATCAACCATTTTATCTAAGAATCATTCCCACGCTTAATTTAAGATTTGGTACAATATTTGTTAGTAAGACTAATTAATTCTTCTTATTGCAATTCATTAAGGGGATAGCAATGGATCAAACATATTCTTTTTTTTTTTTTTTTTTAATATTATACATTCTTGTTCAAAAAAAAAAAGAATGTATAATATTAAAAAAAGTTTGTATATAATTTTAGGTGGTCCAAACTTAGTAATGGACTGGAGGGTGCGAAGTTCAATTTGATTCACAAAAATCAAACAAATATAACAAACTCGTAACACATGCAAACCTATCTAATTTTTGACACCTAAGTGTTTGAAATGGAATCGAATTTAAATGAACTACTATTAAACCACTATGCATAGGACATGGTACGATAATTTGAGAGATACAAATTTACATTTTTCCCAAATATAAAGGAGAAATATTTTGGGTTCTTGTTGCTTATTAAAACATTGGATATAAGACGTTCGCGCACATGGTAGGCGTGGACACATTCGTAAACGACAAAGTTAGTGCTTTGGTACGCCGCATTACATTATATCCCATTTCTTATAAAGTATTACTTATCTCTATAAAATCAATTAAATTGATGTGCCTCTGGTGAGATCATCAGCTACGACTCCTTCGAATCGGTTCTCTAACCTACGTAGCTTCGCCTGTTCGTTACCTTTTTCGAGCAGATCCCAAACTTCTTTGGCCGAAGAAGCCGAGAGAGTCTTCCTGAAAGCCGAACCCGTGAGAGAAGATTGCAATATCTGGAGCGCTTCCATGTCTTTTCTCACAAGATCTCTCCATTTGGAAAGATCTTCGGCTTGAATCGTCGCCGCCAACTCTGGAATCTTCGATGGATCCGGCGGGACTCCGTTTTCAACAACATCCCAAAGTCCTTTCTCCACGAGTGTAGTTTTTGCGATTGGAGCCCAGATTTCATAGTTCAGGTCATCGGAAACACCGTCTTGTATATTCGCCGCCACCATATCCGTAACCGTCAGGATTTCTTTATGTGTATATTCTCTTGGAGAAAGCGAATAGTTTAGTTTCTATTTATATAGTGACATTAAACCAAATCGTAAGCCCTAAAGTTCACTTTGGAAAAATCACCGAATGTGACGCTCAGGTGTAGAAATTTCGAGTTTCGGCTCTCGGTTATTGGTTCGGTTTACTGTAATTGGAGGATGTATTCAACTCAATCCGTTCCAGATATATACGGAGTTCTCGAATTGGGATGAGTTATTGTGAGCGAAATTAAATTTGGTTGAGTCTGGTTCAATTTAAATGGGTTGACCCGGTTCAATGATTAAACAAATACCACACGCTAGCTTCTCCTGCTTCAATTTCAATTTACATTTAAATACACTTAGCTTGTTTGTTGCCTTCTTTCAACATATATATATCCTAAAAATCTTATGCAGCTAAGAGAGCGAATATCTGAACCGCTTTCGTGTCTACATCTCACAATATTTTGTTTGTTACTATATATAATTCGTCCACTTTTTCACCATTAGCAAAAACTTCACAAAAACATTGCATAGTGAATAACAAAAATAGTTTTTCACCATTAACATACGGCAGTAGCAGAATATGAATTAGACGAACAAAGTGAAAGCAGAATAAAACCAAACTAAAAAAATAAAAAAACCCACATAAAAGACATACGTCCACCTTACTGAGTTAAGTCTAGTACCAAAGTGAAAAGCAGTGAATTAAGAGGTGAGATTACCTTTAATCACCTGCAAACGCAGAGCCAAGTCTTTCACGTCCCACATAGTTTCCCCAAATACTGCCCCAGTCCGATCGCTGATAATGCATTCTCCTCGTCCTCCCTCTCTAAATGAACAGCCTTTTGATGTCATCTGACTGAGACTCAGCACGTTTCTGTTGATCCCGGGAACAAAAAGCACATTCTCGATCGTCATCTTCTTCCCTTCCTTCATCACAATCTCTACATCTCCTCTTCCTTCTACCATGATAACTTTTCCATCGACCAATCCAACCTTGGCTTTGTGTGTTCTGTCTAGAGTGGTGAAAACCTTCTCATATGGGGTCATATGAATCGTGGCAAAGCCGGATACCATCCACATGTCCTCATCATAAGTTAAATCACTTTTAGTTACTGGTGCTACCATTAGATAATCAACTACGATTTCTTCTTCCTCATCTATCTTAGCTCCTGTCTCTGCCGGTTGCTGATTCTTTCTCTTGCAATCTCTCGCATAGTGCCCTCGTTCTCCGCATAGAAAGCATTCGCCTCTTCTCGGCCTAGCTTGCCTTGCCCTAGGGATGGAATTACAGTCTTGTTGACTGTGATTGCTCTTGTTGCAGACGCTACACCACTTATCAGACTTCGATTGAAGTCTCAAATTCTTCAAACTTAGAGATGTAGCTTCCCTTGTTATTGATTCATACATATAAAAAAACTCAAGAAGATTGTTAAGAGGCATATTCTTCAGATCCGTTAATTTGACTTCTTTGGTTCTATGAAATTGGTAACCATTCGGGTATTTTAGAAATTCGGTTCAGGTTCGGTTCGGTTCGGTTCGGTTTTTCGGTTACATGTTATTTTGCCCATGCCTACTTATTTATAGTAACATTAAACTAAACCGTAAACCCTAAATTACAATTTTGAAATCACCAACACCAAATGAGCAGTGGCTCGGTTTTGGTTCTATTTTTGGTTCGGATTAACGCGATTAGAGAATGTATATAACTTAAGTAAATTCGGTCAAGTATTCGGCTCAGTTCCAGGTGCGTACTAAATTCATATGATTAAACTTCAATACACTTCTTCCGATTTAATTGGGATAAGTTATTGTAAGGGAAACCAAATTTGGTCAAGTCTGGTTCAATTTAGGTGGGTTGATCCGGTTAAGTGATTAACCCTACACCACACGCAACAAGGTTCTCTCCAGCGATGATAAACAAGAGTTGGTGATGGTTTTGGACACTAATCAACGACTGCATCTGAATGATCATTATATCAGTCGTTGACTTTTGATCCAACGCACCTCGGAACTTGGTTAATTACTACACCAGAACTTAACATAAGCACTGAATATATAGTCCGAAAACAGTCAGACAGTCATGCATTGATCTAAAATATTGCACTTTTGTAACAATGAAAAACGTAATATTCATTTAAAAAGATGTCAAGCCCATTTCATTCTCCAACGAAGCATAGTCATGACTATGCCCAGGTTTGTATCACAAATTCACAATGCCTAAGGCCAAAATCTGCCACTACTGATTCAACATCCATAGTACACTTCCATGTCTATCTCCTTTGTATTTCGGTAAAAATATCTCAAGTTTGGTCTGTAATCAAATATTGTGATCAATTTACAAAAAAAAAAAAAAATCCATTTAATTGTCGACTAGAATTCGTCTCCATTTCACCATTAACAAAACTTACAAAAGCACACCACAGTGAAGAACAAAATAGTTTTTGAAAACAATAGTAGTGACAAAATAGTTTATAAAATACCATACTAATTCATTCATTCTGCAGTAGCAGGTTAAGAATTAGCTTTTCTTAAACGAACAGACTGATATGTCCACCTTACGAGTTAAGTCTACTACCAAATTTATTCAAAGTGAACAAAAAAGGAGCTAAGAGGTGAGATTACCTTCAATCACCTGGAAACGTAGAAAAAAGCCTCTCTCTTCATACAAGGATTCCCCAAATAATCTCCCATTCTGATCCTTAATAGTGAACTTGAAAATTTTGTTTCCTGCCATTATCACTGAATAGCCTATTGATGTCATCTGATAAACACTCAACACGTTTCTGTTGATATCCGGAACAAAAAGCACATCCTTGATCGTCTTCTTCCCTTCCTTGGTCATGATCTTGACATCTCCTCTACCTTCTGCCATGATGACTGATCCGTCTGCCAATTTCACCCGAGCCCTGTGTGTTCTGTCAAGAGTGGTGAAAAACTTCACATATGGAGTCATGTGATTCGAGGTTGTGGTGTATATCATCCACATATCCTCATCAAATGTGAAATCACCTATGGTTAGAGCAAACATTTCATAATCAGCTACGACTTCTCCGGCCTGATCTTTCTGAGCTTCTGTCGCCGCTGGCTTTTGATTCTTTCTCTTGTAATCTCTTGCATAATGGCCTTGTTCCCCACACTGAAAGCATTCACCTGCTCTAGGGATCGAGTAACATTCTTCTTGGGTGTGATTGTTCTTGTTGCACACATCACCACTTATCTGACCCCATTTCGGTGAATCAAACGTATCCTTTAACAGTAGACGGATAGCTACCCCTGGTAATGACCCAAACATACCAAAAAACTCAAGAAACTCGTTAAGACTCATATTCTTCAGATCCATGTATTCATCCATCAGCGGAGGTACACAATCATATGGCATTGAGAGCGAGCCTAACACCTTCGTGATAACCTCATAATCGGGTTTCGCAATTTTCAAACAGCGGAACTTTTCAACGGTTTCCATAACTCTATCTACGTAGGAATCGATCGCTTCTCCTTTATCCATACTAAGTTCATCGAATTGCTTCTCTAGTTCAAGGAGCTTCGCTTGTTCGTTACCTTTTTGAAGCAAATCCCATACATCTTTGGCCGAAGAAGCCGAGAGAGTCTTCCTGAAAGCCGAGCCTGTGAGAGAAGATTGCAAAATCTGGAGCGCTTTCATGTCTTTCACAGCGAGATCTCTCCATTTGGAAAGATCTTCGGCTTGAATCGTCGACGCTAACTCTGGGATCTTCGATGGATCCGGCGGGACTCCGTTCTCAACGACGTCCCAAAGTCCTTTCTCCACTAGTGTAGTTTTCACGATTGGAGCCCAGATTTCATAGTTCAGGTCATCGGAAACAGCGTCCGCCGCCATAGCCGTAACTGTCAGGATTTCGATAAACTGCTTTTTCTGTATATTCTTTTAGAGAAAGCGAATTAACTATTCTCTCACACGAACACTTTCTATTTATATACTGACATTATACCAAACCGCGCGCAAACCCTAAAGTTCAATTTGGAATTTCAAGTTAAGGCTCGGTTACTGGTTCGGTTCAATGCAATTGGAGAATATATTCAACCCAAGTTATCTCGGTCAAGTAAGTATTCGGCTCAGTTCAAGATGCGACTTAAATCATTATTCAACAATAGACTCTTCAATTTGATGCGACTTAAATCATTATTCAACAATAGACTCTTCAATTTGGTTGATACGGGAGTTTTCGAATTGGGATGAGTTATTATTCTAAGGGAAATCCAATTTGGTTCAGTCTGGTTCAGTTTAAATGGTTTGATCCGGTTTGGGCTTGTGATTGGAACAAATTCGTTTGTTCGTTGCCATCTTTTGTCGTAGCAGCAGCCTGAGAGTCTTCGTGATAACCCCAAAATCCATTTTTCGCACAATATCTCACAATGCTTTGTTTGTTACTAGAATTTGTCCGCTTTTCACCATTACAAAACTTAACAAAGAGTATGCAACCGTCCTAGGTTAAAAAGACCAAAGATTAATTCACACTGCAAGTGTAGCAGAATATGAATTAGACGAACTGGAAACAGAATAAAACCAACCACATAAAAGACCGGTACGTCCACCTTACGCGTTAAATCTAGTAGCAAAGTAAAAAGCAGCTAATTAAGAGGTGAGATTACTTTCAATCACATGCAAACGCAGAGACAATCCTCTCTCATCCCACATAGTGTCCCCAAATACAGCCCCTGTCCGATCGCGAACAATGCATTCGCCTCTTTCTCCCGAAGTGAATGAACAGCCTCTTGATGTCATCTGAGCAACACTCAACACGTTCCTGTTGATCCCGCGGGGAACAAAAAGCACATTAGTGATCGTCTTCTTCTTCCCTTCCTTCATCGTGATCTTCACATCTCCTCTTCCTTCAACCATGATAACTGTTCCGTCCACCAATCCAACCTTAGCTTTGTATGTTCTGTCTAGAGTGGTGAAAAGCTTCTCATATGGAGTCATGTGATTCGTGGCGTGGCCGTATATCATCCACATATCCTCATCGTATGTGAAATCACCTAAAGCTAACTTCGCCAACAGTATATCATCAACTTCGGTTTCTTCTTCCTGATCTACCTGATTCTTAGTTTCTGTCGCCGCAGGTTGCTGATTCCTTCTGTTGCAGTGTCTTGCGTAATGCCCTCGTTCTCCACATTGAAAGCATTCCCCACTTCTCGGCCTAGCTTGCCTGGCTCCACTCGAGTTTCCTTCCTTAGGGATGGAATAACATTCTTCTTGGTTATCATTGTTCTTGTTGTTTACACGACGCCACTTAGCATTCTCCCACTTAGCAGACTCCGCTCTAAGCCTGTTTAGCTTCAACATTAGGTCGATATCTTCAATTTTTATTGAATCATATCCATGAAAAAACTCAACAAGGCTCTTCAAAGTCATATTCTTCAGATCCAAGAGATCTTCCAACACCGGAGCTACACCATCGTATGACCCTGAGAGCGAGGCTAACGCCTTCTTGATAACCTCATAATCGGATTCCTCATTTTTCAAACCGCGCAACTGTTCAACGATTTCTGTAACCCTATCGAAGTAGGAATCGATCGATTCTCTTTCACCCATGCTAAGTTCTTCGAATTGCTTCTCTAACCTACGCAGTTTCGCTTCTTCGTTACCTTTTTCGAGCAAATCCCAAAGATCCTTGGCCGAAGCAACCGAGAGAGTCTTCCTGAAAGCGGAATCTGTGAGAGAAGACTGCATTATCTTGAGCGCCTTCATGTCTTTTATCACACGATTCCTCCATTGGGCAAGATCTACGACCGTAATCGTCGCCGCTAACTCTGGAACCTTCGATGGATCCGGCGGGACTCCGTTTTCGACAACATCCCAAAGTCCTTTCTCCACGAGTGTATTTTTCGCGATTGGAGCCCACATTTCATAGTTCATGTCATCGGAAACTGCGTCGTGTGTATTCGCCGCCGCCATTGCTGTAACCGTCAGGATTTCTTAAACTTTTTTTCTCTGTATATTCTCTTGAAGAAAGCGAATGCTTTAAGCTTTACCCGAACGCTTTCTATTTATACAGTGACTCCAAATCGTAAACCCTAAAGTTCAATTTGGAAAATCACCAAATGAGTTAATGAGTCAGGTATAGACATTTCAAGTTAGGCTCGGTTATCGATTCGGTTTAATGCAATTGGAGAATATATTTAACCCAAGTTATTTCGGTCAGGTATTCGGCACAACTCCAGATGCGTCTTAAATTTAACCCAACTAAACTCCGTTGGTCTCTTAAATTTGGTTGACACATTGTTTTCGAATTGGGATGAGATAATCCTCTTAAGGGAAATCTAATTTGGTTAAGTCTGGTTCGGTTTAAATGGGTTGATCCGATTAAGTGAATAACCCTAAACTACACGCAAGTTTCTCTCCGACGATGGTATACAAGAGTTTTGTTGATGGTTTGAAACTTGTGATTAGAGCTAACCACACCAAGATTCTCCTGCTTCCATTTTAATCTCTTCGAATTCCTTCTCTAATCAACCTAAATTACTTGTTCTTTCCCTTCTTACAACATAGAAGGAACATCTTTTGCCGTAGCAGCTGAGTGAGTCTTCAGCAAAACCCGAATCCTTAAGAGCGCATTGCAATATCTAAAGCGCCCGTGTCTTTTTCCCCTTTTCAACATTAACAAAAACTTGACATAAGCATTGCAAAGTGTGTAGAGATATTGAAACAGAGATAAATGATGAGTTGAGTGAATGAGTATATTAGCTAGGGAATATATAGAAGGAAGAGAGAGAGATTGAGCACAACATGTGCTTAGTGGGGATCGGAGGAGCCTCTAGAGCACTAGTACAAGATACAAGAGAGGTATGGGTACAATAGTATGGGTACAATAGATTAATATATACTACAATACTCTAATAAAGTGATTAACAAATAGTTTTTGAAAACTAGTTTAGTACCAAGCCGTCCTAGATTAACAAACCACATATTAATTCATACTGCAGTAGCAGAATATAAACTAGACGAACAAACTGAAAACAGAATAAAATCAAACTAAAATAAACCACATAAATTAAAAGACCCATACGTCCACCTTACGAGTTAAGTCTAGAACCAAAGTGAAGCAGCTAATTAAGAGGTGAGATCACCTTTAATCACCTGCAAACGCAGAGCCAAGTCTTTCTCATCCCACATAGTTTCTCCATATACTGCCCCAGTCCGATCGCTAATAATGCATTCGCCTCGTCCTCCCTCTCTGAATGAACAGCCTCTTGATGTCATCTGACTAACACTTAGCACGTTTTTGTCGATCCCGGGAACAAAAAGCACATTGTTGATCGTTTTCTTCTTCCCTTCCTTCATCACAATCTTTACATCTCCTTTTCCTTGTACCATGATAACTTTTCCATCGACCAATCCAACTCTGGCTTTGTTTGTTCTGTCTAGAGTGGTGAAAACCTTCTCATATGGAGTCATATGGATCGTGGCAAGGCCCGATACCATCCACATGTCCTCATCGTAAGTTAAATCACTTTTAGTTACTGGTGCTACCATTAGATAATCAACTACGATTTCTTCTTCCTCATCTATCTGAGCTTCTGTCTCCGCCGGTTGCTGATTCTTTCTCTTGCAATCTCTTGCGTAATGCCCTCGTTCTCCACATTGAAAGCATTTGCCTCTTCCCGCCCTAGAGATGGAATAACACTCCTCTTGGTTGTGATTGTTCTTGTTGCACACACCACACCACTTATCAGACTTCGAATTAAGACTCATATCCTTCAACATCAGAAGGATAGCTTCCTCTGCTACTTCATCATATATATCAAATGTGTTCTTCCAGAATCGGAGCTACAATATTATACGGCCTTGAGACCGATTTTAACACCTTCCTGGTAACCTCATAGTTAGATTTCACATTGTTCAAACGACGCAACTGTTCAACGATTCCCGTAACTCTATTTATGTAGAAATCGAGCGTTTCTCCTTCCTCCATACTGATTTCTTCGAATTGCTTCTCTAATCTACTTAGTTCCGCTTGTTCGTTACCTATGTCGAGCAAATCCCAAACATCTTTGGCCGAATAAGCCGAGAGAGTCTTCCTGAAAGCCGAATCTGTGAGAGACGTTTGCAATACCTGGAGCGCTTTCATGTCTTTCACCGCGAGATCTCTCCATTTGGAGAGTTCTTCGGGTTGAATCGTCGCTGCTAACTCCGGAATCTTCGATGGATCCGGCGGGACTCCATTTTCGACAACATCCCAAAGTCCTTTCACCATTAGTGTAGTTTTGGCGACCGGAGCCCACGTTTCGTAGTCGAGTTCATCAGATGTATTCGCTGCCGCCATAGCCGTTCCTTTTCTACGTTTTTTCTCTGTATATTCTCTTGGAGAAAGCGAATAGACTCGTCCCTTTGATCTGCCGAACACTTTCTATATATAGTGTGACATTCTACAAACCGTTTACCCTAAATTACATTTTGAAACCACCAAATGAATTGTTCAGGTGTAGACGTTTCAAATTCAGACTCGGTTTCGGTTCAGTTAACTTGGTCAATTATTCGGTTCAAATTCCAGATTGCGTGGTTAATTAATTAAATACGATTAAACTGGGATGGTACGGAGTTTTCGAATCGGTTCTGGGACGGATATAACTGGGATGAGTTATTATTATTGATGGAAACAAATTTGGTTTAAGTCTGGCTCGATTAAATGGATTGATCCGGTTTAAGTGGTTGACCGTACACCACACGCAAGCTTCTCTCTACTGTTGGTCAACAAGAATGGTTGATAGGTTTGACTTGTGATTAGAACTAACCACGGCAAAACAATGAGATGCATCTGGACCTGGAACCTGAACCAAACAGATGGTTTTGGTTGAAACTTGTTATTGGCCATTCCTATTACATCGGACTACTCTGAAGTCTAAATGATGATTAACGCTTGAGTTTTTGATCCAACGCACTGACTATATGTAGCATTGTGTTCATATCCGGAAAATACAGTAGTCCCTGGTGGTCCAATGCATGTAGACTGATTTGTCCACCTTACTATATACAACCAAATCCCTTCAAGGAAAAAACAGCTGAGGGGTCACATCACAACCTTTAATCACCTGCAAGCGTAGAAAAAAACCCCTCTCTACCCTCATGGCTTCAGCATATAATCTCCCAGTCCGATCCTTTATAGTGCATTTGTCTGCATTCATTACAATTCCATAGCCTCTCTGTCTCATCTGTGGAACACTCAGCACGTTTCTGTCGATCCCTGGAACAAAAAGCACCTTCTTGATTGTCTTCTTCCCTTACTTCGTCATGATGCTCACATCTCCTCTTCCTTCTGCCATGGTAGTACTTCTGTCAATCAATCCAACCTGAGCTCTCCACGTTCTGTCTAGAGTGGTGAAAAACTTCTCATATGGAGCCATATGATTTGTGGTAGCGGCGTATATCATCCACATATCCTCATCAAATGTCAAACTAACAATATTTAATGCAAACATTTGATACTTCGGTACTTGATTTCTGGTTTGATAATCGACTTCAAAGTTTCTCGCTGGCTGCTGCTGATTCCATATGAAAGCGAATTGGGTTCAGTCTAGCTCAGTTTGTTTGGTTGATTTGGTTAGATTGTTGTTTTTACCCCAAAGGGCCAGACGCAAGCTTTTCCGGTTCGACAATGGCCATTACCAAGTTTGCGACAAATCTCTTTCTTTTTGACTTCTTAGAAAATTCACAAAATAAGACATAAGATATCTATCAAGACTACTGATTATAAGACTCCACAAGAATAAAAGGTGAGTGTAAAAACTCAGAACTAACAACAAACGGGGCCAACATTATAAAATCCGGAATTCTTGATCCCAAATTTGACTCTTGCTCGAATTAGCGAGAGTTTGAATATTAATTTTAGGTATCCAAATTATTCGAACCCTGACTTGTTACTATTATAAAAGGGTCCAAAATTCTTAAGTTATTATACTAGAAAGCTAAGAAAAAAAATCATCCTAATGACCCCTGATAGTTTTGAGTGTTCTTTGGCTTAGCTAAGGCCGAATCGTTGGTAACAAGGTGTCAAGTAGCCATGTATGCATTATTAGCTTTCTTAGATCAAACAAACATAATGAGAACCGAACCAAATCCGTGGACTTGTCCCCCTTAGTTAATAATATATATCAAGTCTAGTATCAAAAGCGAAAACAGGACCTAAAAGGTGAGATTATTACGTACATTCCAATAACCTGAAAACGAAAGAAAAAGCCTCTCTTTTCACACCTAGTTTCACCAAACATTGTCCCAGTGGTCCGATCCCATATAGCGCAATTCTCTGTGCCCATCTGAACATCATAGCCGCTCCTCTCCAACTGACCAACACTCAACGCGTTTGCCACAATCCCTGGAACCAAAAGCACATTCTTGATCGTCTTCTTCTTCCCTTCCTTAGTCAAGATCATGACATCTCCTGTTCCTTGTGCCATGACGGCACTTCCGTCGAGGAATGTAACCCTAGCTCTCCGCGTTCTGTCTAAAGTGGTGAAATATTTCTCGTACGGAGTCATATGGTTCGTGGTATTGGTGTATATCATCCACATATTCGCATCATATGTCGAATCACCATGATATAACGCATACGATACATGCTCATGTACCTGCACTGGTTCTAGCATCTCCCAAAGATCCCTGGCCGAAGTAGCTGAGAGAGTCTTCCAAAAAACCAAATCTGTTAGAGCAGACTGCAATATCGTGAGCGCTTTCATGTATTTTCTTGCAAGACATGAATGAGAATGATAATGAGAATGTTTAAGGTTGTGGACCCATGAAAAATGGGGCTGACGAGTCCAGAATGTGAAAGAGATTGAGTACCATTGGGTTGCGACCCTTGAGAATGTGAAGCATACTTGTTAGAATGATTGATGTGATGTGAATTATTGCATATAGAAATGATTGCTCCATGACATGTAATATTGTTAGGAAATACATGTAGGTTGTTGTGTGTCTATTGCTTATATTGTGCATACTCATATAGTTGTTCCAAATGATGTATTTAAGAATCATGTGTGCTATAAAAGCACACCCTCGCTGCGTATTTCCCAAAATACTCACCCCTCTCTTCTTAGCACGTGAGACCGAAGAGTAGGACTTGGACGGTTGTTGTGCTATTAATTCCTGGGAACCATGAGCGCTTTTTTTTTTTTTATTATTATTTAATAAGGATTTTCAATGATATTTCTCTGGTTATTCTATCAAGATTTAGAAATTAGTTTTATTTGTTAAGACGTTTCGAGTTCCTGATTTGATTTTTAATAAATGATTTTTTCAGACTTTAGTGAATATTTAATGAGTTCGTTATTATTTGAAAAGCTATTAAATGAGTGGAATGCAAGTTAGGTTAAGTCTTATGAGATAATGCGTCTAATTATCTGGAATAATACTCTGGAAAATTCAACAATTGTTTTGCATGTACTCCTCTCAATGCTATGAAAGGCAACAATTGTTTTGGTTTTTTATTGATTTTCTCAAAAGCATAAATTGAATGACAAAGACTAGCCATGGGCATTCGGGTATTCGGTTCGGTTCTGGGTAGTCGGTTCCAGATATTTCGGGTAGGGAGGTTTAGGATTCATATAGGTACCGAAATGTTTTTGGTTCGGTTCCAATTCGGTACCAGTCGGTTCCGGGTCAATTCGGTTCCAAGATTTAAGAACCGGAAAATACCCAAACCTTTTCGAATCTAATTCGGTTTCGGGTATTTATTACCCGAAATGCCTAAAATATACCCGAAAATACGAAAAATATACTTGAAAACTCAAAAATATACACGAAAACCCAGAAAAAACAAAGGAAAATATATTTGAAATACCAAAATATACCCGTAAACCCGAAAATATATCTGAAAACCCAAAAAACTAAAGAAAATATGTCTATATACCGAAAAATACCCAAAAACCTGATATATATTTAATATTTTTGGGTATATAATTATAATTCGGATAATTCGGATACCCAAAATATTTTTGGTTCGGTTCCGGGTATTAGCCGATACCCACGGGTATCAATGAGTAGGATCCAATGGGTATTTTGGCCATAACCGAAACCGAACCAAACTAGTAATTTTGGGTCGGTTCCGGTTCCGGTTTTTATGCCCATGAGAGCCAATGCACTACTTTATGACGATGAGGACCGAGAGATAGCCAAACAAAACTGTTGAAGAATATCATATAGGAAATGAACTGAAACTTGCAAGCCCCCAAAATTAGACATTGTGATGATGACTGATAGAATTGGAAAGAGAGCACGCTATGGCCAGAAAATATCTACTGAAACTACCATCTATTTACACTCGATTGCATTGAAGTAGCTCATTATGATTCTGAGGTTCATTTGAGAAACTCCTAGAAGAAACGACAGTTTCATCATCAGTGATCGAGTTCAGGAACGGCAGCTCGCTAAATGTACCATGCCACACAGGATCTATACCAAATGTATAAGTGTCTCTAACCTTTATCAAACCAAAACATGTGGTTTTTTGTCAAAGAAAACGCATAGCATTGATTAATCATTAACAGAAAGGATTACATTTAGGAAGGATTTTAACCTTTTTATAGATGGAGGTGATTTTTCACTAACAGAAAACAGAAAATTACTTGAGGTGTTTTTTTATTACATTTATAGTTGAGGGGTTTAAATTCGAATAATCATTAGTTGAAGGATTTATCCAACATACCCCTGATACACAAGATACCTAACATCCTTTTCTAACTTGGCTTGTTCGTTGTTTTCTTTTAGCAAATCCCAAAGATCTTTGGCCGAAGCGGCCTCGAGTGTCTTCCTGAAACCGAATCCGGGAGAGAACATTGCAATATCTGGAGCGCTTTCGTGTCTTTCCCCACAAATTCTCTCCATTCGGAAAGATATTCGGCTTGAATCGTCGACGCTAACTCTAGATTCTTCGATGGATCAGGCACTAGTGTTGCTTTCACGATTGGAGCCCAGATTGCATAGTTAAGGTCACCGGAAACAACGGCTTGTAGAGTCGGTGTATTCGCCGCCGCCATAGCCGCAACTGTCAAGGTTTCTCGACTTCCTCTCTGTAAAATTCTCTTGGAGAAATCGAGCAATTGTTTCCCTCAACCCAACACTTTCTATCTATTTATATATATTCCAAACCCTAAAACCTAAAGGCCTCTGTAATTAGCAAATTGGAATCAGCTAATGAGAGCATATCATCTGGTTTAGTTTCTCAATCGATTTTTTGGTTCGCTTTACGTCAATTCGGTATATAGCGAACTAAAATGGATTGGGTCAAGCAACGGCTCCACTCCAGTAATGTGTTACAAATAAAAGGTTTCAACAACTTTTTTGGCTTTACTATAACTAAATACATTCTTCAATTTCATTTATACCGGCCGGCTAAAAAACAAAAAAAAACTGGCCGGCTAATAAAAAAATTGGTTCAAGGGAGACTTGAATTCGCATTATTCTTCTAACTTCTAAAGGAAATCCGGTTAGGTGATTGATATACCCCACACGCAATCTCGCCCCTCTTGAGCCAAGAAACTAAATGTTTTCAAAATACTCGGAAAATTCAAACTCTTGTATATCTTCCTTAGAAAACCTCAAATAATTCAAACAATTTATTGGTGTATGTAGGTAAAACAAAGCTACAAAACAGACATCAACCCGATATCTCTCTGGAGATTCTTGAGTGTGATTCAAAAGCCCAAAAATTCGATAAATCAATTCAAAGGGTGGAAGAAAACAGTGCGCTCGCTGGGATTTATTCTTCTGTACACTACAAGAGCAGAGCAGAGGAGCTTGAGGAGATGTCTTACTCTACTCTCTCATCTCTCCAGACAACGTTCCCTCCTCTTCTTCACCATCAAACTCTTGTTCTACACCTTTCACCTGTTTTTTTTCTTTTCCCCATTAGTAACAAGGTCTCGACTCTTCAGTGGTTACTAACAACACAACTTCAGCAGACATCTATGTCTAGAATTATCCGTAATGTAATAAGAAACTATTAGATTGATCTCTGTTACCTCAGATACATAATGCATCAGCATGTTCTCGATTCCCGATTTCAAAGTAACAGATGAGCTTGGACAACCGCTACAAGCTCCTTGCATCCTCAGCTTCACTATACCGCTTTCCCTGATCAAAAGGATTTTACTTGACAGACAAAACGAAACAGATTTCCTTCTTATTATTGGTACAACTCGAGGAAGTAAAACTTACGGATCAAACCCACAATACTCGATGTCCCCACCATCATCTTGGACTGCTGGTCTGATGCGCGTCTCTAGGAGTTCCTTGATCATTGCTACAGTTTCAGAGTCATCCTAAAATCACAAAAAATACAACAACACTTGTTAGGACCCAACAGGCTTATCTACCAAAATCTTGGAAAGCATTGCAAAACGTCAAACCATAATTAATAGAGCAACATATTTTTTGGAAACAGTCTCTCTTAGTCAAGCTATCACGCTCAGCTAGTACTTCAAGACCCTAACTCATATCCATCACCTCATGAAAGCAACTGGCATATATTCCAACTATCTCATGTCTACATAGCTTTTACAGCAAACTATTACCCTCAATTAATTCAATATATGTTGAAGATATTGCACCTAAACAATCCAGGAGGTCTCGGAAAGGACACTCTAAACGAAACTAATTGTTGGGGAGTATATAAAGAGCAATAGTGCAGGAGGTCTTTACCTCCTTGATGGCGGTATCCTTGGCAGCAGCAGCTTGCGAGTCCAGAAACAAAGGCTGCCCAGAAGAATAGAAATCCATGACAGCTGCAAATATCTCAGGCTTGAGGATATCCCATGATACATCATCTGACTTTGTTACAGTGACAAAATCTGACCCAAAGAAAACTCGAACTACACCTGCAATCAGAGAAAGAACCACATCACATTGGAAGAAGGAGTCTTTCGATTAGACGAACAAACAGATTACATGTGGGATGATAATACCATCAATGGAGTAAATGGCCTTGGCTAATGGCGAACCCAGAGCTGAACGAACATTAGGGAAATCGGCGCTTCCAACCTCCATGACTGATTTTCCAGGATAAAACATCAGAGAAGAAGGATTTGGCGTCGATTGTGTTTGGATAAACATCGTCCTTCTCTGCCCTGTAAGAAAATTATGCACGAGTTACAGCTAACTAGACCCTTAAAGCTGCCAGGATTTTCGAATTTCTGCTCAAAGACTCCAGAGATAAGATTGCTCTAACTTCAAGCATGAAACAATCTACTTTCTGAAAAATCTGAGTTAAGTATCACATTTTGCATCGAAGCAAATGATCTATGATACAGAGAGAACAAGAAATTCCATACCTCCAAGAAAAGCCCATTTCTGAGGAGGTGAAGAAGATCTCGAAGAGGTAAGAGCAGAATCCGTCGTCCGAGAATCACGTGAATTGGTCGGAAAGTGCGTTTCCGCCGAGATGAAAAGGGAGCGACGAGATACCAGAAGAGAGGAAGACGAAGAATAAACCGTACTTCCTCCAGACATGATTCGCGAAAGAGAAGTTACGAGCCTCGCAATCCCTTTCATTGCTGCACCTACTTTGTCAAACGCAATCTCTCAAGCCCTTTCCTCGCCGCCTTATACTTGTGTTTCAAAATCACACAGAAAAATAAACAAATACCAGTTAGGGTTTCGTCCTAATCGCAGAACGGACCGGAAAAAGAGAAGCTTGTGAAGGTCGTGTGATGGATTGTCGGAGAGATCTTTGTATACGCGTTGTCTTGAATTATTCACCATCTTCAAGCATATGTAATGTGTACACATTGACAGTGAAATTGTGAAAATTGACTTTTCATAAAGATTATTAAAAATGAAAATGGCTAAAATAAACGCCAATTCTGATAATTTTGGCAGCTCAAAGAAGAAACAAATGAAACTAAAAATCCTAGAATTCTATCTTCAAGCTTGAATCTAGTGTAACAAATGAAACTAAAAATCCTAGAATTCTATCTTCAAGCTTGAATCTAGTGTGCAACACGACACCACCTTCAATGTTCTCGCTTGGTTTGAAGCATCTCAAAGCCATGGATGAACAAAAAAGGCATCAGCTTTGTCACCTTCAACTAGTTTCTAGAACTCAGAACTCGTCTGGCTTCTGTTGTGTCTGAACGGTTTGGTCTTGGCTACATCTACCACTATCATCCACCCGTTAATAATCTGCGCAGAAAGAAATCACCAACAACATCTGTATCAAGCGTTCTCTCTCTCTATCACATTCATGTTAAGATTTTACTTTGAGTAGAAGGTCTCGAAACCGTAGCTTTACCTTTCCATTCATCTCTTTTAGTGCAGCGCTTGCGGCTTCCTCTGTCTTGTACTCTATAAAGGCATAGCCTTTTGATCTCTTCGATATCTTGTCCATAATGATTTTTACTGCAGATGGAAGTTATAGGCTGTGCTTATCTATCTTTTCTCAGTGATATTTTTGACCCCTGATAGTAAATCATGAGTACCTTCAACTAGTTCACCGAATCCTTCAAATGCTACACGAAGTGTCTTCTCAGATGTATAGAAAGACAGTCCTGAAATTTGAGAACACCCAAATACATGTTCTATCAGTGAATGTTATCTTCTGTCAGAACTTATTTGTAAATTTAGATGCGAGCAATGAGTTGGGGGAAGCATGAGTTTCCCTTTAATCGCTGTAGAGATTGCGTCAACAGATTCTGCAATGTAAACAAAAAAAGCGTACATACAATCTCAAGTGTTTGCTTACCAGTTATAAACAGCTTCTTCGTCTTAACAGGAGGAGACTCTGAATCTTCTCTTGAATCTTGCGTACTGTTATCGCCTTTTGGAAAAGGAAAGAGAGCCAAAATTACAACAATGTGAGATTATACACAATATTGTTTTCAATGCGTAAGATCAGCATCCAAGACAGACCTTCATAGTCTTTGTTTAGTGACTTGAAACTGTTATCCGGAACAACAGCAAGAACACCAGGTACACCTGCATCAATTAAACACGATCTCTTAATCTGTTAGTTTAATTCAGGACAAGAATTGTTGTCTGATTTCCATTTGACAAACTGATCTTTCCGTATCACAAACCAGCTAACTCCTGGGCGCACTTTTCATCGAGATCACAACAAAACCCGAATTTAGACTGCCAAGAAATATGATAAAGGCACATCTGTGCATCCTTTTCACTGCAAAGAAAGGGGTAAAAAATGCTTTTAAAAGCTTGAAGGAGACAATAGCTTCCCCAAGGCAGAATCAAACAAGAAACTCACTTCCACAAAACCTTGGATAGCAATTGAACACAATGATCAACCATTTGTGCCTTGGTAACAATCCCAACTCCTGGCTTATCTACACGCACCATCCAGTGTTTCACTGTCCCATGATCAAACAAGGAAACACCTGTCTGCTTCCCAATGCCATAATTCTTAATCTCTGAACTGTAATCAGCTTCAGGTCTAACAGATACTACTCCAGGTAAACCTAAGTTCATAGACCACAATCAAAACACCAAAGAAACAGAATCTGCAATCCTCTGTGGTTTTAATGCAAGCAAGCTAACATATGATACTCACGAGCGAGCTGGCGTGAAGCATGTTCGTCGATATGACAACAAAACCCGAAATGGGTATTAAAGGAAGCATCATATATACTCATCTGTGCATCTTTTTCGCTGCAAGAAAACATAAGCAGTGAAAAACCAAAGAAATCAACCAAAAAGTTGAATCACAAAACTCAAAAGAAGAAACAAACAGAGAATGAGAAGGAAAAAAAAAACCCACTTGCCCAACACTTTGGCGAGAATCCGAACATAATAATCTACGATATCGGATTTAGAAGAAACCCCTTGCGGAGGTTTATCCAATATCACCATCCAATAGGTGTTTCGGGAGAGAGTAGTAGAAGAAGGCAGTGTGGAAATGGCAGAAGAGGAGAAGACGAGGTGTGATGACGAAGAGATATAATTCTTTCGAAAAGTTCCGAAATTGATGTTGGGAGAAGAAGACGAAGGGAAGAATCGGTTATTGATAATGTCTGAGGAAGACTTGGAGGAAGGGAGGAAGAAGGAAGCGGAAGCAATAAGAGCTTCCATGGGAGCTCCTTTGTTTCCTCTACTTTTTTGTTTTTATCAGATAAAAATTGGAATTTAACTCATGTTTCTAAAGTATAATCTTGTCGCATTTATTTTCGAATTGCCCTTCTTTCTTTTCATAACTCATATTTAATTTAATATTTTATGTATTTTAATATAAGATTCTAACTTCACAATTTCATTAAATCTATATAAATTAACATAAACGATGAAGATTTGCACACAATCTTATAGATAATATTTTATAATTGAATATTTAGTTTTTTTTGTATAATAAATCGCTTTTTCTCTCATTAAAATTAAGATATATATTATAACAAAATATTATAACAAAATTAAATATACTCGTATCAACTATATTGGATATACTTTATTAAAAATCAAAATGTATATAATATATTTTTTTAAATTTAAATAATATAGTATCGTCTTAGGCCTCGATAAGTCTAGACACGGCCCTGGTTGTGTGGTGGATGATATGTTGGCATGTAACCTTGTGTTCCGCTCCCTCCAAGTTCCATAGATAACATATTACGTTAGATTAATATCTTAGTGAATCTTGTATATGTTTACTCTTATGTCCTTACTCTTGTACTATATAACCTTTGTAAATCATCAATACAAATCACGGAATCATATTCTAAACCTAACTTTGGCATGGTATCAGAACCAAGTTAAAACCTAAACCTAAAAAAAAATAAAAAATTTTCACCGTCACTGTTCATCATCTTCTCCACCTCACCGTCACTGTTCATCACTGTTCATCGATTTTTTTTCTTCTCATCATGAAATCTCTGTTTATCACGGTCTTCTACAATGACAAACAACGGCGACCAACCGCTTGTCACTACACAAATCTCCTCCTCGCCGTATTACCTTTCGAATAATGATCATCCACATCATGTTCTTACCCCGTTTCTACTCACTGATGATAACTATGAGAAGTGGGCAAAGATAGCTCGCAACAATCTTCGTGCTAAGAACAAATTGGGCTTCGTTGATGGGAGTCTTGTAAAGCCAGCGACTGATCATGCGGATCGGCACAAGTGGGAGCAAACGAATTCTATGATCTGCGGATGGCTGTACGCTAGTCTGGATGCTAAGGTTCAACAGAACGTTTCCTTTGTCGAAGACGTTAAATCTCTCTAGGAGACTCTAAAGGTGCGATATTCTATTGGTAACGCTTCTCGCATACATCAGCTTAAATCTTCTATTGCTGGATATGCTCAAGCTGGTCAAGCGGTGGCTGACTATTTTGGAAAACTTAAAGTTTTGTGGGACGATTTGGATGATTTCGAACCTATTCTCGATTGCTGCTGCTCAAATTTCACATGTCCACAACGTCTCAAGCACACTACACGTCGAGACCATGAGAGAATTCATCAATTTCTAATGGGGCTCGATGCTTCTATCTTTGGGACTACTCGGACCAACATCCTTGGACGTCTCAATCGTGATTCTGATATCACTCTTGATCATGTCTATTCTGAAATTGTTGCTGAAGAGAGACACCAAACGGTGGCCAGAAGCAAAGAGGAGCGAACTACTGCCGTAGGCTTTGCGGTAAAATCGGGAATAAATGCAATTAATTCTGGCTCCCGATCTGGTGATGTTTCTTGTACTTACTGTGGTAGGACGAACCACACTGTTGATACTTGCTTTGCGAAGCACGGTTTAGCCGAGTGGTGGATCGAGAAACATGGAGACTCAAGAGGAGCCAACCGTTATGAGTCTGCTCGTGGTCGCGGTAGGAGCTCATCGCGTGGAAGAGGTTGCGGACGGTCTGCTCCTCGTGCTAACAACGCACAGCTCTCCTCCAATACTGAACCTTCTGCTGTGCCTGGAGTCAGCAAAGAAACCTGGTCGGCGATTGTAAATCTTCTTCAATCCGACAACACCTCCAAAGAAACACTCTCTGGTAAGACAAAATGTGTCGATTTCTTGCTATACTCTGGGGCATCGCACCACATGACTGGAGATCTTGATCTTCTTACTGATATTCATGATATCTCTCATAGTGTTATTGTGCTTCCGAATGGGAAACACACTTTTGCCACAAAAGAAGGCACGATAGTCTTAGGTGATAGTATTCTCCTTACTCGTGTTCTTTTTGTACCCGATCTTTCTTGCACCTTGGTTTCTTTGGCATGTCTCCTCCGTGAACTGTCTTGTGTTGCTCTATTCACTGATAAAATTTGCATTATACAGGACCGTACTACGAAGATGGTGATTGGAGCCGGTGATGAGAAAGACGGGGTGTATCATTTTCGAGGAACGGCATCTGCAAGTGCAAACAGTGTCAAGAGTCCTACTAGCAAAGCTTTGTGGCATCAGCGTTTGGGGCACCCATCCAAGAAAGTGTTGTCTTCTTTTCTATCTACTTCAGAGGATTTTTCGAATCGATGTACTGATTTTGAGGATTTTTGTGATGTTTGTGTTCAAGCCAAACAAACACGAGCTGTTTTTCTTGAAAGTTTGAATAAAGCTGAAGAATGTTTTTCTTTGATCCATTGCGATGTCTGGGGTCCTTACAAAACCGCTTCATCCTGCGGTGCTCATTACTTTCTGACAATCGTAGACGATTTCTCCCGCGCTGTCTGAACTTTTCTATTACTTGCGAAAAGCGAAGTGGCTGGTACACTCAAGCAATTTCTTGCTATGGTAGATCGTCAATTTCAGCTCCGAGTTAAAACAATCCGTACTGACAATGGTACCGAATTTCTGGTACTTCGGTCGTTCTTCAAAGATCAAGGCATCACTCATCAAACGTCTTGCGTTTAGACACCACAACAAAATGGTCGTGTCGAGCGTAAACATCGACATATACTTAATGTTGCTCGATCTTTGCTCTTTCAATCAAACCTTCCTATCAAGTTCTGGGGTGAGAGTATCCTTACTGCTTCATATCTCATTAATCGCACACCGACTCCGCTGCTCAACGGTCGTACTCCATATGAAATATTATACTCCTCGCCTCTGTCATCTACTCATCTCCGTGTCTTCGGGTGTCTATGCTATGCGAAACGACATACAGCTAATCATGATAAGTTTCAAGCCCGAAGCCAGAAATGTATATTTGTGGGTTATCCTCAAAATCAAAAGGCTTGGCGAGTTTATGATCTCGAAAACAATATTTTTTTTGTCTCCCATGACGTCGTCTTCCAAGAAGACGTATTTCCGTTTGCGTCTTCATCTCCAGCGTCTTCTGTACCTCCGGTCATGCCCCTTCCTTAGCAACCGGTACTGCTCTCCGATGATGACATTATCATCGACTCTGTTTCTCCACCGGAAAACAGGGGGAGCTCTGATTCTGCGACTATCGCACCTGAAATCTCTCCGACTACAGCCACTGAAATCTCTCCGACTACAGCCACTGTTCCGATTCAATATGTGGAAGTTTCTGATCCTTCTTCATCTGTGATCGAAACCGGTACTGAGCCTCTTGGTAAAGGTCATCGTCTTAAGCGTCCCTCAGTTCGACTCGAGCCTTATGTTACGTATCTTACAAGACTCGAAAATGATCCCGTCTCTCTCTCATCGTCTTTCTTTCCACCATCTTCAGGTAAGTGCGCTTATCCTCTTGCAAATTTTATCTCTGATGATTGGTTCAGTGTTGCTTACCAAAAGTTTTTGGCTAATGTAATTCTTTTCGACGAGCCTATTTCTTATAAACAGGCGTTCGAAATTTCTGAGTGGCGCAGAGCGATGCGGACTGAAATCGACGCTCTCGAATTGAATGAGACCTGGACTCTCGAAGCATTACCGCCTGGTGCAAAGGCTCTTGGCTCGAAATGGGTTTACCGTTTGAAGTTCAATTCCGACGGAACACTTGAGCGTTACAAAGCTCGGCTCGTTGCTCTTGGAAATCACCAAAAAGAAGGAGTTGATTTCTCCGAAACATTCGCTCCCGTTGCTAAAATGGAAACGGTCCGACTATTACTAAGCGTCGCTGCAGTTAAGGATTGGGGACTTCATCAAATGGACGTCCACAACGCCTTTCTTCACGGCGATCTAGATGAGGTTATTTACATCAAACCGCCTCCCGGTTTTCACAATGGTAATCCTAATCTCGTTTGTAAACTAAAGAAATCGATATATGGCTTACGTCAAGCTCCTAGATGCTGGTTCTCAAAACTCTCAACTGCTCTTACTGCATACGGTTTCTCCAAATCGCATAAGGACAACTCTCTCTTCTCTTACAAACGAGGTTCGGTAGTATTACATGTTTTGGTCTATGTTGACAACTTGATTGTGTGTGGTAATGATGATGCTGTCGTTAGCTCTTTCAAAGCTTATCTTAGTCGATGCTTCAAGATGAAGGATCTCGGACATCTCAAGTATTTTCTTGGCATCGAAGTTTCTCGTGGTCCTGATGGTATCTTCCTATCTCAGCGGAAATATTGTCTCGACATCATTGAAGAATGTGGCCTTTCCGGTGCTCGTCCAGTTGACACACCACTCGAGCAAAATCATCAGCTTCTTGTTTCTAAAAGTCCGCCTTTCTCGTCACCGGATCGGTACCGTCGTCTCATTGGCCGCCTTGTCTATCTTACTCATACCAAACCTGAGATCAGCTATGCCGTTAACATTCTCGCGCAGTTTATGCAAACACCTTTGGCTGATCATTGGGAAGTTGCTCTTCGTTTGGTACGTTATCTAAAGTCTTCTCCTGGTCAAGGTATTGTTCTATAGTCTGCTTCATCTCTACAGATCAATGCGTTTTGTGATTCCGATTACAATTCGTGTCCGATTACTCGACGCTCTCTCACGGGATACATGGTTTTACTTGGGGATTCGCCTTTATCTTGGAAAACAAAGAAACAATCACGAGTCTCTCTTTCTTCTGCTGAAGCGGAGTATCGCGCTATGGCCATGACTTGTAAGGAATTACTTTGGGTGAAAGACGTTCTCCAGTTTCTTGGCGTTGATCATTCCCAACCGATGAAGCTTCATTGTGACAGTCAAGCTGCTCTTCATATCACTGCGAATCCGGTGTTTCATGAACGAACGAAGCACATCGAGGGTGACTGTCATTTTATTTGCGATGAGATTCAAGCCGGAGTTTTATCCACTGCTTACATTTCTACTCATCACCAACCCGCTGATATCTTCACTAAATCGCTTGGTCGTGATCAGTTTCATTATCTAAGGTCCAAGTTGAGCGTTATTGACTTACACGCTCCATCTTGAGGGGGAGTATTACGTTAGATTAATATCTTAGTGAATCTTGTATATGTTTACTCTTATGTCCTTACTCTTGTACTATATAACCTTTGTAAATCATCAATACAAATCACGGAATCATATTCTAAACCTAACTTTGGCATAACAACATGGGCAACTAGTCGTTTCAGAGTTCTTGGTGTTATGGTGTCCCTGTTCTGCAACCAGACAAAGAAAGCTGTCCAAGTGTGGAAGAGGAAGGGATGGTAGCCTAACCTTTTGATAGCCAGCTCCCAAATGTGCTCGCTGACTTCGCATTGAGAAATAAATGGTCTTAATCTTCCTTCTATAACCAAAAAAAAGGCAACAACTGTTCTGAATTTGCATTCCCCAACTAACCAATCGACTTCGTGTTGGAAGCTTGTCTTGATGAACCACCCACATCAGAAAAAGTATGTCTCAAAATTCCCCCTTTGAACCAGATGTTATCAGTCCAAGGTTGCAAATCCCTTCTCGGCCCGATAGCTTCCCAGGTTTGCTTCCTGGAAAAAGAGGTGAGCTCTGCATCATAAATATTAGGGCTGGGCAAAATATCCGTTATATCCGCTTCGATCCGGTATTCGTCTTGATTCGATTCGAAAAATCCGGATATCCGTAAATGTTCGGAGCAAAGCAAATAGCAAAATGTAGTATCCGTAAAAAACGAAGCAAATCGCAAATATCTTTTTTTTTTAAAGCCGGATATCCGCTCCGCTCCGTAATTATATATTTATATATGTCGGTAGTGGCTAAGAGATGATTAAAAGAGTGCAAAAGCTCTGCAGAAGCGAAGGGTCTCTATTATGTTTATTAAGTTGTTATGCTTTTATTACAGTGATGTCGTTTTTGGGTAAAGGAATACGTTTGTAAACCTTTTCCTTTATCAAATAATTAATCAAACAATTCACAAACTCTCTCATCTCTCTCGTCTTCTTCCTCATCTTCTTCTTCTATCTTCTCATCTCATTAATTCTCATCTATTTATTTAATTCTCTTATCACCCACCTCTATCTTCTTCTTGATAGATCTGTGATCTATCATCATCGTTCTTCACTTCTTCTATAGCGCCGATCTCCTTCGCCGCTCCCGAGCTTCTAGAAAGTAATGAAACGAGTCGCCATTTGTATCCGCCACCACGCCGGTTGAACCACACCACACTACCACCAAAGAGAAGAAAGTTGTTACTTCGATTACTCTTTGCAACCACCACTATCATGGAGAGCAGCTACAACGAAAGGGAGGGCTCCTCGCGGCACCAACAACGAACGCCGGCAACCGTAGAAGCCCAAGCGGAGGAAACGAGGAAGCCTTCGAGAGAGAAAAAATGTGGAGCGCGTGAGATCTACTCTCTTCCTTCGTTGAAACAACTTTTCTTTTTATCTAATTTTCTGAAATTTATGTTTTTTAAAAAAAAAAAAAAATTTTAACGGATCGGAGCAGATATCCGCGGATATATTGAAATTCCGGATATCCACTTTTACGGATATCCAAAAATTTTTGGATCGAAGCAAATCGAAAACTCAAATATCCGGACGGAGCGGAACGAATCGTAAATCCATGATATTTGCTCCGTGCCCACCCCTAATAAATATTCCAATAGAAGGAGTCTTCTCATGCCACCGTAGTTGGTAATAGTTGATAATATTAATATATATGTGAATATTCCATCATGCATAAACCGTAAACCATATTTTGAGTGTAGCATCGAAAAATATCCTCTTTGCGTTACGAGATTATTTTTTTTCTCTAAGAAATGTTCAGATTTTGAAAATGTTGTACTTAAAGTGTCTAAAATAAATAGTCCAACCCACATCAAACTGAAAAACTCAGCAAGTTGAACCCCAAATGAAAATGTATCAAACCGATGTATTAGGATTTCAGAAATTATAAGGTACACATATAATAATATTTAAAGGATACATCAATTTATTCATTATCAATTGATTTTGAGTTGTAAACCCATTAAACGTATTTAAATAAAGATTATTGCCGATTCTCTATTAAAATTCAATTCAATATGGATTGATAAGAGCCAACATATGAAAAAGCCTTTCCTCACACATTGTAAACTAATTTAAGTTTCAAATTGCTTCGTAGGTTATATAAAAGAAATTAAAGACAAAAAGTTCAATCAGAACCAAATAAAAACTTAATTTAAGTGAAACTTTTAGTACTCCCAATTTGTGTGTTGAGAAGTCTTAAAGAGTGGGTTAATAAGTTCTATTTGGGCCTAAAGAAGATTAGCGCAGAATAAGATTAGTAATGTACCGATTCAAATCCATGACGTGGTTAGACCGAAATGGGCTTGAGAATGATTCAAGAAAAAGTTAATGTTCGATTGATTGAATCACTATTTTGACTACATGCACATTTAGCTTTTTCAATTCTTTTTGTCAAATATTTTTTTTTTTTTTTTTTTGAAAGAATGTAAAATTATTCATCCAAAAAACTGTGTTACATCAAGTGCAGCCTTTGAATTTGAGAAAGCATAAAGAAGAGAGCAAATTAGATTAAATAGCAGAAAAAAGAAAAGGTCGAATGATCATCTAGTCGCGAACCATCTCATTAGACCATCCTCGAGCACGCCGGTCCTTTTGTTTTTGATTGTAAGGATTCTATTTCGGATCGTTCTATCGATGAATCTGATGATTTGGTTTGCCGGTACAGGCTTTTCTCCATGTCGTCGACTGTTTCGTTCCCTCCATATGCTATGTATGGCAGCCTGAAAAGTATAGCGAATCAAGAAAAGGGTGGTAGTATCCCGAGTATCATCCTGAAGGATTTGTACAATGTCAGACCACGCCGTAGAGAAGGTAGCTTGAAGAAGCCCTTCCATTAAAACTCGCCAAATTTCTGCCGAGTAAGGACATGAGAAGAAAAGGTGGTTCCTTGTTTCGAGAGGGAATTGACAGAGAACGCTTGTTGGATCAGGCCTTGATTTCCAAACGACCATACGCTCACCCGTTGACAATCTATCATGAAAGGCCAGCCAAGTACAAAAGGAGAATTTGGGAGTAGAGAAAGAAAACCAAACACCTTTGCTCCAATGAACCTTTTCCTTTCTTTCTCTGATTTGATCCCAAGTTTGAGTTGTCGCGAAATTTTTTTTGAAAATATTTCCCTTTCCTCTCCACAAGGCTTGGTCTGAACCGCTCAGTCCCTTCATTTTTTGAACTTCTATGACCCTTTCAATATCATTTAGCAAGCTAACTCTGTGTCTTCTTGCACGACGATGTAGAATTGCCGAGTTAACCGTTGCCAAGGTATGAATTCCGAGATCAATCGTTCCCCTTGCACCAAACAAGTCGAACAGTCTTCCCTTCTCCGACCAGTTGTCGAACCAAAAGGAAGTAGACACACCATCACCTATTTCCATACGGCTGAAATCCTTTGCCAAAACACGATGCTTAAGAATCTTCTTCCATATCCAAGAACCAATGTTTGTCATCTTAATCGCCCAGAAAGAGTTATTTCTTATGAGAGATAAGTGAATCCATCTAACCCATAGAGAAGCATCGACATTCGTTAGTCTCCAAATCAGTTTGAGGCATGTTGTTTTATTTACCTCCCGCAGATTTCGAAGACCCAAACCTCCTTCATCCTTTGGTTTACAAACGACTATCCATGCTATCTTAGCTTTCCTCGCATTTAATGCTGGCCCGGACCATAAGAAGGATGAGCTCATGCGTTCAACTTCTTTTAAACATGCTCCCGGAAGACAAAAAGCCTGGAGCCAAAAATTGGTAATACTCACCACCACCGAATTAATAAGTTGCAGCCGACCCGCGTAGGATAAACAACGAGCAGTCCAAGAGCTGATTCTTGTTCGAATCTTTTCGATTAGTGGAAGATAGTCTGTGGTAGTCATTCTCTTGGTAGTTAGAGGCAGTCCTAAATAGCGGATAGGTAGATGGCTTGTTTTAAAATCAAGCTGGTTGTCGATAGTTGCACGAGTCTGGTCCGAAATCCCACCTAAATAAATTGTAGATTTTCCCACATTTATGCGCAGGCCGGAGCAAGAACCGAAATCTTTGAAAGTATTGATGACCCCTTCCATCGATTTCAGTCTCCCATCTGTGAAGACCATTAAATCATCAGCAAAACAAAGGTGAGTAATGTTTAAATTTTTACATCGTGGGTGGTATCCAAAGCGGTTTTGTGACGCTCCTTTGTCAAGTAGCTTGGATAACACGTTCATGCAAATGACGAATAGGTATGGCGAAAGAGAACACCCCTGACGCAGACCCCTTTCACTCTTGAAAAACCCCACCAATTCACCGTTTACTTGGACCGAGAAAGAAGCTGTAGTGATACACAGCCTAATCCAATGAATATATTTGGGAGGGAAGTTTAGAGCCTCAAGAACGTTAAGAACAAAAGACCATTGAGCAGAATCAAATGCTTTCGAGATGTCTATCTTCATCCCACATCGAGAAGAAATCGCTTCTTTGTGGTAGTCTTTTACTAGTTCTGTGGCTAAGAGGATATTTTCGATTAGAAGTCGCCCTTTGACGAAAGCAGACTGATTTTGCGTTATGAACTTCGGCAAGATCATCTTCAATCTTGGCCAGATCACGTTACAACACGAGATAGGTCTATAATCCTTCATCTCTCGCGCTCTGTTCTCCTTTGGTATTAAAGCCAGGATCGTGGTGTTTACACCTTTAGGGAGAAATCCTTTAAGAAATAAAGATTGAACAGCCACAACGAAGTCCTTACCCAGAATTGGCCAAGATGCTTTAAAGAATTCCGTTGTGAATCCATCCGGACCCGGTGATTTATTGTTTGGCATTTGGAACAGAACCTTTCTGATTTCCTCCTCCGAGACATCCTTTATTAGATTATCCACATCAATAGTAGAACATTGAAATCCTAGCAGACTTCGAAGTCTTTCCACTGGGATTTCCTCGTAGTCCATGGGCTTGTGCTGGAAAAAATCTTCAAAGTATCTTTCTGCCTCAGTTTTGATGTCCACACTCTTTGTAACCACGTCTCCATTCGGGCACAAAATTTCTCTAATTGTGTTTCTCAATTCCCGTACCTTGACTGCTTGGTGAAAGGCCTTGTTATTATTATCTCCAACCTCTAGCCAATGCATCTTTGATTTTTGACTCCTAAAGTTCTCCTCCAAACCCGAGATGTGCTGCCATCTGTTTAGGGCAGTTGTTTCTTCTTCTACCGAAGTTTCCGTTGGGTCCGCCATAGTCTCATTTTGTTTCACACAAAGATCTTCATAGGCTTCTTNGGCAAGATCATCTTCAATCTGTTGGCCAGAATCTTGGAGATCACCTTATAGATTACGTTACAACACGAGATAGGTCTATAATCCTTCATCTCTCGCGCTCTGTTCTCCTTTGGTATTAAAGCCAGGATCGTGGTGTTTACACCTTTAGGGAGAAATCCTTTAAGAAATAAAGATTGAACAGCCACAACGAAGTCCTTACCCAGAATTGGCCAAGATGCTTTAAAGAATTCCGTTGTGAATCCATCCGGACCCGGTGATTTATTGTTTGGCATTTGGAACAGAACCTTTCTGATTTCCTCCTCCGAGACATCCTTTATTAGATTTTCCACATCAATAGTAGAACATTGAAATCCTAGCAGACTTCGAAGTCTTTCCACTGGGATTTCCTCGTAGTCCATGGGCTTGTGCTGGAGAAAATCTTTAAAGTATCTTTCTGCCTCAGTTTTGATGTCCACACTCTTTGTAACCACGTATCCATTCGGGCACAAAATTTCTCTAATTGTGTTTCTCAATTCCCGTACCTTGACTGCTTGGTGAAAGGCCTTGTTATTATTATCTCCAACTTCTAGCCAATGCATCTTTGATTTTTGACTCATAAAGTTCTCCTCCAAACCCGAGATGTGCTGCCATCTGTTTAGGGCAGTTGTTTCTTCTTCTACCGAAGTTTCCGTTGGGTCCACCATAGTCTCATTTTGTTTCACACAAAGATCTTCATAGGCTTCTTTTGTCTTCCTTGTGAGATTCCCCATTCGTTCACGACAGAGACCACGCAGCAGTGGGTTCAGACCTTTGAGTTTTTTCGTGAATCTGTACATAGCTGATGTGGAGTGAAATAAAGCCTCAGATTCTGACCAATAATTTGTCATTAGGGGGTAGAATTCAGCCGTCGTTGTTAAAACATTAACGAACTTGAAAGGGGTGCGTCTTTTGTCCGGATCAGCTCCGAGTTGGATGCGGCATCGCAAATGATCAGAACAACCCCCGACTTCAAAAACAGAGTAAGACTGAGAGAACTTTTGCAGCCATGAATCGTTAACCATCACCATGTCCAGTTTCTTTCTGATCAGACCTGCTCTGCGCTTATTGCACCATGTAAATAAGGGCCCTTGATAGCCTAGATCCAAAAGCGAGCAGTGATTAATCACCTCTTGGAAATCCATCATTCCCGAGTGTAAACTTGTTGAATTTCCAAATTCGGAGTGCTCCGTTCCATCCAGAATTTCGTTGTAGTCTCCAAACATTATCCAAGATTTATTGCGAAACATTGGAGAGTCGTGATGATCTCTAATATCTTGCCATAAATCTTTCCGTTCTTCAGCAAAATTCGAGGCGTAAATAAAAGAACAGAAGAATTCTTCCTTACCCTCCGCCATCATCATAGAGCACGTGATCATTTGAGCGCTTTTGAAAACCGGAGTAACACGAATGTTCGGTTTCCAAACCACCCAAATTCTTCCTAACCGGTTATGCTCATAGTTGGTCATGCACGACCACTCTCGAAATACCTTTGAAACAATTCTTTCTGATTTTTTTTCCTTCACTCTTGTCTCCAGTAAGCAACCAAATTGCATTCTGCAATCTTCTACCCATTTCTTCACAACGGAATGTTTAGATAATTTGTTGAAACCGCGAACATTCCAAAAGAACCCTGACATTAACTAATTCTTTTTTGCAGTAACCTTCTTTGCATTGGATGCTTCACAGATTTGCTTATGAGCTTTTTTGGATGCACGTTGAAGGAATGACCGAGTTATCTTTTCCTCTTTCTGCGATGCTGTTCGATGATTTTTACCCTCGATGGGTAGTTGGATTTCCCCTTCTTCTGGTTCTTCTTCTCTTACGTTTTCCTTGATATGTTCCTCGTCTTCCTTTTTTTCATGGTCCGCTAGCACAACGAAACGAGAAGGTAAAGTAAACTCCACCTCTTTATTTTCCATAATAACTTGTCTTCCCACCTTATTTGGTGAAACCTTGAGCCATTTATCGTCTTCCTTAGCTGAGGTTTCTAGTTCTACAGCTGCTGATTCCGCCTCTTTGTCTGTCTGATTTTCTTCGGTGATGATCGTTTGAGAAGGTGAAGATGATACCTTATCGTTCTCCTCAACAGCGCACGGGACAGAACTCTGTTTTTTTGACTCCGTATTCTTACTTTCCACGCACTGTGTTGGAGTGTTTTTTGCATCAATCTTCTTGCTTTCTTCACTTACATCCGATCTATCTCTCTTGAGAATCTTTTTTTTCCCCAAATTCATAACGCAGACTTCCTTTAGATGACCCCATTTTTCACAATCAGTACATCTCGGAGGAAGCCAAGGATATTTGAATTCGACCTCAATGTCTTCTCCGTGTAATTCAAAGCAGTGTGATTTCGGTAATTCCTTGGATAAATCAGCTTCAACAAAAATTTTTGCTTCATCAAATTGCTTGCATTGCTCTGTGTCCGGGTGAAGCCTTTTCGGAACTCCTATAGCACTAGAGATGAAACCGAGACCTTGCCAAGAAAACATGGAATACGGCACATTCTTTAGCGTAACCCACATGGGAATCGTCTTGATTTCAGGTTGAGTGTCTTCAGCAAACGGAGACCATTTTGTAACCACCATAGGGACATCCGCTATGTTCCACATGCCTCGCCTTAGAACTCTGGATCGAACTGAAGCTTCCCTGATTCTGAACTTGACCGCTTTGTTATTGATCTCGAACACGTCTATTTTCACGGTTTTGTCTCCAAGTGGCCATATCTTGTTAACAATCACATGAATTTTTGCGATGTGTGGAGCCGCTGATAGAAACTGGCCTACCAGGAGATCATCCCACAGCGGAGTCTCATTTTGGATCTCCGCCGGTACAACGATCTTCTTCTGTCCATCAACCTCCGAGAACTTCAACTCATGTTTTGATAAGATCGACTTTTTCTTCGCAATAGCCAGCCACGAAGAAGCTTTTGGGATCGAGGCATGGCCAGGTTCGGGTCCTTGCAGAGTAGAATCCTTCAAATCGGTTGAGATGACTGGATCAGAAATCTCAACAAGCGGTGGTTGGCCGAGAGAATCAGCCTCCGCCATCGGAAAGAGGCTTTGGATCCTCTTTGTTTTGGTCTCTGTAGCTGTAGCACTTTTACTCTCTTTTAATCGCACTTTTAATCGCACTTCCACCCAATTTTCATTCTTTATCTTTTCTTCTATATTTTTACTAATGTGAAATTAATACATATCATAGGAAGCTAAAATTAAAAAGGAACGGCGTTTCGGATTTGGTTCTATTCGCATGCCTGATGAGTCCGGTTCGAATAACGTAAATGATCCATCCGATTATGAACATATGTATCTTGAGACGCAAAAGTAGTTGTCCCAGGCGAAAGAAGAAATCAAGGTGTTGTGGAGTCATGTTCAGGATGAAACCTACTGGAGTAATGTGATGAGCCAATGCTTTATCGACCTACTGGAGTCCCACCGTCCCGCAAAAACGCCACAAATGCGGGAACTTCTAGTCAAGGCGGAACTAATATCATCGACAATCTTGATAACTTTGAACTATAATTTAGTTTTTATTTTTATTTACGGTTTTTTTTATTTGTAAGACATTATAATTTTGGATAATAATTTGCATTTGCTATGTTATTTTTATATTTTATTTCGGATATATTTGAATTTAGTTTAAAAAAAAAATCATTTATTTCGGAAATTCCTCGGAAACATTATTAAGTTCCTCGAAAATATCTTGTAAAGTTTCTGACGAATTTCCGAGAAATGAATACTCTCTCCGTTTCAAATTATTAAATGTTTTAAGTTTTTCACACATATTCTAACATTGTTTTTATTAATTGTTACTTAAGAATTTAATTAAATAATAAATATCATAGGGGTAAATTGAGAAAAATGAGCAATAACTGTTGATTCTGAAAATCACACAAGGGGAAAAACAGTAAACTCAATAGATCGAATCCTGTTTTATTGATTAAACTCGGCGGAGCTACAAGTTTGCTAGCTCATAAAAAGATGACTTGCGATCTAAGAAGATAAAAGCTAAAGACTCAGCTCTCGGTCTCTTAGGTCTCGCGGATGATTGTGAATGTCTTGAATTGTGGCAAGGACCTCCTTATTTATAAGGTTCTGAGTCGGTCTAAATGGAGAGGATTTCATTTTTCTAATTCCATCAGGATAAGGAAATATTCCTTTCTTCCCAACGAAATCGGGAAAGATTCTGTAGATTTCGGAAGTCGGACGTTCGGCACCGAGTTGGGCTTTAGACCAAGCTCGGCCCGTTGAGTGTGATCATGGGCCTTCTCCACTTGGTTCGAACCGTCGTAAACTGGGATCAATTGGGCCGGTCTTGGTTCAAACCGGGCTAGACCGGGGAGAGCTAAACTCACCTCCAACAATAAATCCCCCCAGTTCATGAGTTCTTGAGTTCGGCGAAGTTCATGGAGAATTCTTTAGCTCGGTTGGAATTGAGATCGACATTTTGTCTTGATTGTTATAAATTGAACGGATCGTTTGGTCTTGTGCGAAGAACCTCGAGTTTGACGAATGGTGAGCTCGGCAAAACTTGAGCTCAGCGTATCTTCCTTGAGAAGACACGTCGCTTTAGTTTCTTCAACTATCGCGGGAATTGAGGGATTTTGTCATGATTACTTCTCTATCCATATATTCGTTTCGACTTCCTCTAATTTTTCCAGTCTCCCATAAAAGGTAAATTCTTCTCTTCTCTCTCTTATATTTTTTGTGCTTTTACTCTTCTAGGGTTTCTGTTCATATTTCGATTGAATCCGGTGATATTTACGGCTTGATTTCTCCGATTTGCTTAAAGATCTTTGGGTTTTTGTTCCGTTCCTCGCATGCTTCTTGCAATTTCTTCATCCGTTTTTCGCAGTTCCTCATTTTGCCCTTTGCGATTTCTCGGCAACTTCTTCGACTATTCCTTGCAAATTTCCGGTTAGTCTTCTGCGATTTCTTCTTCTGTTCTTCGCGACTCTTCATTTGCTTTTTTGGAGTTTCTTATTCTGTTCTTCGTCGGTCTTCTGCGATCCTCGTTGTTGAATGCATTGATCTGGAGACGAATCGCCGAACGACTCTGTTAATAACTACGAAAAAAGATCCGACAATCCTCTTCCTCTCTAGGACCTGATGCAACATCCTAGACTCTGATAAAGACCTAAATGCAAAACA
This sequence comes from Eutrema heterophyllum, assembly GCA_002933915.1. Classification (NCBI taxonomy): domain Eukaryota; kingdom Viridiplantae; phylum Streptophyta; class Magnoliopsida; order Brassicales; family Brassicaceae; genus Eutrema; species Eutrema heterophyllum. The sequence goes on along the minus strand of PKMM01037916.1, from coordinate 236,220 downwards.
AAACCATGATTATGCATGCAAATGACACAAAACTCTAAGTGAAATGTATGCTAGAACATGTAAAATATGAAGATATCAAAGCTCCACCCCCAAAGACACATGAAGAGAAAGAAAAGTCTCATGAGAAAAAGGATTTGGGTTATGGTAATGGCAAAGAGGCTCCAAAGGTTAAATGTGCGGGTAGTTGTGCGATAATATATGTGGTTTCACCCCCAAAGGCTAGTTTTGAGAAGAAGGGATCTTGTGAAGAAAGAGCTTTTGGTTATGGTAACGGTAATGAAGCCCTTGCATTGGATGGAGTATGTCTAGAATCCCTTTTCCATGCCGACATAGATGATGGGGTTGATAGTGGCAAGGGAGCATGTAGAGAGGGAGCAAAGACCAAGGCCAAGGTGAAGAACGGTCCAAGTAAGTCCGTGCAAGGCCAACCCTCTACCATAACTCTCACCCCTTGGAAACATGAGGACGGGGTGATGGAGTACAAGGTCAAGTGTCGGGGACGCTCCAAGCCTTTTGCCAAGGCCAAAGCAATCCTCACACCGGAGGTTAGAGAGAAGAGTCAAGCCGGCCTTCATGGCATGATGGGCAAGGTTCTCAAACTCGAGCTTAAGGAACCACCAAGGAGTGCCAACACTCCTCTCTCACCCGCCTAAAAGGGTAACCAAAGTCAAACTTAGTGACTTTAAACAAAGTGCTCTTGGGAGACACCCCAAGCTTATCATTGTACATACTTTCTTTTTATGTCTTTCTATGTTTTCTTGTTCTTTTTGATGGGGTTGCTAAGTGTGAATAGGGTTATTGATTGTTTAAGAGGCGATGGCTTGCAAGTGGGAGCATGTAGAGAGGGAACATGACCGGTTCTGGAACTCCACGGTACCCACCCCTTTTTCCCACTATCCAAACATCCAAGGTAACACTCCAAACTTTGTACATAGCATTTAGAATCATATCTTCTTCTTTCTTTCATGCATTGTTTAACTCTCTCTTAAGCTTCTATTACACAAGGGACTGTGTAATTTAAGTTTGGGGGAGGGATTGTGTGTTATCTAACATTGTTTTTGTTGTTCTTATTTTGAATTTTGCATCTTGAGTCTCATGCATATCATGCATTTTCAATAATTTTGAAAATTTTTGAAACTTTTTGCATTTCATATCTAGGATTGAGTCTAGATACATAACATATAAGGTAGCATTGCATAAGCATTAGAAGCAATGATAGATTTTTCCTTGTAAAGTATCATATTAAGAAGCTTAGTCCAATGCCATTGTTGCTAGTTACTTGATGCTTTGATCTCGTGTAGAAATTAAGAACGAACCATGCCTTGATCTCATGTCTTATTGTTCTTGTCTTGATTAAAGCAAACCTTGACTTGAATTCAACCCCATCTAAGTGATAACCTTAATTTTGACTTGTAATTATTGTGTTTATGCATTTTTGGATGGATTCGTGGATCACCATATACATACTTGGATATTCTTTTCCGTTTTTACCACTCTCGTTTATCCAAGTAGCCATATCCCATTATTGGAATGGTTTCCCTCACCTTGAACTTACCCTCTTTTCTAGCCAACGATTTTCGTGTGTGATTGAGAGGCCTTATTTCGAGCAAACTTGGCAAAAAGTGTTTGGTTTAGGGCGACAAGGAGGAATTCTCATGTAGTTTTAGCTCCATCATCAAGGAGTTAATCTTGGAGTAGGCTAGCTAGGTTGGTAACTCTTGGATTGTTATTGGGAACGGATTAGAAACTAGGTGAGTGGGTTTGATTGGAGTGATATGGTGGAATGAAAAGAATAGACGGGGAGAAAGAAATAGGGGGATGAAATTAATTGACTTGGTTGGTGCAAGGTTATAAGGATAGCTCTAAGTATATGAATAGCCTCAAAGTGTGCAAAGAGAAAAAGAAAATAAGCCAAAATTGGCTAAGGCATCAAAAATGTAAAAAGAGGCATGAACAAGAATGAAGAAAAAGAAGAGCTAAGGTTTCAACAAAGAGAGCACTAAGCCACGAAAACAAGGAAGAAGAAGGCATTCCCCAAATGAGAAGAAGATGAAGTGGAGAAACAAGAGTACGTGTGTGTGATGAAGGCAAAACGCCTTGAGAAGAAATGGTAGCTTAGGTTTGGGAGCAATGGGTTAGAGAAGCTAAGGTTAGAGACATTCTAGGCATTTAGGTAGATGGGAATTCACCCTTGTATGCATAGGTTGCCTTTTACCTTTAGCATTTTGCTAAAGTTTGCTCATTCTTTGAGAGATCCTTACATTTGATTAACCACACATGATAATGAGATCATCTTCATCTCATAACCTCGTCCCTAGCCAAACGAATCCATTTGATCTTGCATAAGCATGATTCACGCATTGTGTTTAATGAACATCAAGGGGTTGGAGGATAAGAAAGTTTGTGTAGGTTGAGGTTTGAATGTAAGTCATGTAGGGATAAGTATGGTTAGTCTCTTTTGAATAAGCTTGTATGACTGCGTCATGAAATTTGCAACTTGGACATTGGGCTTAGATTCTTTTTATGGTACTTTTGGATTTGAGCTCCCATTTTGATCTTCTTCCTCTTCTTAGTCTTTTTTGCTCGAGGAAAAGCAAATGATTAAGTTTGGGGGAATTGATATCTTCATATTTTACATATTCTAGCATACATTTTACTTAGAGTTTTGTGTCATTTGCATGCATAATCATGGTTTTGTCTTGGAATTTTGGTCTCATATAGAGCTTAGGACATTTGCATTAGGTCCTAGTGAGTTTTTGCATTCATTTGGAGTGTTTCTAGGTGTTTGGAGACGTTTTGGAGATAATTAGAGTAATGGACCAAAAGAGAGGGCAAAGCTCGTCCCATGTGTCCGAAAAACCTGGACGTACGAAGGGTCTCCGGTCAAATTCAGCCTCCAGAGTCTTCATGAGAGTTGTAGAAGAAGGCGTTATCTGTTTACTGGAGTTCGATTCAGGTCATTCAGAAGTGTGGTTCGAGAGATATGGCCGATTTTCTAAGGAGTGTCCGCCTGGCCGCTGAACCATGCATCTACACCGTTCCATCCGTCCGGTGCAACGGACCGGTGTGAGGACAGAAGCTAAGCACCGACCTATGCCACTCCTACACCGTCTGGTGCACAAACCCAGGTGCTATACCGATCCACAACACCGCCCCAACCACTCGGTGTAACACTTATCTCATCAAAGCCAGCCAAAGCGTCTCAAAGATCTGGCCGGACGAAGGGTCTCCGTTGAGAATTAGCTTTGGAGATCTTCATAGAAGTTGTAGAAAATTGAGCTAGCTATCGCCTGGATGTGGTTTTAAGTCGTTATGATCTGTGGTCCGAACGATACAGTAGATTTAGCAAGGACATATCTAGCTGGCGTCCAAACCACACCAACTGAGTCTTGACCGGTGCTGTGCCTCATCTCCACACTGACCCAGCACACCGGACCGTCCGTGCGGTGTGAAGCCACTCAAGACCAGATCCGACCGGGTCAATACCCGGTTTGTCCTGGGTTGACCCAGTTCACCCACCTTCCTTTAAATAGTCCAAAAACCTAATTTTCATGAGCTAAGCTTTATTTTCTCTCTTTCTCCTTGCACAAAAACGTGGTCACCTTGATTTCTTTTAGGATTTGGATGATTTTGTAAGAGATATCTTGAGTTTTATGCAATTGGAAGTCTAATCTCTTTAATCTTTCATCTCTTATTCACTTAATCATGGGATTTGACATCTCTTTTATAAGATTTGTTGGGTTCTTCATGGTAAGTGAGTAGAAACTTTATGGGTCATTGGGTTTGGTAGATTTAGGGGATTTCTTGGTTGATCTTTGATGTTTAGGGCTTAATTAGTATATTCCCTTTCTTATTTAGAGGTTTTATCGCTATATTAGGCTTGAGAGAACTAATTTAGAACTAAGGGCATTTCATGCACACAAGGTGTTTGATGAAATGCCAACTAAGCTAAATAAAAGATTTTCATACTTAGCTCATGAGATTGAATGTCTAGGGTGGATTTTGGCTATTAGAATTGTGTTTAATGCTTGCTAATTATATTTTCACAAATGAGAGTTTGTTCTTGAATGTGTAATTAGCAAAGTGATTAGTGCTAAGAGATTTGATTAGTCATAATTAGTGTTCTAGGCCTAAGGAAATACACTTATGTGATTGTTTAGACATCATTGATTAGCTTGGATTCCTCTAACTCAATTGCCTTGCCCAAAGACCCTCTTTATTTCATTGCATTAATCATATTTAGTCTTTTGCTTGCTTGATTACTTTCAATTTGAATCATTAGCTTGTTAATTCATCAAAATTATCTTATTAGCTTAACATAGGAAGTTATATCCATTTGTGTGCATTGAATCAAACCCCATTGGATTGATACCTCATATACTACATTGTATATTGAGTAATTGATCTCAAAGACCCAAAAGTCCTTCATCAATGTCCATAGGGGCATGGAGTCCTTCAGACATTTCGTCGTCTTCATCTGACTGATCTCATAATTTAGGATCGTTTGGAATATGTCCGGTTTCGATGTTTATGTCTAGCTCAGGAGCCGAATTGTTCCTTGTTTTTCGTGGTTTGGGGTTGATAGCAGGCTGCGTTTCGTAGCCACGTCTACGTGTGGTCATGTTGCAAGTTTCAGCCGGTTCGATACTTGGTAGGGAAATGCTTTCAACCGGGATCGTACATCGGAGATGAGGGTCTGAGCTTGAGGCGAGGGCGGCAAGGGCATCAGCTGAAGCATTTTCTCTGCGAGGTATCTTAGTGAGGTTGAAAGATTGGAATTCGGCAGCGAATTCCTTTACCAATTTTGAATATGCGTCTATGCAGTCGTTTTTTGAGTTGTATTTGCCGCTGTACTGGCTAGCGACAAGCTGAGAATCGCAGAATGCTTGTATGTGTTTTGCTCCAATTACCTTGGCTAACCGCAGTCCGGCTAGAAGTGCCTCGTACTCGGCCTCGTTGTTTGATGTTTAGAATTCCAGCCGGAAGGATTGTTCCAGTCTTGTTCCAGGATTTCACCAACCCCTGAACCTCGGTGTGATGATGAGCCATCGACATGAAGGAGCCAGTTTTCGGCACCTAGGAGCTCAGTGACTGTTAGCTCTTGTGGTAACTCGATAAGGAAGTCGGCCAGGACTTGAGACTTGATGGCGATTCTGCTTTTGAATTCGATGTCATATTCACGCAGTCTATCGGACTGGGTCGGTCTATGCAAAATCGTTCGCAGAGGTTGATTGGTGAGGACTGCGATTGAATGAGACTGGAAATAAGGACAGAGTTTCTGAACTACGATAATTACGGTAAGCGTGAGTTTCTCAAGTGTGGGGTATCTTGTTTCGGCATCGTCTAGAGACTTGCTAATATAGAAGATGGGTTTTTCTTCCCCTCGATCTTTCCGAACGAGGACTCCGCTTACGGCTGATGTCGAGATCGCAATGTAAAAGTAGAGAGTTTCTCCATCTTCAGGTTTCGCCAGGACGGGTGGTGTTGATAAGTATTCCTTGAGTTGTATGAATGCTTCTTCACACTTATCGTCCCATTCGAGGTCCTTGTTACCGCAGAGTAATTAGTAGAACGGTAGGCACTTGTCCGTCGATCGGGAGATGAATCTCTTGAGGGCGGCAATTCGACCTGTCAATTTTTGGACTTCTCGTTTCGTTGTTGGCGATGGGAGATCAAGGATGGCCTAGATTTGTTTAAGATTAGCTTCGATTCCTCTTCGGGTAACGATGTAGCCAAGGAACTCACCATAGGTGACACTGAATGTGCACTTAGTGGGGTTAAGTTTCATGCCGTATTGGTTAAGTATATCAAAACAGGTGTTGAGATGTCCGACGTGATCTTTGGCGATGAGAGATTTCACCAGTATGTCATCGATATAGACCTCTATTGTCCGGCCGAGCTGACTCGCGAACATGCAATTGACGAGTCTTTGGTAAGTTGCTCCAGCGTTTTTCAGGCCGAATGGCATGACCTTATAGAAATAGATACCCCGATCAGTGATGAAAGATGTCTTCTCACGATCGTCAGGATGCATGAGTATCTGGTTATAACCGGAGAAGGCGTCCGTGAAGGAGAGGAGCTTGTTGCCCACGGTTGCCTCGACCAGTCTATCAATATGTGGGAGTGGGAAACTGTCTTTCGGGTATGCTTTGTTGAGGTCGTTGAAATCGACGCACACTCTCCACTTACCATTTTTCTTCTTGACGACGACGGGATTTGCCAACCAGTCAAAGTACTTGACCTTGGTGATTGATCCTGCTCCGAGTAATTGATATGCTCAAATTAATACCCTAAAAATTACTAAAGCAGTGTTGCAGTATAGTTAGGGGTCGAACACAAGAACTCCAGATATCGCATAATAGATTATGTAGATTAGAATTAAGCTAAACCAAAAGATGTAAACGAAAGCAAGTACGTAAATTAAATGAGTTGTAAATCGATGGGAAAGAGGATATGCTCAGGGTATTTCTCAGGAATTCAATGAATGTAGATAAACTAACTAACATGATTCAGATTTAGAGCGGTTCTTGAACTTAAATCACTAAGGTATAGCTAACCAACTCTCGTTGCGAAAACTATCTAAGTCTAAATCCTAGAATTCCAAATCTCTTTGCGAATCATAAAGTCTAGACCAGCTTTTAGTTCAAATTTGATTCGTTCACAAAACAACTAAACCAAATCTCTTTGCGAATAGTTATTTTGCTCACTCTAGGTTCTATCAGGTAATTAATCGCACTCTCGTGCCTAACCAATTATCCTAAGATCTAAGTTCTAGGTGATCAGTCTAGAATTAGCTTTGAGAACAACCTAAGGCGAAGAACTAATTCAGATGGTGAATCCTAATTATTCAATTAACCTAACATTCAGAGAAAACCCTTATGAGAACCCTGAACCTAACAAGAGAACTACTCAGACATGATAATTAAGACAATAAACATGACTGAAATAATACTCAGATAAATAATGAAAAGTAGAGTAACAAGAGGGTTCGAAATCTTCTCTCGGATGAACAGAGTCTCAGACTTGTCTCCCTCAGAGAGCTCTCTCACAAAACTCAGAAATCAATCCAGCGTAATCTGAACGTAATAGCCAAAGTGGCTTAAAAACCTAACTTAAACTCATAAAACACGTTTTGGGCTAAATTGTAAATAATAAAGTCTTATGGGCAAATTTGCAATTCTTCAACTCTTCATTAAAGTCGCAACTTGTGTCTTGCTGCAGTGAGTATCGACCGATACTAGGGTAGTATCGATCGACACTGAGGCTCCAATTCGGGTACTCAGCTACACAACCTCTGTTTTGCTCCAAAATGCTCCAATATCTCCGATTATGCTCCAAACATGCTAAAACTTGTAAAAGACTCTAAAACACTCCAAAATAGTAGAAAAACTCTATAAAACCAACTTATATCATGGCCTAAAAGGGGTAAAAACCATGATATATCAACTCCCCCAGACTTAGCCTTTGCTTGCCCTCAAGAAAATAGAAGACTAAACCAGCGAAAGAGGTTTGAAAACAACGGAGACTCACCTGTTCATGAAGCATTGCAATGACCCTTTTCCCAAGCACCCAAATGTCACCTAACCAGTTCCAAATCTAACCACCATGTACTTCTCCATAGACATTCGCAGCTTCCCTAGACTACACACATTATCTCACAGCATTGTTCAATTAAACCCTTCATCGCTGTGATTAATACCAAGAACCTTCTAGATTCTTTCCAATACAATATCATGACAAGGAACCACTCAATTTCACACTTTTTGTATCACTTTCTCTCCCCCAGACTTATTTCTTATTATGTTCTTTCTTTATTTTATTTTTTTCTTCTTTTTCTTTTTGATTCGCATATACACATCAAGGTATGAGACGCGAGTATTGATGGTGTTTGCCACCGAATCCCCGGTTCTTCCCTCTCAATGTATCAAAGGGTGTAGGCGAATAATGGCATCATAGGAAAATCCTAACCTCGCTTCAAATCCTCTGTGTGATCATTCCTCACCAAGTAGAATAATGGGATCGATGGAAACATTCCTAACCCTCTACTCAGAAGAAAATCATTTCATCTTTTATGCTCTTATTTATTAACTTATAACAGGGGAGAGAGATACTATCACTTTTAAACACATGGGTTCCTTTGTCAGATATGAATGAGGAATCAAGCTCTGTGAATACTAACCACATCGATGAAGTGCAAAAATTTGGCTCAGGCTTTAAAAGAACTATGCTGGAAACATGTGTGTCTTCTAGTTAACTGGTCAGCCTTTGGATTTTTCATTACTCGATCTAGAACTGATTCTGTAACACTAGTCACTCAAAAGCGAAATCAAAGCAATAGATTCAAGAACAAGATCATAATCTCCAACAAAATTTTAACACAATAAAACAAATTTGACACAAAAACGACTGACTCTAAGAAAAACAAATACAATGTCAGCGACTACCTCCCCCAGACTTAAACAACACTGTCCCCAGTGTTATCAAGCCAGAGTTTGGTGAAAGAAATCAAATGAACCAAGTGGAATGTGAAAATCAAAGAGGTTACCCGAGATGGTGATGAGTGTCGACCGACACTAGACTGGTATCGATCGATACCAGTAGGTGGTCGACAGAATTCCTTTTGACAGCGATAATGGTGCCCAAAAAGTGTGTCAAACGATCCAAGTGGGTTATGGTTAGCACTGTTAGATCACTCAAACACAAGTCAAAAAGCAACAAAAATCATAGAAGCATAAGTTCCACAAAGTACACTATGATAAAAATGCTAACATAAGACCCAAAATAACAAAAATTCAAGCGAAAAGAAACAGAAAGGGGAAAATAAAAACAAACGTGAAACCAGATAAACAGAGGACTAATCCTCCTCAGTGGCGTCAGAGTCATCGCCAGCAGTGGCAGATGGGCCAGCCTGATGTGGTGAGCGTGGTGAGATGGGACGCTGCGACGTCATGCAGCTGCATCGAGACATAGCACTCCAGATCGTCTGAAGACTCCCGACAACGTAGCGTTGAAACGGGTCCATCTCCATCGCAAGGAGCGCAGGAAGAGTAGGTGTAGGAGCAGGTGCGTGGCGCGCGCGTGATTGACCCCCAGCAGGGCCAGAAGCAGGCGGACGGGCTCGAGTAGCGGAGCCTCGACGTCGAGTGACTGGCGCAGGCTCCATATCAGCAGTATCAGGGGCGAAGAGTAGCTGAGCAGGATCACAGCCAATGTCTGTGAGATCTGTGTTGGGGAGCTGAACCAGATAGTCCCCAGTAGAAGTGCTGAAAACCCAACGCCTATCAGGCTTCAGCTAGCGCAGGTGCTCCAGGTGCGCTAGGTCCATAAGCTCGCGGGATGTCACTATCGAGCAGCTAGTAGTACTGATCCCAAGGTGCAGAAAGATGGGAGTGAGGAGACTGCCCACCGTCTCGGTCTTCAGACGACCTGCACTCCTAGAAGACTTGCCGCGTCCGGTAAAAGGCTTCACCTTCAGCGACTCCAAGTGGTGCGCAAAGACAGCACCTAGGTTGACCGCAAGGTCTATCTCAGGCCACTCATACGCCTCATCATCAATAATGTCCCCGATCCCAATGGACAACACAATCAGCTCAGTTACCCTCATCTTGTTAGGCTCCATCTTGCACAACAAGGTGTTGCTCAAGATCCTAACAAGACAGCGCAGGACAGGATGGCGCACATCCATCTGTGTGGTGGTCTTGCTGTCGTAGACCCCGTGCCCAAAATGAGACCATAATGCCTCAATATCCAAGAACTTGCGAGGAAGCTCACACCTCGAGAAATCCCTGTTAAACCCATATATGTCGCAAAGCTTCTGAAAAGAAATCCTGTAGCGCACACCGCGAATTAGAAACGTCAGCACACCCTGCTATGTAGTCACTGGAGGCTCACTAGTGTAGTAGACGCGGACAGATGCGAGGAACTGGCGGATTAAGTCAGGGTATAAGTCATATTGCCGCGTAGGCATCGTCCCCAGTCCAATCTTCCTGATCAAACCATCAAGCTCTCTGTCAAAGCCCAGCTGTCTCATAGTATGCGTGTCCACAAATCTAGTGGGGCGCACATCAACCTCCTGCCAGGCATTGTAGAAGATCGAGTGGTAGTCATCCCACTCCTCTGAAATAGGCATGTGCGTGCAAGCCCGACTCTCTGTAATCTCCTTATCGGAGCCCTCGTAGGAACCAACTCATCTTTCTCATTCTTCACCACAGTTATGCCTCCTTTCTTAGGAACAACGTGCACTGGACTAACCCAAGAACTATCTGAGATGGCGTAGATAACCCCTGCATCCAAGAGCTTCATAACCTCCTTCTTAACCACTTCTTTCAGATTTGGATTCAGCCTCCTCTGATCCACAAGTATCATAAAAAGAAATCAAGCTCAATGTCCAAGTTGTTTGTTCTAAAATGCGATCAAACTAGTCTACTCAAAAGGAGCTAGCCATATCCCTTCCCTACCTGAATCAAGCTAAGTCTCAACCTACACACGCGTTCCTCTCATCCAATCCTTTGACATTCAATTAGTGGTTCCATGTGGATCATGCTCATGCAATGCAAACAAACTCATTTGGTTAAGGGCTTGGTTTTTGAGACAAAGATGATCTCAATTCATGTGGTGGTTTTCGAACAAGGGATCTCTCATCGAAGGAATGGACTTTGGCAAAATGCTAAGGGTGAAGAGCAATAGATGCATACAAGGCTAGACTTCCATCTACCCAATGCCCCATTACAAAATCGACCCTAATTCTAAACCGACAAAGAACAAATCCTAGCTACCCTTCACGAGGCGCTCTTGCCTTCTTACATCACATCTTTTCATCATCTTTCTTCTTTATAAGCACTTGGGGGGGTTTCTTCTTCAACAAATGGTTTGGCATACATTGTTTTCCTTGACTTAGCTTCTTTTTGGTTTTATCTAGCCTCTTTCATTTCTTTTCTAACTTGAGCCCTTTTGGCTTCTTTTCTTTCTTTTTAAAGCTAGAGACTATCTTTTCGACACTTAGAGCTCAACCACATATTTTCTTGCCAACCATTTCGATCTTATTGCTTTCCCCAAATCACTCTCCCAAATTCCTTTCTTTCTTTCCACTTTTCCAATCCCATGATCTCTCTTTTCTTTCCTTTTCACCCATTCCCCTCATCACAAATACCGACCCATCTAACCTAGCTTAATCTAGCTCATGATACGCGAGCTAGTTCTACATGAAAGCCTTCCCTTGTCGCTCTAGACCCAACACTTTTTGCTAAGTCCATTCAAAAATAAGGCCTCACAACGCTCACTAAACATGTAGGCAACATGTAGGCTTGAAAGAAGGTTGAGTTTTTAGGTGGGGAACCATTCCAAAGGTGGGAATTGGCTACTTAGGCCAACAAGAGTGATACAAAGGGATAAGATGACCCAAGTATGTATGTGGAATCCATGAGTCCATTGTGCAATGCATGATGATGATAATTAATGTGTCAAAATTAAGGTTCTCACTTAGATAGGATTGGATTCGATTCACACATGCTTTAGCTAAAACCTAAGTAGTGAGACACAAGATCAAAACATGGTTCGTCCTTTTTTTCTATGAGGCTATAACTATTGCTAAGAGCTAATCTTGTTATCTTGCACTAACCCACATTACAATATTGCATTCCTCCTTCACCTTCAGTTCCTTCTTTTGAACTCACTTCCTTCTTATCCACAATCCCATTAGTCACAACATTTCGTCCGCACCAAACCCAAGACTTTCCTTTCCCACGAGCCTAACCTAGTCTAGCCCTTGATGTTCGGCTAGATCTACATGTGAACCTATCCTTGTCGCCCTAAACTCAACACTTTTTGCCAAGCTTACTCAAAAAATTAGGCCTCACATACGCACACTAAAGATTTTGGCTTGAAAGGAGGGTAGGTTAAAGGTATGGTGAACCGTTCCAATGATGGGAATCGGCTACTTGAACTAGCAAAAGAGTGGTGGAAAGGATAAGAGAGCCCAAGTATGTATATGGTAACCATGAATTCACTATGCAATGCACAAGCATGATAATTTCAATGTCAAATTTACGGTTTCACTTAGGTAGGATTGAAATCAAATCAAGACTTGCTTTAGCTAAGACCCTAGTAATGAAACGCAAGATCGAAATATGGTTCATCCTTGATTTCAACACGAGATCAAAAACATCAAACAACAAGCAACGAGGGCATTGAATCAAGCTCTAAATATGATACTTTACAAGGATAAATCTATCATTGCTCCTAATGCTCATGCAAAGCTACCTAATATGCTATGCATCTAGACTCAATCTTATATGGAATGCACAAAAGTTTTAAAAAATTTCAAATTTATTGAAAATGCATGATATGCATGAGACTCAAGATGCAAAAGGCAAAATAAGATCACAAAACACATGATTAGACACCGGTCCCTCCCCCAAACTTAAATCACAACGTCTCGGTGTGAAAGAATTTCAAGAGAGAGACCAAAAACGAAAGATAAAAATGCAAAGAGACTCAAAAGGAAAGAAGTACTTACAAATGAGGAGTGAGACTAGATGAATGGAGATGAATGAAGAGCTTTTGACATCACCACCAATGAGCCTTGCCACGACCTTGGACCCAAGAGACCCTTATTGATGCTTGTTTTGTGTCACTAGCTTGACAAGGGATAGGCTTGGGGAAGTCCCCAAGCGCGCGTTTAACGTCACTAGCTTGACGGTTGCTTCCTCATCGTCACTCCCTTCATGAAAATCACAAGAAAAGTGAAAAGATTAGCAACAAAAGAAAATAAAAAAAAACTCTAGCCTCAAGAAGAATCAAAATCCTAATGATCAATGCTAAACCTCCCCGGCAACGGCGCCAAATTGATGAATGACTTTTGCAAGTCTTTGAGTCAATTACTCTAAATGCTATTGTAGCATAAGAGGTATCGAACCAAGGAGGTTAAGATCAATGCACTAAGAATACATGAATCTTCCTAAGCTAGAGCAAATGTTTTTGGGTTTTTATATTTTTGAACAAAGAATGTAAAATGCAAGAAAGAAAACAAAGGATAGAAGTGTTGGAAAAATGAATTAACTATCAAGAAGACGATTAATGAACAAACAATGATGATTTAGATTGAATTAAACACTATCCTAGAACATGGAATTCACAATTATGACTAATCCACTCTCGTGGCACTAATCACTTTGTTAATCACCAAATCAAGAACAAACTCTCGTTTGTGATAAGATGATTAACAAGCTTTAATCTCCAATTCCACTTAGTTCACTAATCACCCTAGACATCAACTCTCATTGGCTAGGCATGAAAGGCTCACAAAAGGTTTGGTTCAAGCATTTCATCGAACACCTCTCGGGCGTGAAACGCCTAAGCTCTAGTTTTGATCTCTCAATCCAAAACTAGCTTTAAGATCAACCTAAGTGAAGGATCTAACAAGATGTAACCTAAATCGTCATCATCTAATCATCAAGACAATTGACTAACGATGCTAATACACACAATCAATGCTATTCCTTAGGTTAAGATCACTAATTATGACTAATCCTCTCTCAAGGCACTAATCACTTTGCTAATCACTAAATCAAGATCAAACTCTCATTTGTGATGAAATGATTAGCAAGCATTAAGATCAATATTCAAATCAACCAATAAACACCTTAAGCAACTACTCTCATAGGTTAAGAATGTTTATCTCTTTCTAAGTTCTTTGGGGAATTTCATCAAACACCTTGTGGGTGTGAAATTCCCAAAGATCTAGATTGACTCTCTCAAGCCCAATCTAGCATTAAGATCACTTAGAAAGAAAGGAAAGCAATGATTAAGAACATAAGCAACACAAATCAATCATCAAATCATCAAAATCAAGCCATCCATAATCCAACAAAAAACCCTAAAGTCTAAACATGAAGAACAAAAGAGAAAAAGAAATAAAGATAAATAAATTGCATAAATAAAAGATAGAGTTGAAGAAATCTTCTCTAGAGTGGCATTTGTATGAAGAACAATCAAAATCCCTCCAAAATCATAAGAAGAGTTTGGGATAAAACCCAACTCTAGAAAGAAGAAAGCTTAGCATGAAAAATAGGTTTCAAGAGTATTTATAGAAAAAGGGGTGAACCGGGTCAACCCGGAACAAACCGGGTATTGACCCGGTCAAATCTGGGTTTTTGCTGGTTCTGGTGGTCTGTACCGACCAGTCCTGGGTCGGTACAGTGGATCGGCACAAGTCCCTGGTGTCATACCGGTCGGAGTGTGCCGCACGGGAGTCGGTCGGTACTGGTCTACATACACTTGGTAAAATCGCCATATCTCTTGAACCGCTTATCCAAATGACCTGAAACCACCTGCAGGCGACAGCTAACTCATATATCTACGACTTTCATGAAGAACGTAGAAGCTGAATCGGATTGGAAACCCTTCGTCTGGGTTGATCTTCCAGAAGTCGTATTGGGAGCAGCACTCGTTTGGACGCCAGACAGACATGTCTCTGATAAATATGATGTATCTTTCTAACCACGGATCAGAATGACATGAAACCACCTCCAGAAGTCAGATGACTCAATCATCTACATCTTTCATGAAGATCATTGACGCTGAATCTGACTGTAACCTCTTCGTTCTGCCGGATCTTTAAGACACTTCGACTGGCTTCATGGGGATGGATTTGGGAGTGGATTAGTACCGACCAAGTGTACCGAGCTAGGACAGGTCGGTACTAATCTTTGCCTTTGTACCGATCAGTTAGTACCGGTCCAGAACAGGTCGGTACTAATCTTTCTTGTGTCGATCCAATGCTGGTCGGCGTTGGTCTCGCGGCCAGACGGATACACCTTCGGTAAACTCACGATATCTCCTCGAATACATGTCCGAATGACCTGATTCCAACTCCTGTGGCAAGCTAACTCATCTGGCTACATCTTTCATGAAGATCATTGAGGCTGAATCGGACTTTAACTCCTTCGTTCTGCCGGATCTTCAAGACACTTCGGCTGGCTTCATGGGACGGATTTGGAAGTGGATTTGTACCGACCAAGTGTACCGAGCTAGGACAGGTCGGTACTAATCTTTGCCTTTGTACCGACCAGTTAGTACCGGTCCAGAACAGGTCGGTACTAATCTTTCTTGTGTCGATCCAATGCTGGTCGGCGTTGGTCTCGCGGCCAGACGGATACACCTTCGGTAAACTCACGATATCTCCTCGAATACATGTCCGAATGACCTGATTCCAACTCCTGTGGCAAGCTAACTCATCTGGCTACATCTTTCATGAAGATCATTGAGGCTGAATCGGACTTTAACTCCTTCGTTCTGCCGGATCTTCAAGACACTTCGGCTGGCTTCATGGGACGGATTTGGAAGTGGATTTGTACCGACCAAGTGTACCGAGCTAGGACAGGTCGGTACTAATCTTTGCCTTTGTACCGACCAGTTAGTACCGGTCCAGAACAGGTCGGTACTAATCTTTCTTGTGTCGATCCAATGCTGGTCGGCGTTGGTCTCGCGGCCAGACGGATACACCTTCGGTAAACTCGCGATATCTCTTGAACCGCTTATCCAAATGCCCTCATTCCAACTGCTCTGGCAAGCTAACTCATTCCTCGACAATTTCCATGAAGACAGTCGAGGCTAAATCGGACTGTATCCACTTCGTTTTGCCGATACAAATAGGTTGGTCTGCACTGCCGTGTTTGTGCCGCTTGGTTTGTGCCGACCCAGGATGGGTCGGTACAAATCTTCCTGATCCTTCATGCCGAGCAGATCTGGGTCGGTGTTGAGAAGTGCTTCTGATCGGTATAAGTCTCTGGAGCAATACCGACCCATGGTACCGACCCAATGCCGGTCGGTATTGTTCGACATCTTCGCGGCTAGTCGGGCATGGCTTCAGTAAAAAGACCATATCTTCCAAACCACTGGTCCGAATGACTTGATTCAAAATCCGGTAGAAAGATAACTCATCCCTCTACAACTTTCATGAACACCTCCGAAGCTAAATCATATCAGAGAGCCTTTGTTCGGCAGGTTCTTTTGGACGGTTCGGATGACCCCTTCCTTCTCTTATGCTCCATAACTCCAAACTTCTCCAAAATGACTCCAAGCACCTATAAAACACTCCAAATGATGCAAGACTCACTAGGACTTAATGAAACCTAGCTAGACTCTAATTTAGACCAAAACACTAAGGAAAACAATGATTATGCATGCATGTGACTCAAAACGCTAAGTAGAATGCATGCTAAAACGAGTAAAATATGAGAATATCAACTCCCCCAAACTTAATCCTTTGCTTGTCCTCAAGCAAACAAGACTAAGAAGAGGAAGAAGATCAAAATGGGAGCTCAAATCCAAAAGTACCATAAAAAGAATTCAACTCAATGTCCAAGTTACTAGCTCTAAGATGCGATCAAACAAGTCTACTCAAAAAGAGCTAGCCATATCCTTCCCTATACGAATCAAATTCAAGCCTTAACCTATACAAGTATTCATGTCATCCAATCCTTTAACATTCATTACTCGTTTCAAGTGAATCATGCTCATGCAAGGCAAGTGAATCCATTTGGCTAGGGTAAAGGTTTTGAGATAAAGATGATATCAAATGTATGGGATTACTCCAATGCAAGGGATCTCTCAATGAATGAGCAAGCTTTAGCAAAATGCTAAGAGTAAAAGGCAATCTATGCATACAAGGATAGACTCACATCTACCCAATGCCTAAAATGTCTCTAACCCTAGCATATCTACCCATGAAGTCCTCATCCTAAGCTACCCTTTTCTCACTTGGCCTTTTTGCCTTCATGCCTCATACGTGAACTTTTTCTTCCACTTCATCTTTTTCTCACTTGGGGAATTTCTTCTTCTTCATTGAATCTTGTGGTTTCGTGCTTCTTTTTGTTGTTTCTTTAGCTCTTCTTTCTTTCTTTTCTTTGCCTTGCCTCATCATTTACCAATTGATTCCTTAGCCAATTTTTGGCTTTTTACTTTGCTTCTATGAGGCTATAACTATCACTAAGAGCTATTCTTGATAACTTGCACTAACCACGTCACAATATTGCATTCCTCTTTCACCTTCACTTTCTCCTTTTTGAACCCACTTCATTCTTATCCATAATTCCATTGGTCACACATTTTCGTTCATACCAAACCCAAAACTTCCCTTTCCCACGAGCCTAGCCTAGTCTAGCCTTTGATGTTCGGCTAGATCTACATGCAATCCTATCCTTGTCGCCCTAAACTCAACACTTTTTGCCAAGCTTACTCGAAAAATTAGGCCTCACATACGCACACTAAAGATTTTGGCTTGAAAGGAGGGTAGGTTAAAGGTATGGAAAACCGTTCCAATGATGGGAATCGGCTACTTGGACTAGCAAAAGAGTGGTGAAAAGGATAAGAGAGCCCAAGTATGTATATGGTAACCATGAATTCACTATGCAATGCACAAGCATGATAATTTCAATGTCAAAATTACGGTTCTCACTTAAGTAGGATTGGAATCAAATCAAAACTTGCTTTAGCTAAGACCCTAGTAATGAAACGCGAGATCAAAATATGGTTCATCCTTGATTTCAACACGAGATCAAAAGCATCAAACAACAAGCAACGAGGGCATTGAATCAAGCTCTAAAAATGGTACTCTACAAGGATAAATCTGTCATTGCTCATAATGCTCATGCAAAGCTACCTTATATGCTATGCATCTAGACTCGATCCTATATGGAATGCACAAAAGTTCAAAAAATTTCAAATTTATTGAAAATGCATGATATGCATGAGACTCAAGATGGAAAAGGCAAAATAAGATCACAAAACACAAGGTTAAATGACATAAACCCCTCCCCCAAACTTGAATTGCACCGTCCCGGTGCAACAAAAGTCAAGGAGAAGGTAAAAACTATGCAAGAATGTATATACAATGAAATGGAGTGAGAATCATACCTTGGAATTGAATCGAGGAGGAGAGGAGTGTGACATGTTGTGGCCGAACCCTCCTTTCATCACACACCACGACCTTGGACCCAAGAGACAAATCATAGACCGATCCGACCCAAATTTGCCGTCCTTTATTGTGAGGAGCGTGGTCCTCTTTATTCATGCTTGTTTTGTGTCGCAAGCTTGACGAGGGATAGGCTTGGGGAGGTCCCCAAGGGCGCGTTTAACGTCACTAGCTTGACGGTTGCTTCCTCATTGTCACTTCCTTCATGAAAATCACAAGAAAAGTGAAAAGATTAGCAACAAAACAAAATAAAAAGGCTCTAGTCTCAAAAAGATTCAAAATCCTAATGATCAATGCTAAACCCCAATGGCAACGGCGCCAAATTGATAAAGAGATTTTTGTGTTATGTTCATATCAATTCCTCTATGCTTGTCATTGTAGCATAAGAGGTGTCAATCCATAGGGGTTAAGATCAATGCACTAAGAATACATGAACCTTCCTAAGCTAGAGCAAATGTTTTTGGGTTTTTATGTTTTTAGATTAAGAAAGTAAAATGCAAGAAAGAAAACAAAGGCTAGAAGTGTTGGAAAATGAATTAACTATCAAGAAGATGATTAATGAACAAACAATGATGATTTAGATTGAATTAAACACTATCCTAGAACATGGAATTCACAATTATGACTAATCCACTCTCGTGGCACTAATCACTTTGTTAATCACCAAATCAAGAACAAACTCTCGTTTGTGATAAGATGATTAACAAGCTTTAATCTCCAATTCCACTTAGTTCACTAATCACCCTAGACATCAACTCTCATTGGCTAGGCATGAAAGGCTCACAAAAGGTTTGGTTCAAGCATTTCATCGAACACCTCTCGGGCGTGAAACGCCTAAGCTCTAGTTTTGATCTCTCAATCCAAAACTAGCTTTAAGATCAACCTAAGTGAAGGATCTAACAAGATGTAACCTAAATCGTCATCATCTAATCATCAAGACAATTGACTAACGATGCTAATACACACAATCAATGCTATTCCTTAGGTTAAGATCACTAATTATGACTAATCCTCTCTCAAGGCACTAATCACTTTGCTAATCACTAAATCAAGATCAAATTCTCATTTGTGATGAAATGATTAGCAAGCATTAAGATCAATATTCAAATCAACCAATAAACACCTTAAGCAACTACTCTCATAGGTTAAGAATGTTTATCTCTTTTCTAAGTTCTTTGAGGAATTTCATCAAACACCTTGTGGGTGTGAAATTCCCAAAAATCTAGATTGACTCTCTCAAACCCAATCTAGCATTAAGTTCACTTAGAAAGAAAGGAAACAATGATTTAGAATCTAAACATCACAAATCAATCATCAAACCATCAATAATCAAGCATAATCCAAAAACCAACAAAAACCTTAAAGTCTAAACATGAAGAACAAAAGAGAAAGAGACATAAAGATAAATAAATTGCATAAATAAAAGATAAAGTTGAAGAAATCTTCTCTAGAGTGGCATTTGTATGAAGAACAATAAAAATCCCTCCAAAATCATAAGAAGAGTTTGGGATAAAACCCAACTCTAGAAAGAAGAAAACTTATATCACAAAAATTAGGTTTTTGGACTATTTAAAGGAAGGTGGGCGAACCGGGTCAACCCGGGACAAACCGGGTATTGACCCGGTCAAAAGTGGGTCAAATCTGGTCTTTAGTGGCCAATACCGAGCCCACAGGTCGGTGCAACTGATCGGTGTAGTTGCTGGGCTTCAACTCCGGGCAGAACTCGTTTGGGCGGCAGACAGACATGTCTTTGGTACATCTGATGTATCTTTTGAACAAAAGCTTCAAAAGACGTGAAACCACCTCCAGATGAGATCTAACTCAATTATATATAATTTCTATGAAGACTTCCGAAGCTAATTCGGATTAGAGCCCCTTCGTTTGGGCCGATCTTTCAGACCCATCGGGTGAGCTCGGCTGGTTTGGGTGAGATACCGATGCCACGGGTCGGTATAGTGCTCGGAGCTAAGGAGTTTTGCTTCTGTTTGCATACCGAGCATCTACACCGAGCTGTGGACTCGGTGTAATGCCCTGAGGTTGCTACGCCGAGTGACAATACCGAGCAGTGGACTCGGTATTGAAGAAACCATCTCGGCCATGCGGACATACCTCCAGTAAATCTGCCATATCTTCCAAACCACCCGTCCGAATGGCTTGCTTCAAAATCCGGTAGAAAGATAACGCATTCTTCTACAACTTTCATGAAAGATAACGAAGCTAAATCAGATCGGAAAGCCTTCGTTCTTCAGGTTCTTTTGGAAGGTTTGGATGACCCTTGTATTCTTCAGGTTCTTTTGGAAGGTTTGGATGACCCTTGTATTCTACTTTGGTCCATTCTCCAAATATACCCAAATTGCCTCCAAACACCTAGAAAATACTCCAAAACATGCAAGAACTCACTAGGACCTACTGCAAATGTCCTAAACTCTAAATGAGACCTAAATGCAAGACAAAACCATGATTATGCATGCAAATGACGCGAAACTCTAAGTAAAATGTATGTTAGAACATGTAATATATGAATATATCAATCTTGCTCTCAGAATTCTTAGCAGGTACTTGCTGATAAGATGAATTCCCATAGTTCTTTGTGTAACCACTGCTCTGAAAAGGTTTCTGGTTAAACTGATTCGATCCAGAACCACCTTGATTACCCTCAGATTTGAATCCTCCTTGCTGAAAGTTGTTGTTGAAATTTCGGTTGTTGTATTGATTCCTCTGACCTTGAAAGCCAGAGCCACCAATGTAGTTAACATCGTCTACCTCATCCTCATTGAAAACCTCGACATCATCAGCAAAGTGAACAGCCTTCTGCTGCTTGCCCATCAACAAATTATGCACTGAATCCAGTTTCGCATGCACTTCAGCAACATGTGAACCTTCCATACCACCAGCCAGCTTCTTACGCTCCATGTCAGCACTCTTTGTGCTATTGCTAGACGCAAAATTCTCAATTAGCTGGTAAGCATCATCAGGATATTTGGTAAAGAAATTACCATTGCTCGCAGAGTCCAGCGCTATCTGATACCTCCAGTCAATCCCTCTGAAAAAGAAACTTAGCAATTAGACCATAGTGTACCCATGATGTGGACAATTCCTTTGATACGATCTGAATCTCCCCCAAGCAGCCTTGAAAGCCTCAGTCAATCCCTAAGAAAACTGGGAAATCTTATTCCTAAACTCTTCTGATCTCGTATCGTCATAGAAGTTATTCAGGAAAGCGGTCTTAGTCTCATCCCATGTAGTCAATGACCCAGCTAGTAGTTTCTTGAGCCAATAAGAGGCATCCCCACCAAGAGAGTATGGGAAAAGCTTACAGAACAAGTAGTCGTAGGACACTCCATTGCATTTGATGCTAGAAACAAAATCCTCGAACTTCTCGATATGATCCATGGGGTGTTCATTAGAGAGACCATGAAAAGTGTGCTGACCCACAAGAGTGTAGTATGCAGGCTTCAGCTCGAAGTCGTTTCTCTGAAAGGCAGGAGAACGAATCGCTGATCGATTTGCGTGAACTGATCAGGTCTGTTGCACTCAGCAATTGTTCTACCACGCACAACCGCAGCGTTCTCAGAATTCGCTGCCGCTAGAGGGGCAATAACGTTCCCATCTCCATCAAATCTTTGCCCTCTCTCATTGCACAGTTGACCTCTCGGTCTCTGAAAGTACCAGCCTCATCCTGAATCAAAACCATTGGATTGTTGTTCATCTCTGCTGGCTTCTTTGCATTTCTTAGTGTGCGTTCCTAATGTGCTAGCT
The DNA here is from genome assembly GCA_002933915.1 of Eutrema heterophyllum. NCBI lineage: Eukaryota > Viridiplantae > Streptophyta > Magnoliopsida > Brassicales > Brassicaceae > Eutrema > Eutrema heterophyllum. The sequence goes on along the minus strand of PKMM01037916.1, from coordinate 214,490 downwards.
GCTCGTTTGACAGATCAACTAGCTGAGTGCTCTTGTTTCTTCTGGTTTCTCGAGTAGGCATACACCTGAAACACAAAAGTCAAGAACGTAAGTAACTAAAAAAAAACGCGACGAGTGTCGACCGATACCACTAGGGTGTCGATCGATACTCGACGATTTAGTCAAAATTCTTCACTAAAATCTAATGGCGAAATTGAGTCCCCGGCAACGGCGCCAAATTTGATATGCTCAAATTAATACCCTAAAAAGTACTAAAGCAGTGTTGCAGTATAGTTAGGGGTCGAACACAAGAACTCCTGATATCGCACAATAGATTATGTAGATTAGAATTAAGCTAAACCAAAAGATGTAAACGAAAGCAAGTACGTAAATTAAATGAGTTGTAAATCGATGGGAAAGAGGATAGGCTCAGGGTATTTCTCAGGAATTCAATGAATGTAGATAAACTAACTAACAGGATTCAGATTTAGAGTGGTTCTTGAACTCAAATCCCTAAGGTATAGCTAACCAACTCTCGTTGCGAAAACTATCTAAGTCTAAATCCTAGAATTCCAAATCTCTTTGCGAATCCTAAAGTCTAGACGAGCTTTTAGTTCAAGTTTGATTCGTTCACAAAACAACTAAACCAAATCTCTTTGCGAATAGTTATTTTGTTCACTCTAGGTTCTATCAGGTAATTATTCGCACTCTCGTGCCTAACCAATTATCCTAAGATCTAAGTTCTAGGTGATCAGTCTAGAATTAGCTTTGAGAACAACCTAAGGCGAAGAACTAATTCAGATGGTGAATCCTAATTATTCAATTAACCTAACATTCAGAGAAAACCCTTATGAGAACCCTGAACCTAACAAGAGAACTACTCAGACATGATAATTAAGACAATAAACATGACTGAAATAATACTCAGATAAATAATGAAAAGTAGAGTAACAAGAGGGTTCGAAATCTTCTCTCGGATGAACAGAGTCTCAGACTTGTCTCCCTCAGAGAGATCTCTCACAAAACTCAGAAATCCAGCGTAATATGAACGTAATAGCCAAAGTGGCTTAAAAACCTAACTTAAACTCATAAAACACGTTTTGGGCTAAATTGTAAATAATAAAGTCTTTTGGGCAATTTTGCAATTCTTCAACTCTTCATTAAAGTCGCGACTTGTGGCTTACTGCAGTGAGTATCGACCGATACTAGGGTAGTATCGATCGACACTGAGGCTCCAATTCGGGTACTCAGCTACACAACCTCTGTTTTGCTCCAAAATGCTCCAATATCTCCAATTATGCTCCAAACATGCTAAAACCTGTAAAATACTCTAAAAGACTCCAAAATAGTAAAAAGACTCTATAAAACGGACTTATATCATGGCCTAAAAGGGGTAAAAACAATGATATATCAGTAATCGTTCGACCTCGTCGTTTACTGCCTGAGCTTTCTCTAGGCCGAGCTTCCGTCTTTTTTATTTAATCGGTTTAAAGGTTGGATCGATAGTGAGTTCATGACAAGCGATTTTTGGATCGATCCCAGGCATATCTTCGATAGACCAGGCGAAGGTTGACACGTTTCTCTTGAAGAAGCGAATGAGATCGCTTTTAATCTTTGCATCGAGCTTCGCTCCAATACCGACACATCTATTGGGATTTAGGTCATCGATGCCAACTTGTACGACTGATTCTCATTTCGGTAAGTCGGGATCGTTTTTCTTGTTTAGCAGGTCGGTTGGACTTGTTTGCAAACTGATCATGCAGGTGCGAGGCGCGGTTCGTAGTTTGCATTCGTCGATGGCGCATAAACAAGACATCGATTGGTTCCCTTTGAGAGTGAAGACTCCGTACAGTGTCGGGAATTTGACGCACTGGTGGTAGGTTGAGATGACGGCCTTCATGGCAAATAACCACAGCCTCCCGAGTATCACGTTGTAAATCGTCGGTTTGTTCAGGACCAAGAACTTCATTACCTTTACTGTTCCGCCGACTTACATTGGCATCTTGATTGTTCCCGTGGTCATGGTCTGTTCTCTAGCGAATCCGGTTAGAGGTTTGATGTATGGCTTGATTTCTGAGTCTGGGACGTCCATGTCTTTCAACGTCTATCTGAAGATAACGTTGATCGAGCTGCCAGTGTTAATCAAAATCCTTTCAACAGTAACGTCTCCGATGAGTAGCTCGACGACCAGCGGGTCGTTATGGGGCATGTGGAGCCCAACTGTGTCGGCTTCTGTGAATGTTATGGGCACGCCACCTTATGGAACTTAGTTGTTTCGCTGTGCTGCAACTGCTTCGCGGCTGTGTTCCTTGAGTGCCCGAACTGAGTAATTGCAAGACTCGATTGCACCCATGATCATGTAGACCCTCTTTCGGGCTTTCGGGATCGTATGATCCTCGGGCTGGTCTTCACGATCGCGTTTTGGTAGCTCAGGGTCGGTGGTATCCTTAGCTCGTTCGGGGTTATTATCTGTGTTCTGCTTCTTGGTGTTGTTACGGCGGAATCTGTTATAAGGTCGGGGGCCGCCTGTGGTGACATCACGCCATTCTTAAAACCTCGAAGTAGAAGGTCCTTGAGGTGTCGGCATTCCTCAGTGCTATGCCCTTTTCTTTTGTGAAATTTGCTGTACGGTTCAGGATTGCTCGCGGACTCTGCTGGATCGTCTGTTGGTTCTTTCGGCCTGACCCATGTATTCCAAGGTTGTTGTGGAGCAATGGCGGTTACTTGGTGTGTCGTAGGTTGCCGTTTAAATTGGGATCGCAGCTCGCGGGCTTCTTCCCTGAGCTTTTCTTTAGGTAAAGGCTGTCTCGAGAGAACGTATTGCTTGTCTTTGGCGGCCTGTTCCTCTTCCTCCTGAATATACGTGTGCGACTTGTGCAGGGCATCTTCCAGGGTTGGAGGTCGGTTGCGATGGATTTCTGATCATGGATATTTAGTATCTAATACCAATTACCCAAATGCTATCGTTGTAGCACTTGGGGATCAATCCAATGAGGCACAAAGAACAACACACTAGGAATGCAAAAAATCGCTTAAGCTAGAGCAAATTATTTGGGTTTTTATATTTTTATGATTTTAAACTAAGAAAGTAAAATGCAAGAAAGAAAACAAAAGATAGAAGTGTTGGGTCATAGAATAAACTATCAAATGAATGATTAACAATCAAATAATGATGACAAATATTACATTAAAAACTATCATAGAACATGGGATTCAATAATATGACTAGCTAATTCATTCTCATGACACTAATCACTTCACTAATCATCTAATTGACATAAACTCTCGTTTGCAATTAGATAATCAATGAGCATTAATAAACAATCTCAATTAGTTCACTAATCACCCTTGACATCAACTCTCATTGGCAAGGATGTGAAAAGCTCACAAAAGGCTTGGTTCAAGCATTTCATCGAACACCTCTCGGGCGTGAAATGCCTTAGTTCTAGATTTGATCTCTCAATCAAAATCTAGCATTAAGAACTAACATATGTGAAGGATCTAACAAGAATCAACCTAAATCATTATCATCTAACCATCAAGACAATTAACTAATGATGCAAATGCACACAATCTATGCTATTCCTTAGGTCTAGAATACTTGAATAAGGTTAATTCACTCTCATGACACTAACCTCTTTATTAATCACTTAATCAATATCAAATTCTCATTTGTGATTAAATGACTAACAAGCATTAATATCAAGTTCCAATAACCAAAATACACCTTAGACAACCATTCCCATGAGCTAAGATATATATGTAAATCTCTTATTTAGTTCTTTGGGGAATTTCATCAAACACTTGGTGTGCATGAAATTCCCTTAGTTCTAGATTAACTTTCTCAAGCCTAATCTAACATTAAGAACACTAAATAAGAAAGGAAAGCAATGATTCATAACATAAGCATCATAAAGCAATCATCAAATCAATATAATCAAGCAAGCAATGATCCAACAACAAGTCTAAAATCTAAAGAACATGAAGAACAAAAGAGAAAAAGACATAAAGATAAAGAAATTGCACAAATAAAAGATAGAGTTGAAGCAATCTTCTCTAGAGTGGCATTTATTATGAAGAGCAATCAAAATCCCTCCAAAAGAGATTTTGGGTCGTGCCCAACCCTTGGGAGAAGAAGACTTGCCAAAAAAAATTAGGTTTCAAGAGTATTTAAAGCAAAAGGGGGCGAACCGGGTCAACCCGGGACAAACCGGGTATTGACCCGGCCAAATCTGGTTTTGAGGTATGCACACGAGATGGTTGCACCGGATGGTTGCAGGAGGTCTTGGTCGGTGCTTAGCTTCTGACCTTACACCGGTCGGTGATATTCTCATATTTTGCATCATTTAAGCACTCTCCTAGCCTAGGTTTTGAGTCATTCGCATAGACGGTTCATGTCATTTTCTTGGCATTTTAGTACTTAGGGTGTTGCATTAGGTCCTAGAGTGTCTAGCATGTTTTGGAAGTGTATCTAGGTACTTTGTGGCACATTGGAGGTGATTTGGAGACATGGACTCGACACCATTCAGCTTTGGAGCAAGGCGAGCACATTGCACCGTGCACTCGGTGTGGCCGTCCGGTGTACTCAGCCAAAGAAGAACAAGCGTACAGCATTGCACCGTGCACTCGTGTGACCTTCCGGTGCAAGGGCAGAGGCTAAGCACCGGACCGTGCCATCTTCTCACACTGAGTGCACCGTCCCGTGCACGTCCTGCCTTCCCTCTTCCTCTCTCGCGCCCAGCACCGACCCGTGCACTCGATGTGGCCATCCAATGTCGATCTTCAGGGCATCTACACCGACCCGTGCACTCGATGTGGCCATCCAATGTCGATCTTCAGGGCATCTACACCGACCCGTGCACTCGATGTGGCCGTCCGGTGTAGAGACAGAAGCTAAGCACCGGACCGTTCCCTCCTCTCACACCGAGTGCACCGTCCGGTGTTGCTGTCACGACCCAAGATCCGACCGGGTAAAAACTCGGTTTGTTCCGGGTTGACCTGGTTCGCCCCCTTTTACTATTTAAGCCCAAAAACCTAATTTTTCATGGTTATGTATTTTCTTATGCTAAAAACCTCTCTAAGTGTGTTCTAAGTATTTTTTTAAGAGATATCTCCTTTTGATTTATGCAATTTGAGTTCTAGTTCCTTAAATCTCTTCATCTTATATCTTCTTTCTTAATCAATTCATCATTTAATCATGGGATTAAACATGTTCTTCATAGGATTTGTTGGGTCCATCATTATTAGTGAGTAGTCTTCTAGGATTTGAGGATGGGTTAGATTTGGGTGGATTCTATGGGTGATTTATGATGCTTAGGTATATATTATTGTATTTACTTTCTTATTTAGAAATCTTAATGCTTGATTGTGCTTGAGAAAGCCAACCTTGATCATAGGGCATTTCACACCCACAAGGTGTTCGATGAAATGTCTAAAAGAACTTTTTAAGAGATAAACTTTCTTAGCCTAAGAGATTAGTTGTCTAAGGAGTTTATTTGGTTGATCTTGATATTGGATCTTAATTCTTGCTAATTATTAACCCATAAATGAGAATTTGATCTTGGATTAGCAATTAGCATAGGTGACTAATGCCTTGAGAGAGGATTAGCACATTTAATGATCTTGGCCTAGGAAATTAGTCTTGTTTGAGAGCATCATGAATTAACCATGGATTCACCTAACTCAATTACCCCATCCTTGAATTCGCTTTCATTTATTCAATTTCATCTTGTTTAGTTCACTTAGTTCATCAATTAAAACACAACCCCTCTTGTTTAGCTTAACTTAAGGAGTACTTTGCATTGTTGGTGCCTTGAAACTTAACCCATTGGTTTGATACCTCTTATTATACATAGGCATTTAGAGTAATTGATTCTAAGGACTTTCAAAAGTCCTCTATCAGTCGGTTGCACCGCCCAAGGCTGGTCCGTGTAGGTGTATGGTCGAGCGGCCAGACGGACACACCTTCAGTAGATCGGCCATATCTCTCGCACCACATGTTCGAATGACCTGAGTCAAACTCCAGTGGACAGCTAACTCCTTCTTCTACAACTTCTATGAAGACTGTTGAAGCTGAATCAGATCGCGAGGTCTTCGTCCAGCCACATCTTTATGACACCTCGGGTGAACTCTTCCTTCTCTCAAACTCAATCACTCCAATTATCCCCAATTGTCTCCAAAACACCTAGAAACACTCCAAATGCATGCAAGACTCACTAAGATCTAATGCAAACACCCTATACTCTAATTAAGACTAAAATGTTAAGAAACTTATGAAATACACATGCATGCGACTCAAAACACCTAGTAAAATACATGCTAAAAAAGGGTAAAATATGATATATCAACTCCCCAAACTTATTCCTTTGCTTGTCCTCAAGCAAAAAAGAACAAGAAGAGAGAGAGGTTTGAAGATGGGATCTTAAATCCAAAGGCATCACAAGAAGAAATCGAATTCAACGTACAAGTTTGTAATTCTAAAATGCACCAAGTGAGTATACTACAAAAGAGTTAGCTATTTCTATCTCTTCATGCATCAAGTTACAAGTCCCAACCTACACAAGCATTCTTATCCTTCAACCCTTTGACATTCATTAATTGTCTATGTGAATCATGCTTATGCAAAATCAAATGAACTCGTTTGCTAAAGGATTCGGTTTTGAGATAAAGATGATCTCAATCACATGTGTGGACTCTTCAATGCAAGGATCTCTCTATGAATGAGCAAAATTTAGCAAAATGCTAAAGGTAAAAGGCAACCTATGCATACAAGGGTGAATTCTCATCTACCCAATGCCTAAGATGTCTCTAACCCTAGCATTTCTACCCCATGAAGTCCCAAACCTAAGCTACCCTTTTCACAAGGCCTTTTGCCTTCATGTCCAACACGTTCTCCTTGTTTCTCCACTTCATCTTTCTATCACTTGGGGGTTTCTTCTTCTCCATTGAACTTGTGGCTTGGTGCTTCTTTTTGTTGCTTTAGCTCTTCTTTCTTTTCATTCTTTTGCTCCCCTCATCTTCCATCACTTGATTTCTTAGCCAATTTTGGCTTCTTTCTTTTGTTTTACATTTTGAGGCCATTCCAATGCCAAGAGCTATGTGCATTCTTTGTCACCAACAATTCCACATTATTACATTCCCCCTTTTGCCTTCTCCCTATCTTTCCTTTTTGTCCGACCATTTCTGTTCCACCAAAACCCATTCTTTTGTTGTTTCTCACCCGTTCCCACAATCATCCCAAGACTTCCCATCCTAGCTAACCTATTCCTAGACTAACTCCTTGAGGTTGGAGCTAAATCTATATGAGAATCCCTCCTTGTCGCCCTAAACCTAACACTTTTTGCCAAGTTTGCTCGAAAAGTAGGCCTCTCCATCACTCACAAAAATCATTGGCTAGAAAGAAGGATTAGTTCAAGGTGTGGGGAACCATTCCAAAAATGGGATATGACTACTTGGATCCACAAGGGTGGCAAAAAGGGAAAAGAAGATCCAAGTATGTATATGGGTATCCACAAGTTCATTCAAAGATGGATAAACACGATAATTGTGAGTCAAGATTAAAGTTCTTATTAATAGGGTTGAAATCAATTCAAAACTTGCTTCAATCAAGACAAGGACATCAATGCATGAGATCTAAAGATGGTGCATCCTTACTTTCATACTCACTCAAATGCATTAGACAACTACGAACGTGGGCGTTGAACTAATTTCTTAAAGTGATAGTCTATAAGGATCATCGTTGCTCCCAATGCAATATGCAATGCACCCTATATGAAAACTAGACTCAATCCTACACATGAGATGCAACTAAATGATTTCTTTTTCAAAAAATTTAAAAATTTTCAAAATTTTTGAGAATGAATGATGTGCATGCGACTCAAGTATGCAAAAAGAGAAAATAAGAAAACAAAACACAAGGTTAATGACATAAACCCCTCCCCCAAATTTGAATTGCATCGTCCCGGTGCAACAAAAGTCAAGGAGAAGGTAAAAATATGCAAAAATGTATATACAATGGAATGGAGTGAGAATCATACCTTGGTATTGGATAGAGGATGAGAGGAGTGTGACATGTTGTGGCTTAAACAGTCCTTCAATCACACACCACGACCATTGGACCCAAAAACCTAATCTTAGACCGATCCGCCGCAAATTTTCATCCTTTATTGATGAGGAGCTAGGTCCTATTTATTCATGCTTGTTTTGTGTCTCAAGCTTGACGAGGGATAGGCTTGGGGAGGTCCCCAAGGGTGAGTTTAACGTCATTAACTTGACGGTTGCTTCCTCATTTCACTCCCTTCATAAAATCATACGAAAAGTGAAAAGATTAGAAACAAAAGAAGATAAAAAGCTCTAGTCTCAAGAAGAATCTAAATCCTAATGGTTATTGCTATTGCCTCCCCGGTAACGGCGCCAAATTGATAATGGATATTTAGTATCTAATACCAATTACCCAAATGCTATCGTTGTAGCACTTGGGGATCAATCCAAGGAGGCACAAAGAACAACACACTAGGAATGCAAGAAATCGCTTAAGCGAGAGCAAATGATTTGGGTTTTTATATTTTTATGATTTTAAATTAAGAAAGTAAAATGCAAAAAAGAAAACAAAAGATAGAAGTGTTGGGTCATAGAATAAACTATCAAAGGAATGATTAACAATCAAATAATGATGACAAAGATTGCATTAAAAACTATCCTAAAACATGGGATTCTATAATATGACCAATCCATTCTCATGGCACTAATCACTTCATTAATCACCTAATTGACATAAACTCTCGTTTGCAATTAGATAATCAATGAACATTAATAAACAATCTAAATTAGTTCACTAATCACCCTTGACATCAACTCTCATTGGCAAGGATGTGAAAATATCACAAAAGGCTTAGTTCAAGCATTTCATCGAACACCTCTCGGGCGTGAAATGCCTTAGTTCTAGATTTGATCTCTCAATCTCAAATCTAGCATTAAGAACTAACATATGTGAAGGATCTAACAAGAATCAACCTAAATCATCATCATCTAACCATCAAGACAATTAACTAATGATGCAAATGCACACAATCTATGCTATTTCTTAGGTCTAGAACACTTGAATAAGGTTAATTCACTCTCATGACACTAACCTCTTTATTAATCACTTAATCAATATCAAATTTTCTTTTGTGATTAAATGACTAACAAGCATTCATATCAAGTTCCAATAACCAAAATACACCTTAGACAACAATTCTCATGAGCTAAGATATGTAAATCTCTTATTTAGTTCTTTGGGGAATTTCATCAAACACTTGGTGTGCATGAAATTCCCTTAGTTCTAGATTAACTTTCTCAAGCCTAATCTAACATTAAGAACACTAAATAAGAAAGGAAGGCAATGATTCATAACATAAGCATCATAAATCAATCATCAAATCATCATAATCAAGGAAACCATGATCCAACAGAAAGTCTAAAATCTAAAGAACATGAAGAACAAAAGAGAAAAAGACATAAAGATAAAAAAATTGCACAAATAAAAGATAGAGTTGAAGAAATATTCTCTAGAGTGGCATTTGTTATGAAGAGCAATCAAAGTCCCTCCAAAAGAGAGTTTGGGTCGTGCCCAACCCTTGGGAGAAGAAGACTTGCAAAAAAAAATTAGGTTTCAAGAATATTTAAAGCAAAAGGGGGCGAACCGAGTCAACCCGGGACAAACCGGGTATTGACCCGGCCAAATCTGGTTTTGAGGCATGCACACCGGATGGTTGTAGGATACCTTACACCGGTCGGTTCCACCGCCCAAGGCTGGTCGGTGTAGGCGTATGGCCGAGCGGCCAGACAGACACACCTTTAGTAGATCGGCCATATCTCTTGCAACACATGTCCGAATGACCTGAATCCAACTTCAGTGGACAGCTAACTCCTTCCTCTACAACTTCCATGAAGATCGTTGAAGCTGAATCAGATCGCGAGGCCTTCGTCCAGCCACATCGTTGAGACACCTCGGGTGAACTCTTCCTTCTCTCAAGCTCAATCACTCCAATTATCCCCAATTGTCTCCAAAACACCTAGAAACACTCCAAATGCATGTAAGACTCACTAGGACCTAATGCAAACACCCTAGACTCAAATTAAGACTAAAATGTTAAGAAACTTATGAAATACACATGCATGCGACTCAAAACACCTAGTAAAATACATGCTAAAAAAGGGTAAAATATGATAATATCAATTTCCTTGTGAAAAGCTTATTGGTACCAGGTTGCTTTGTAGAGGGCTTCGATCGCGGCATCGTCGTCAATGGTGCAGTGGGCTACTACCGATTTGAACCGATCCATGAAATCTCTCAATGGCTCGGTTGGTCCTTACTTGAGGGCCTACAGTTCGGCGTTCTTGGTCTTCTTGTTGATGAACATGGTGAAAAGTTTGAGGAACTTGGTTGTGAGCTCGGTGTAGTTGTTGATGGAGTTTGCTTCGAGTTGCGAGAACCAATCGAGCGCGGTCCTGCCGAGGTTTTCGATGAAAAGTTGACACTTCGCAGCATCCTGCTCCTCCTCTGTTTGGAATTTAAAGTGGTTCATCATAATGCCGAAGGAGGTCATGAACTGTCGGGGGTCCGAGTTGCCTTTCTACTGTGGGATCTTGATCCTATCCAGACGCCGGACTGGGATGTCGAGAACTCGCGGTGTGAATGGGGTTTTCTGCGTCTCCTGAATCACACGGTCGATCTCGGGTGCCGAGCTGGTGGCCTGGTGAAATTGGGACCTCGTGTCCTGAAGCTGGGCTTTCACGCTGTTGAGTTCGTGATCGAGAGACGTCTGATCGACGATGGAAGTTTCTTGATTACCGGTTGATCCAGGAGCTGGAGGTCAGATGGTGGTGTTTTGTCGTGATTCGGAGAATAGGTTTCGGCGAAGATCGGCGAGCGTCTCTTCACTGGGTCGGAAGGGCGTCTGTCTGAATTCGATGAGATGATTACGAATTCTGTTTAAATGGCGAATAGGGACGAACCTTTCGTCGTTCCTCTTGGCGAGTTCGGCGAGCTGCGCTGCCATAGCTTGTAGAAGAGCGGTTTGGTCGACTGGAGCCGAGGTTGTTATTGTAGTAGTTGGCGGAATAGGTGGGGGTAGATCGGCGCCTCCGTTTATCGGGTTGCCATTCGCCGGGATGGTGTTGTTGAGCTCTTTGTTCTGGGCATTCAGCGTTGGATCGTTCAGTAGATCCACCATAGCAGAGTTTAATCACCGAGATCCGAAAAGTTTATTGTTCTATTTAGAAGACTTATCTCCCCACAGACGATGCCAAATTTTGATTCTGAAAATCACACAAGGGGCAAAACAGTAAACTCAATAGATCGAATCTCGTTTTATTGATTAAACTCGGCGGAGCTACAAGTTTGCGAGATCATAAAAAGATAACTTTTGATCTAAGAAGATAAAAGCTAAGGACTCGGCTCTCGGTCTCTTAGGTCTCGCGGATGATTGTGAATGTCTTGAATTGTGGCGAGGACGTCCTTATTTGTAAGGTTATGAGTCGGTCTAAATCGAGAGGATTTCCTTTTTCTAGTTCCATCAGGATAAGAAAATCTTATTTTCCTCCCAACGAAATCGGGAAAGATTCCGTAGATTTCGGCACCGAGTTGGGCCTTCTCTACTTGGTTCGAACCGTCGTACACCAGGATCAATTGGGCCGGTCTCGGTTCAAACCGGGCTAAACCGGAGAGTGCTAAACTCACATCCAACAATAACAACACCTAGAAAATTAAAAACATATAAATTTTTGAAACAAAAAAAAATCTAAAACATTTAACAATTAGAAACAGAGGGAGTATTTTATTATTATTTCTTCAGAAATTCCTCGGAAACTTTCCGACAACTTTTCGACCATTGTTCTCTGAAAATTACCGACGAAGTCTCGACAATTAGTTTCATCCGAACTATTTGTCGGAAATTTTTGATAACTTACCGACAAAGATTCCCGACGACTTTCGGACGAAACATGGTTTCCGAGGCTCGAATTCTGACAAAAACATCTTTGTCGGTAAATCGTTAGAAACACGTGTTTCCAAAAAATATCCGTCAGAAATCGTTGTGTTTTCGTATAGTGACGGTTATTTATACATATGTTAATATATACTATAAATTCTAAAATATAGGAGCTAAGGAAATACTTATTCTCCAAAGATATTGTACTTATTCTTCTTCTTTTTTACAACAAAATTTTCATTAATATTGTATTTATTCCCTAAGTATATTTTTACTTATTCCCCAAGATATTATTCTCCAAATATATCCTAATCGTAATAATCCCCAAAAGTCTTAATCGTAATAATCCTCAAAGTCGTCTTAGAACTCAAAGTCGTCTTGTCCTTTTCGTTTACCGTTTCCAATTTCAAATATAATAAGAAGCAATTTGCAATATTACAATATCATAACAAATGCAAATGGTTGAAAATAAAATAAAAGTAGTTTCCACTAACATATACTGAATATGAATATACGTTGGTTGCACATATTATCGGGCAAGCCATCTTCTATTTAAACTTCAATTATATCACCTAACTTGTCGACATTTGAGTTTTCTGTTGATGTTGTACTTGATCAGTTGGCAATTATATAAGTACTGAAAAATATTTTAAAACTCGTGAGTTTCCGTACTTTGCCACTTTAGTTTCTAGTTTCTTTCTATTTTATGAGTTCTATGTCTTGTCTCTTAAATTTTCTGAACTGCTTCAATTTTTCCGCGTGTGTATAAAGGATTATTACTTGACGTGTTCTATATATATATATATTTTTTTTGCTAAATAATGTGTTCTATATCTCGTTTTGCTTTTCTCGCTCAAACTAGCAAGTGTATCTACATACTCAAAATCAAAGCTTTTACGGAAATCCGTTCCCCTATTAGATTAGATAGAGTAGCTTTTTTGTTCCGACAACGAGCTAAGATTCTTAATAATTATGCGATATGGGTGCATTGAGTTTTTGCAGATGGCTGGAGTTGAGAATACGACTGATCAGGGCTTGCCTTCAGCCTCAGAGCCAATCAAAAACATAGTTCTGGTGGGCCGTACTGGCAACGGAAAAAGCGCCACGGGGAACTCCCTCATCGGAAAAGAAGTCTTCATCTCAGAAACACAAGCATCAGGTGTTACCATGAAATGCCAGACATATACAGCAGTGACACCTGGTGGCTCGAGGATCAATGTGATTGACACTCCTGGTACGAAATCGCTTATGTAAACTGTTGCTTACTCGATCTCATGAGCCTTATTTTTTACATAGTTATGATGTTACAATGGCTAGGTAGTGTATATACACGAATTCTCGTAGCCCATAGGGCCATAGGCACGTCAGTCCGGAAGCTCACAAAATTGCTTCTTTTTTAGCTTGGCCCAGTTTGATTTAGACCTAAAATTTAAAAGCTGGTCTAAGTACAAATTAGTATGTATAGGCACTTATTTTAAGTTTGTTTAATATTTTGGTACTTTTTGAAAGCACTATCAAAACGTAGTAATTTATGTACTATTTATGATTATTTTGTCCGACGTACATGTGTATGGTACACGATGAAGAAACATGGGGTAAAATCGTCATTTCATAAGTATCAAAAAATTTAACACTTTTAGAAAATATACATAATTGTATAGATTCACACTTAATTTAATTTTTCTTACAAACTTAATACTTTTTGTGTGTTTTAGCGTGTAAAAAACAAAAATACCTCTCCTTCTGTCTATCCGTGTACCGTCCACATGCGTACACGCCGTACTGTACAATGGCTTAATTGTCATGAATAGTACCAAAAGTGCTATAAAACTATAAATAGTAATTTAAGTGCTAAAAAAACTATACTAAGTATAGAAAATGCTAATTTTTGCAAAACCCCTAGAAAGTAGTAAAAATCTTCCGAAATTTGAAAAAGTGACAATGGACAGAGAAGTCTTTTTGTCTAGAAAAGGAGTTAGAATAATGTGGAACATGGAGAGCGGATAGGGAGACATAAAAACACACACACAATATGTGCAATGCAACCAACTAGAGCACACACAAACTCCAACATTACAAGACATGTACTTTATCTAAGCATCAACATATGTTTAGTTCGGCATAATTATCACCAATAATGGAAATTATTCTTCATCAAAGTTTAGGTAATTCTGAATCAACATCCCTACACAGACATAGACGGTACTGGCTACAAGCAGGTCGAGGTCAAGCATGTGTTTGTAGCCGCTTGTATGTTTATTGTTTGATGGACCATTATTTAGTTAAATATGTCTTTAGCTCGGCTGGTAATAGAGTAGCACTGTGGGAAGGAAGTCAATGGCTCGAATCCAAGTAGATATTTTTTCTGTATATTTGAATTTTTTTAATATTTTATTACAAATTAAAAATTAGAGGGTCAAAACAAATTTGTGAATGGAGCCACCAAGTTTTCAGGACCGGCTCTGTCCCTACATAAGTTGAAGTCGTCTAAGTACGTATTGTGTTATGGTTGTTGATGCAGGTCTGTTCGATCTGTATGTGTCTGCTGAATATCTCAGTAAGGAAATCATCAGATGCCTTGTTCTCGCGGAAGAAAGACTACATGCTGTGGTGTCAGTTCTATCTGCGAGGACTCGAATTTCTCAAGAAGAAGATACACTTCAAACGTTACAGGTCAGTTTTGGGAGTCAAATCATTGACTATTTAGTCGTTCTATTCACTGGGGGCGATGAGTTAGAAGCAAGCACGAAGACACTGGATGATTATTTGTCCAGAGGTTGCCCTGAATTTCTGAAGGTCTTATTGCTTTGATTAGTCTTGAAAACATTGGATTTTGGCAATGGAGGTTTCCGGGTGATCTCTTATATGTTTTAATTTTTTAAATTGCATTGTGAAATTTCAGACAGTTCTCAGACTATGTGGGGGCAGAAGGATCCTGTTTCATAACAGAACTAAGGATGAAGGCAAGAAGGTCAAGCAAGTTCAGGACCTTCTCGTCCATGTCGCAGCCATTGAAAAGAGCAATGGTGGGAGACCATTTACGGATGGAATGCACCGTATTATACAGGTGAAAACTGTAGTTTATAAGCTTCCCATCTAAATCATCACTCTCTCGTCTGCTTTGCCACTAGCTAGAATAATTGCTGATCATATGTTTGAATCCATGGTTTCTCAGAAAAAGGCGAAGATGCTTAGGGAGCAGGAAAAGGAGATCGATTCTAAGCAGCTTGCAGATACAGAGGTAGAAGAGTTGAAGAAGAAGTTACAAATGAAGCACGACCAAAATATGAACATGATGGCACAGATGGTAATTAATTTATTAGCCCTGTCGAAAAAGGACGTAGCTCCAATCTTTGCATTCGAGTCTTGGAGCCTTTTAAAGTGAATTGAAGCTTGAGAGTCTCCTACCATAGCTATTTTTCAAGTCCATGAGAGTTTCTTAAAGTGACTTGAACCCATAAAGTTTGTTACTTAATAATCTGTTCATGTTGTTTTTAGGTCGAGAGAATGCTAAAAGAGGCTTCCGTGGGACAGGAGAGAATGATGCTTGAGCTGAGAAAGAGGTTTGAGACGTCACAAAGAGAAAACAAACCTCTGCACTATGAGCCTGATCAATCAAGGCGGCCGATACAACTTGGGGTGGTACTTTCAGAGTGCAACATACTGTGATCAGTGCACCAAACTCAGCTAAAAATGGGCTTAACAACGTTCTAAGAAGACATTATTTCGTCCGAAAGGGCCTGGTCGTTGTTTCTTTTTTTTCTTTTTTTTATTTGTCCTTCTGTGCTTTCTTGATTCCGTTTTGCATTTTCCTAATTCCGTCGCCATCGTGCAAGTACCAAGTTTGTTGCCAATAAATTTGTGTTTAAATTCTCGAGTAATATTTCTTGAAAAAGCATAAAGAAGATAAGTAAGCAGCCTCGACTTGATCTTTACTCCTATCCCCAACAATTCAGAGCCAGAATGATTGAACTGATCCAACGAGACTTTCAAATAACTCAAATTCGTCCAGCAACAGCAACAGAAGACGGAAATATCACATGCACGTGTTTTTAGCAATAAGTCCTTTGTGTAAGAGATTATAAATGTTGCGCATAGTGCAACCGATTCAAGGGTGGTATAAGGGCATATGGTTTCAATATGCCACGCCCAAATACTCCTTCGTATCTTGGTTCGCTATGCACAATAGATTGTCGCCGGGAGATAGACAAATCACTTGGAATATTGGAGCTAATAGATTGTGTATTTTCTGCCACGGATTGGAAAGTCGAAATCATCTCTTCTTTGAATGCACTTACTCGGCGGAGGTATGGGCAGGATTAACTCGACAACTCATTGGAGGAAATAGTCACTCTTCTAATCGACTCCGGTCAAAACAAGATTAAGCTGTTCCTCTTTTAGTACGTTTTTCAGTCCACAATTCATTCCATATGGAGAGAAAGAAACGAAAGAAGACATGGAGAACCTCATAACCATCCGACACGTCTAATCCAATACATCGACAAGCAAGTTCGAAATTGGCTAACATCTATACGAAGTTTGGGAGATGGAAGATACGAGGAAGGTGATTTAAGCGTTTTCACTCAGTCAATTAACACTAAAGTTCACACTACCGCAATCATAACGGTTGTCAATGCAGTACTTTATGATCGAATCCACAGAGACCAAAGGTACACTACAATTCTCACAATTATGAAATTAAGCTAAGACAAGAATATGGTTAGTTTTGGAAAAGTAACGAAAACAATTAAAACAATGTAAATTCAATAAGAGAAAAGCGTTAGGTCAAGGGTTTATTCTCAGGAATCCAGAGATCACGAATCAGACAACTATTCAGGGAATAATTAAACGCAAATTTCGAACTCAAAACATAAATATTAACCGATCTACTGCCGTGCTCATTGTTACTAAACCTAACACCCTAATCCACTGCCGTGCTCATAGAGTTCTATATCACCTTTAACGAGTAGGTTCAATATGTTCACGAATCGCCCTAATACACTTCAGCGCTACTAGAACAATTCGCTCGCTTATGTTCTTTCTAGCAACCTAATACACTTCCGCGCTCTCAGGATAAGTCCTAGTTCATGGACCTAGCGGTCAGCTCAAGCCTAAGCATTAAACACAACAATAAGCGAAAACCACAAAAGATAAATCCCTATATGTGTCTAATTCAATGATTTCCTTTGAAACCCGGACATGGAGACAGAGAACAAGCAAAGAGATGAAGAAGACATAGTATAGAAAGGGTTTAGAATTCTTCTCAATGGATACAAAGATTCTTCTCCAAAGCTTACAAAATCCAAAAGCCAAAAGCCTGAATAGAATGATGAATATTAAAAAAGTGTCTGTAAAGCGGTGCCGTCAAAGTGGCTAAAAATAGAGTATATATAGGTCTAGGTCGAATTAGGTCAAAATAGGGAGTTTCCAGAGCAAGAAAAACAGAAATTTCCTTTTTATTCTCGTCGGCCTGCATCGACCGATGCACTCCTTGCATCGGTCGATGGTCAATTCTCTAGACCACTTGCATCGATCGATGCATTCCTTGCATCGATCGATTGCCGATTCTCTAGTCTGTTGCATCGACCGATGCTGGATCTCCTGGTAGGATTGCATCGACCGGCTGCATCGACCGGCTTCATCCTGCATCAACCGATGGAGAAATCTCTGGTGGTGTTGCATCGGTCGATGAACTCCTTGCATCGGTCGATGCACTCATTGCATCGACCGATTTTGCTCCTTTCTTCACGGTTCCATGCATTTTTGCCCTCGTAACTCCAATTTCTTCCTTAAACGCCTTTTTACCTGAGATATCTAAATAAATGACTAAAAAGACTCTAAAAACGGACTTTGACTTGATAAAGCATTTGAAAGAAACACCAAAACACCAAAACATACGATAAAAAACGGTAAAAACCAAGTACATCAATTCCCCTAGACTTAGTCTTTTGCTTGTCCTCAAGCAAACAGAAAACTAAGTAAGAAGAAAAGGTTGAAAACACGGAGACTAACATTTCCTTTAGAATTCCGCAATGACCATTACCTTAGTGATCCACGTATTACAAAACTACCTTCAGATTGAACCACCATGTAATTCTCTGCAAGCTTTCGCAGCCTCCCAGATTCAACTCATTATTTCACAGAATAATCCAAAGCTATCACTGTTGGGTCTCATCAACGATCATAGCGCCAAGAACCTTCTAAACTCTTTCCCTTTTGATATCGTGACAAGACAACAACAACACAACCTTTGGTACTTTTTCCCTCCCCTAGAATTATTCTTTTCTCATTTTCTTTCCTTTGGGTATATATTTTTTTATCAAGGTTTACGAGACGCGAGTATTGATGGTGTTTGCCACCGAATCCCCGGTTCATCCCCTTTTTAAATCAAAGATGTAGGCGAATAATGGGATCGCGGGAAATTTTCCTAGCCCTCGCTTCCAAACTTTGTGTGATCATCTCTTTCGAAGTAAAATAATGGGATCGATGGAAATTTTCCTAGCTCTTTACTCGAAAGAAAATCATTTCATCTTTTCTGCTTTTTATTTTAAATAAGGGAGAGGAGTACCATACTTTCACACAGGTTGTCTTGTCAGATACGAATGAGGAGTCAAGCTCTGAAGACACCGATCACGCTGATGAGGTAAAAGTTAGCTCAAGTTTTTTGAATTTTTCTAGAAACATGGATGCCTCTGATTAACCGGTCAGCCTTTAGATTTTCCATTAGTCTTATCGGGAGCTAACTCTGTAACAATGGTCACTTAGATGCAAGTCATATAAAAATTCAAAGGTCGTGATCATAATCTCCAACAAGTTTTGACTCAATAAAACATAATGACTTAAAGAAAACATAAAAATAACTTAAAAGAGAAAGCAAAAGAAAGAAAAATAGCGTTAGTAACGATAGATACCCTCCTCCAGACTTACTTCACACCATCTCGGTGTGAAAATAAATTAAGAAGAAGGCAAAACAGACTCAATGAAGTAAAATAAAATAGAAAAGAAAAACGTACCGGTGGGTTGCCTCCCACCAAGTGCTTGTTTAAAGTCAGTAGCTTGACTTGACGGCCCTTTAGGCGTGAGACGGGTCATCGAGGGGAATGGTTTCTTCCCCATTGATTTCTACGTTGGCGAGGTATGGCTTTAGGCGCTGACCATTAACCACAAACTCATTTCCCGTAGTGCTCATGCAGCAGCACCACGGCTCCATACGGTCGCACCTCTTTAATGGTGAATGGGTCGGACCATCGTGATTTCAGCTTCCCTGGAAAAAGTTTAAGGCGAGAGTTGTATAGCAATACTTGATCGTTTGCAGCGAAGTTCTTAGGAATTATCTTCCTGTCGTGATAGGCTTTGGTCTTCTCTTTGTAAATTTTTGAGTTCTCGTAAGCCATATGACGTATTTCCTCCAGTTCGTGTAGTTGCATTGTCCTCCGTTCAGAAGCAGGTTTTATGTCGAAGTTTAGCAACTTTACAGCCCACGCCGCCTTGTACTCGAGCTCCACATGAAGGTGACATGATTTCACGTAGATAAGGTGGAATGGCGTCGTTCCAAAAGGTGTTTTGAACGCAGTTATGTATGCCCAAAGAGCGTCATCTAGCTTGATTGCCCAGTCCCGCCTTGACGTGTTCACTGTCTTTTGCAGAATACCCTTGATTTCCCTGTTGGAAATTTCGACTTGTCCACTCGTTTGAGGGTGATAGGGAGTGGCTACCTTGTGCTTGACCCTGTGCTTCTTCAACAAGTTGTCAAAGACCTTGTTGATGAAATGAGATCCGCCATCGCTGATAACTACTCTAGGTACACCAAACCTTGGGAAGATTACCGTTTTGAACATCCTTAATACTACCTTAGCGTCATTTGTTGGGCTAGCCAGCGCTTCCACCCATTTAGAGATATAGTCCACCGCCACTAGGATGTATTGATTACCGTAAGAGGATGGAAAAGGACCCATGAAATCGATTCCCCATACATCGAACACTTCAACTTCCAAGATGAAATTCTGTGGCATTTCATTCCTTTTGCTAATGTTCCCTTGCCTCTGGCATGAATCGCAGTTCAAGATAAAAGCGTGTGCATCGCGGAACATACTCGGCCACCAGATACTGGCTTGTAGGACTTTGGATACTGTCTTGAATGTGGAAAGTGTCCAACATAGTTAGAACCATGACAGTGAAAAAGGATACCAGGGATTTCCTCCTCGGAGACGCACCTGCGGAAAACACCATCCGAACCTTGTTTGTACAAGTAGGGCTCATCCCAAAAGTAGCGTCTAATGTCTCGCAAGAACTTTTTCTTCCTGTACCCAACAAAGTTGCTTGGTTCCTTCTCTGCGGCCAAGTAATTTGCTATTTCACCAAACCAAGGCATTTTGGGGAGTTTGGAGCGGTGATCACTATGCTTAACGCGGATTGCAAAAACGTTCTCCTCGGGTAAGCTGTCATCCAGAGGGATATCCTCATCTATACGCAGCCTAGACAAGTGATCGGCAACACCGTTCTCGACCCCTTTCTTATCCTTGATCTCAAGATCGAATTCTTGTAACAGAAGAATCCATCGCAAAAGCCTAGGTTTGGCATCCTTCTTCGTCAGGAGATATTTCAGGGCGGCATGGTCGGTGTGCACTATAACCTTATACCCCACAAGATAGGACCTGAATTTCTCAAAAGCGAACACGATCGCAAGGAGCTCTTTCTCAGTTGTAGCGTATTTTCATTGCGCGTCATCAAGAGTCTTGCTAGCATAGTAGATAACGTGGAGCTTCTTATCTGTTCGCTGTCCCAAAACTGCTCCCACTGCGAAGTCGCTAGCGTCTGTCATTACCTCGAATGGAATCTCCCAATCTGGTGGTTGAACAATCGGTGCGCTGACAAGTGCTTCCTTGATCGCGTGGAAAGCTTTCAGACAATCGCTGTCAAAATCAAATTTCACCTCCTTACACAGCAGCCGAGTCAAGGGGTCTAGCGATCTTGGAAAAATCCTTGATAAACCTCCTGTAGAACCCAGCATGTCCAAGAAAGCTTCTAATCCCCTTGACAGAATTAGGCGGCTGGAGATTAGTCATTACTTCAATTTTTGCCCTATCCACTTCAATCCCTTGCTCCGAAATTCTATGCCCCAAGACGATTCCATCCTTGACCATAAAATGACACTTCTCCCAGTTTAATACCATATGTTTCTCCTCGCAGCACTGCAATACCCTGCACAAATTAGAAAGACAAACAGAAAAGGAGGATCCGTAGACCGAGAAGTCGTCCATGAAAACCTCCATTACATCCTCGATCAGGTCGGTGAAAATTGACATCATGCATCGCTGGAACGTCGCTGGGGCGTTGCATAAACCGAATGGCATTCTGCGATAAGCAAAAGTGCCATAAGGGCATGTGAACGTGGCTTCTCCTGGTCGTCTGGATGAATGGGAATCTGAAAGAAACCAGAATAACCATCTAGAAAACAATAGTATGGGTGGTTAGCCAATCTTTCGAGCATTTGATCAATAAAGGGCAAAGAAAATGATCCTTACGAGTAGCAGCATTCAATTTCCTATAATCAATACACATCCTATGCCCTGTAATAGTTCTACTTGGGATCAACTCATTTTTCTCATTATTAACAACTATCACACCCCCCTTTTTTGGCACAACATGGACTGGGCTCACCCAAGTACTATCGGAGATAGCATATATAATGCCCGCCTCTAGAAGTTTCATTATCTCCTTCTTTACTTCATCTTTCTATCACTTGGGGGGTTTCTTCTTCTCCATTGAACTTGTGGCTTGGTGCTTCTCTTTTGTTGCTTTAGCTCTTCTTTATTTTCATTCTTTTGCTCCCCTCATCTTCCATCACTTGATTTCTTAGCCAGTTTTGGCTTCTTTCTTTTGTTTTACACTTTGAGGCCATTCCAATGCCAAGAGCTATGTGCATTCTTTGTCACCAACAATTCCACATTATTACATTCCCCCTTTTGCCTTTTCCTTATCTTTCCTTTTTGTCCGACCATTTCTTTTCCACTAAATCCCATTCTTTTGTTGTTTCTCACCCGTTCCCACAATCATCCCAAGACTTCCCATCCTAGCTAACCTATTCCTAGACTAACTCCTTGAGGTTGGAGCTAGATCTATATTAGAATCCCTTCTTGTCGCACTAAACCTAACACTTTTTGCCAAATTTGCTCGAAAAGTAGGCCTCTCCATCACTCACAAAAATCATTGGCTAGAAAGAATGATTAGTTCAAGGTGTGGGGAACCATTCCAAAAATGGGATATGGCTACTTGGATCCACAAGGGTGGTAAAAAGGGAAAAGAAGATCCAAGTATGTATATGGGTATCCACAAGTTCATTCAAAGATGCATAAACACGATAATTGTGAGTCAAGATTAAAGTTCTTATTAATAGGGTTGAAATCAATTCAAAACTTGCTTCAATCAAGACAAGGACATCAATGCATGAGATTTAAAGATGGTGCATCCTTACTTTCATGCTCACTCAAATGCATTAGACAACTACGAACGTGGGCGTTGAACTAATTTCTTAAAGTGATACTCTATAAGGATCATCGTTGCTCCCAATGCAATATGCAATGCACCCTATATGAAAACTAGACTCAATCCTACACATGAGATGCAACTAAATGATTTCTTTTTCAAAAAAATTAAAATTTTTCAAAATTTTTGAGAATGAATGATGTGCATGCGACTCAAGTATGCAAAAAGAGAAAATAAGAAAACAAAACACAAGGTTAATGACATAAACCCCTCCCCCAAACTTGAATTGCATCGTCCCGGTGCAACAAAAGTCAAGGAGAAGGTAAAAATATGCAAAAATGTATTTACAATGGAATGGAGTGAGAATCATACCTTGGTATTGGATAAAGGATGAGAGGAGTGTGACATGTTGTGGCTTAAACACCACGACCATTGGACCCAAAAACCTAATCTTAGACCGATCCGCCCCAAATTTTCATCCTTTATTGATGAGGAGCTATGTCCTATTTATTCATGCCTGTTTTGTGTCTCAAGCTTGACGAGGGATAGGCTTGGGGAGGTCCCCAAGGGTGAGTTTAACGTCACTAGCTTGACGGTTGCTTCCTCATTTCACTCCCTTCATAAAAATTACACGAAAAGTGAAAAGATTAGCAACAAAAGAAGATAAAAAGCTCTAGTCTCAAGAAGAATCTAAATCCTAATGGTTATTGCTATTGCCTCCCCGGTAACGGCGCCAAATTGATAATGGATATTTACTATCTAATACCAATTACCCAAATGCTATCGTTGTAGCACTTGGGGATCAAATCCAAGGAGGCACAAAGAACAACACACTAGGAATGCAAGAAATCGTTTAAGCTAGAGGAAATGATTTGGGTTTTTATATTTTTATGATTTTAAACTAAGAAAGTTAAATGCAAAAAAGAAAACAAAAGATAGAAGTGTTGGGTTATAGAATAAACTATCAAATGAATGATTAACAATCAAATAATGATGACAAAGATTGCATTAAAAACTATCCTAAAACATGGGATTCTATAATATGACCAATCCATTCTCATGGCACTAATCACTTCACTAATCACCTAATTGACATAAACTCTCATTTGCAATTAAATAATCAATGAACATTAATAAATAATCCCAATTAGTTCACTAATCACCCTTGACATCAACTCTCATTGGCAAGGATGTGAAAAGCTCACAAAAGGCTTAATTCAAGCATTTCATCGAACACCTCTCGGGCGTGAAATGCCTTAGTTCTAGATTTGATCTCTCAATCTAAAATCTAGCATTAAGAACTAACATATGTGAAGGATCTAACAAGAATCAACCTAAATCATCATCATCTAACCATCAAGACAATTAACTAATGATGCAAATGCACACAATCTATGCTATTTCTTAGGTCTAGAACACTTGAATAAGGTTAATTCACTCTCATAACACTAACCTCTTTATTAATCACTTAATCAAGATCAAATTTTCTTTTGTGATTAAATGACTAACAAGCATTAATATCAAGTTCCAATAACCAAAATACACCTTAGACAACCATTCTCATGAGCTAAGATATGTAAATCTCTTATTTAGTTCTTTGAGGAATTTCATCAAACATTTGGTGTGCATGAAATTCTCTTAGTTCTAGATTAACTTTCTCAAGCCTAATCTAACATTAAGAACACTAAATAAGAAAGGAAGGCAATGATTCATAACATAAGCATCATAAATCAATCATCAAATCATCATAATCAAGGAAACCATGATCCAACAGAAAGTCTAAAATCTAAAGAACATGAAGAACAAAAGAGAAAAAGACATAAAGATAAAAAAATTGCACAAATAAAAGATAGAGTTGAAGAAATATTCTCTAGAGTGGCATTTGTTATGAAGAGCAATCAAAGTCCCTCCAAAAGAGAGTTTGGGTCGTGCCCAACCCTTGGGAGAAGAAGACTTGCAAAAAAAAATTAGGTTTCAAGAATATTTAAAGCAAAAGGGGGCGAACCGAGTCAACCCGGGACAAACCGGGTATTGACCCGGCCAAATCTGGTTTTGAGGCATGCACACCGGATGGTTGTAGGATACCTTACACCGGTCGGTTCCACCGCCCAAGGCTGGTCGGTGTAGGCGTATGGCCGAGCGGCCAGACAGACACACCTTTAGTAGATCGGCCATATCTCTTGCAACACATGTCCGAATGACCTGAATCCAACTTCAGTGGACAGCTAACTCCTTCCTCTACAACTTCCATGAAGATCGTTGAAGCTGAATCAGATCGCGAGGCCTTCGTCCAGCCACATCGTTGAGACACCTCGGGTGAACTCTTCCTTCTCTCAAGCTCAATCACTCCAATTATCCCCAATTGTCTCCAAAACACCTAGAAACACTCCAAATGCATGTAAGACTCACTAGGACCTAATGCAAACACCCTAGACTCAAATTAAGACTAAAATGTTAAGAAACTTATGAAATACACATGCATGCGACTCAAAACACCTAGTAAAATACATGCTAAAAAAGGGTAAAATATGATAATATCAATTTCCTTGTGAAAAGCTTATTGGTACCAGGTTGCTTTGTAGAGGGCTTCGATCGCGGCATCGTCGTCAATGGTGCAGTGGGCTACTACCGATTTGAACCGATCCATGAAATCTCTCAATGGCTCGGTTGGTCCTTACTTGAGGGCCTACAGTTCGGCGTTCTTGGTCTTCTTGTTGATGAACATGGTGAAAAGTTTGAGGAACTTGGTTGTGAGCTCGGTGTAGTTGTTGATGGAGTTTGCTTCGAGTTGCGAGAACCAATCGAGCGCGGTCCTGCCGAGGTTTTCGATGAAAAGTTGACACTTCGCAGCATCCTGCTCCTCCTCTGTTTGGAATTTAAAGTGGTTCATCATAATGCCGAAGGAGGTCATGAACTGTCGGGGGTCCGAGTTGCCTTTCTACTGTGGGATCTTGATCCTATCCAGACGCCGGACTGGGATGTCGAGAACTCGCGGTGTGAATGGGGTTTTCTGCGTCTCCTGAATCACACGGTCGATCTCGGGTGCCGAGCTGGTGGCCTGGTGAAATTGGGACCTCGTGTCCTGAAGCTGGGCTTTCACGCTGTTGAGTTCGTGATCGAGAGACGTCTGATCGACGATGGAAGTTTCTTGATTACCGGTTGATCCAGGAGCTGGAGGTCAGATGGTGGTGTTTTGTCGTGATTCGGAGAATAGGTTTCGGCGAAGATCGGCGAGCGTCTCTTCACTGGGTCGGAAGGGCGTCTGTCTGAATTCGATGAGATGATTACGAATTCTGTTTAAATGGCGAATAGGGACGAACCTTTCGTCGTTCCTCTTGGCGAGTTCGGCGAGCTGCGCTGCCATAGCTTGTAGAAGAGCGGTTTGGTCGACTGGAGCCGAGGTTGTTATTGTAGTAGTTGGCGGAATAGGTGGGGGTAGATCGGCGCCTCCGTTTATCGGGTTGCCATTCGCCGGGATGGTGTTGTTGAGCTCTTTGTTCTGGGCATTCAGCGTTGGATCGTTCAGTAGATCCACCATAGCAGAGTTTAATCACCGAGATCCGAAAAGTTTATTGTTCTATTTAGAAGACTTATCTCCCCACAGACGATGCCAAATTTTGATTCTGAAAATCACACAAGGGGCAAAACAGTAAACTCAATAGATCGAATCTCGTTTTATTGATTAAACTCGGCGGAGCTACAAGTTTGCGAGATCATAAAAAGATAACTTTTGATCTAAGAAGATAAAAGCTAAGGACTCGGCTCTCGGTCTCTTAGGTCTCGCGGATGATTGTGAATGTCTTGAATTGTGGCGAGGACGTCCTTATTTGTAAGGTTATGAGTCGGTCTAAATCGAGAGGATTTCCTTTTTCTAGTTCCATCAGGATAAGAAAAACTTATTTTCCTCCCAACGAAATCGGGAAAGATTCCGTAGATTTCGGCACCGAGTTGGGCCTTCTCTACTTGGTTCGAACCGTCGTACACCAGGATCAATTGGGCCGGTCTCGGTTCAAACCGGGCTAAACCGGAGAGTGCTAAACTCACATCCAACAATAACAACACCTAGAAAATTAAAAACATATAAATTTTTGAAACAAAAAAAAATCTAAAACATTTAACAATTAGAAACAGAGGGAGTATTTTATTATTATTTCTTCAGAAATTCCTCGGAAACTTTCCGACAACTTTTCGACCATTGTTCTCTGAAAATTACCGACGAAGTCTCGACAATTAGTTTCATCCGAACTATTTGTCGGAAATTTTTGATAACTTACCGACAAAGATTCCCGACGACTTTCGGACGAAACATGGTTTCCGAGGCTCGAATTCTGACAAAAACATCTTTGTCGGTAAATCGTTAGAAACACGTGTTTCCAAAAAATATCCGTCAGAAATCGTTGTGTTTTCGTATAGTGACGGTTATTTATACATATGTTAATATATACTATAAATTCTAAAATATAGGAGCTAAGGAAATACTTATTCTCCAAAGATATTGTACTTATTCTTCTTCTTTTTTACAACAAAATTTTCATTAATATTGTATTTATTCCCTAAGTATATTTTTACTTATTCCCCAAGATATTATTCTCCAAATATATCCTAATCGTAATAATCCCCAAAAGTCTTAATCGTAATAATCCTCAAAGTCGTCTTAGAACTCAAAGTCGTCTTGTCCTTTTCGTTTACCGTTTCCAATTTCAAATATAATAAGAAGCAATTTGCAATATTACAATATCATAACAAAAAATAAAATGGTTGAAAATAAAAAATGCAAATGGTTGAAAATAAAATAAAAGTAGTTTCCACTAACATATACTGAATATGAATATACGTTGGTTGCACATATTATCGGGCAAGCCATCTTCTATTTAAACTTCAATTATATCACCTAACTTGTCGACATTAGAGTTTTCTGTTGATGTTGTACTTGATCAGTTGGCAATTATATAAGTACTGAAAAATATTTTAAAACTCGTGAGTTTCCGTACTTTGCCACTTTAGTTTCTAGTTTCTTTCTATTTTATGAGTTCTATGTCTTGTCTCTTAAATTTTCTGAACTGCTTCAGTTTTCCGCGTGTGTATAAAGGATTATTACTTGACGTGTTCTATATATATATATTTTTTTTTTGCTAAATAATGTGTTCTATATCTCGTTTTGCTTTTCTTGCTCAAACTAGCAAGTGTATCTACATACTCAAAATCAAAGCTTTTACGGAAATCCGTTCCCTTATTAGATTAGATAGAGTAGCTTTTTTGTTCCGTCAACGAGCTAAGATTCTTAATAATTATGCGATATGGGTGCATGGAGTTTTTGCAGATGGCTGGAGTTGAGAATACGACTGATCAGGGCTTGCCTTCAGCCTCAGAGCCAATCAAAAACATAGTTCTGGTGGGCCGTACTGGCAACGGAAAAAGCGCCACGGGGAACTCCCTCATCGGAAAAGAAGTCTTCATCTCAGAAACACAAGCATCAGGTGTTACCATGAAATGCCAGACATATACAGCAGTGACACCTGGTGGCTCGAGGATCAATGTGATTGACACTCCTGGTACGAAATCGCTTATGTAAACTGTTGCTTACTCGATCTCATGAGCCTTATTTTTTACATAGATATGATGTTACAATGGCTAGGTAGTGTATATACACGAATTCTCGTAGCCCATAGGGCCATAGGCACGTCAGTCCGGAAGCTCACAAAATTGCTTCTTTTTTAGCTTGGCCCAGTTTGATTTAGACCTAAAATTTAAAAGCTGGTCTAAGTACAAATTAGTATGTATAGGCACTTATTTTAAGTTTGTTTAGTATTTTGGTACTTTTTGAAAGCGCTATCAAAACGTAGTAATTTATGTACTATTCATGACTATTTTGTTCGACGTACATGTGTGTATGGTACACGATAAAGAAACATGGGGTAAAATTGTCATTTCATAAGTATCAAAAAATTTAACACTTTTAGAAAGTATATATAATTGCATAGATTGACACTTAATTTAATTTTTCTTACAAACTTAACACTTTTGTGTGTTTTAGCGTGTAAATGACAAAAATATCTCTCCTTTTGTCTATCCGTGTACCGTCTATATGCGTACACGACGTACTGTACAATGGCTTAATTGTCATGAATAGTACCAAAAATGCTATAAAACTATGAATAGTAATTTAAGTGCTAAAAAACTATACAAAGTATAGAAAGTGCTAATTCTTGCAAAACCCCTAGAAAGTAGTAAAAATCTTCTGAAATTTGAAAAAGTGACAATGGACAAGGAAGTCTTTTTGTCTCGAAAAAGAGTTAGAATAATGTGGAACATGGAGAGGGGATAGGGAGACATAAAAACACACACACAATATGTGCAATGCAACCAACTAGAGCACACACAAACTCCAACATTACAAGACATGTACTTTATCTAAGCATCAACATATGTTTAGTTCGGCATAATTATCACCAATAATGGAAATTATTCTTCATCAAAGTTTAGGTAATTCTGAATCAACATCCCTACACAGACATAGACGGTACTGGCTACAAGCAGGTCGAGGTCAAGCATGTGTTTGTAGCCGCTTGTATGTTTATTGTTTGATGGACCATTATTTAGTTAAATATGTCTTTAGCTCGGCTGGTAATAGAGTAGCACTGTGGGAAGGAAGTCAATGGCTCGAATCCAAGTAGATATTTTTTCTGTATATTTGAATTTTTTTAATATTTTATTACAAATTAAAAATTAGAGGGTCAAAACAAATTTGTGAATGGAGCCACCAAGTTTTCAGGACCGGCTCTGTCCCTACATAAGTTGAAGTCGTCTAAGTACGTATTGTGTTATGGTTGTTGATGCAGGTCTGTTCGATCTGTATGTGTCTGCTGAATATCTCAGTAAGGAAATCATCAGATGCCTTGTTCTCGCGGAAGAAAGACTACATGCTGTGGTGTCAGTTCTATCTGCGAGGACTCGAATTTCTCAAGAAGAAGATACACTTCAAACGTTACAGGTCAGTTTTGGGAGTCAAATCATTGACTATTTAGTCGTTCTATTCACTGGGGGCGATGAGTTAGAAGCAAGCACGAAGACACTGGATGATTATTTGTCCAGAGGTTGCCCTGAATTTCTGAAGGTCTTATTGCTTTGATTAGTCTTGAAAACATTGGATTTTGGCAATGGAGGTTTCCGGGTGATCTCTTATATGTTTTAATTTTTTAAATTGCATTGTGAAATTTCAGACAGTTCTCAGACTATGTGGGGGCAGAAGGATCCTGTTTCATAACAGAACTAAGGATGAAGGCAAGAAGGTCAAGCAAGTTCAGGACCTTCTCGTCCATGTCGCAGCCATTGAAAAGAGCAATGGTGGGAGACCATTTACGGATGGAATGCACCGTATTATACAGGTGAAAACTGTAGTTTATAAGCTTCCCATCTAAATCATCACTCTCTCGTCTGCTTTGCCACTAGCTAGAATAATTGCTGATCATATGTTTGAATCCATGGTTTCTCAGAAAAAGGCGAAGATGCTTAGGGAGCAGGAAAAGGAGATCGATTCTAAGCAGCTTGCAGATACAGAGGTAGAAGAGTTGAAGAAGAAGTTACAAATGAAGCACGACCAAAATATGAACATGATGGCACAGATGGTAATTAATTTATTAGCCCTGTCGAAAAAGGACGTAGCTCCAATCTTTGCATTCGAGTCTTGGAGCCTTTTAAAGTGAATTGAAGCTTGAGAGTCTCCTACCATAGCTATTTTTCAAGTCCATGAGAGTTTCTTAAAGTGACTTGAACCCATAAAGTTTGTTACTTAATAATCTGTTCATGTTGTTTTTAGGTCGAGAGAATGCTAAAAGAGGCTTCCGTGGGACAGGAGAGAATGATGCTTGAGCTGAGAAAGAGGTTTGAGACGTCACAAAGAGAAAACAAACCTCTGCACTATGAGCCTGATCAATCAAGGCGGCCGATACAACTTGGGGTGGTACTTTCAGAGTGCAACATACTGTGATCGGTGCACCAAACTCAGCTAAAAATGGGATTAACAACGTTCTAAGAAGACATTATTTCAGAGTGCAAGTACCAAGTTTGTTGCCAATAAATTTGTGTTTAAATTCTCGAGTAATATTTCTTGAAAAAGCATAAAGAAGATAAGTAAGCAGCCTCGACTTGATCTTTACTCCTATCCCCAACAATTCAGAGCCAGTCCAACGAGACTTTCAAATAACTCAAATTCGTCCAGCAACAGCAACAGAAGACGGAAATATCACATGCACGTGTTTTTAGCAATAAGTCCTTTGTGTAAGAGATTATAAATGTTGCGCATAGTGCAACCGATTTAAGGGTGGTATAAGGGCATATGGTTTCAATACGCCACGCCCAAATACTCCTTCATATCTTGGTTCGCTATGCACAATAGATTGTCGCCGGGAGATAGACAAATCACTTGGAATATTGGAGCTAATGGATTGTGTATTTTCTGCCACGGATTGAAAAGTCGAAATCATCTCTTCTTTGAATGCACTTACTCGGCAGAGGTATGGGCAGGATTAACTCGACAACTCATTGGAGGAAATGGTCACTCTTCTAATCGACTCCGGTTAAAACAAGATTAAGCTGTTCCTCTTTTAGTACGTTTTTCAGTCCACAATTCATTCCATATGGAGAGAAAGAAACGAAAGAAGGCATGGAGAACCTCATAACCATCCAACACGTCTAATCCAATACATCGACAAGCAAGTTCGAAATTGGCTAACATCTATACGAAGTTTGGGAGATGGAAGATACGAGGAAGGTGATTTAAGCGTTTTCACTCAGTCAATTAACACTAAAGTTCACACTATCGCAATCATAACGGTTGTCAATGCAGTACTTTAGGATCGAATCCACAGAGACCAAAGGTACACTACAATTCTCACAATTATGAAATTAAGCTAAGACAAGAATATGGTTGGTTTTGGAAAAGTAACGAAAACAATTAAAACAATGTAAATTCAATAAGAGAAAAGCGTTAGGTCAAGGGTTTATTCTCAGGAATCCAGAGATCACGAATCAGACAACTATTCAGAGAATAATTAAACGCAAATTTCGAACTCAAACATAAATATTAACCGATCCACTCCCGTGCTCATGGTTACTAAACCTAACACCCTAATCCACTGCCGTGCTCATAGAGTTCTATATCACCTTTAACGAGTAGGTTCAATATGTTCACGAATCGCCCTAATACACTTCAGCGCTACTAGGACAATTCGCTCGATTATGTTCTTTCTAGCAACCTTATACACTTCCGCCCTCTCAGGTTAAGTCCTAGTTCATGGACCTAGCGGTCAGCTCAAGCCTAAGCATTAAATACAACAATAAGCGAAAACCACAAAAGATAAATCCCTATCTGTGTCTAATTCAATGATTTCCCTTGAAACCCTAAACCTAACTAATGGACTACTCAGACATGGAGACAGAGAACAAGCAAAGAGATAAAGAAGACATAGTATAGATTAAGAGAGAAAGGGTTTAGAATTCTTCTCAATGGATACAAATATTCTTCTCCAAAGCTTACAAAATCCAAAAGCCAAAAGCCTGAATAGAATGATGAATATTAAAAAAGTGTCTGTAAAGCGGTGCCGTCAAAGTGGCTAAAAATAGAGTATATATAGGTCTAGGTCGAATTAGGTCAAAATAGGGAGTTTCCAGAGCAAAATAGGAAAAACAGAAATTTCCTTTTTCTTCTCGTCGGCCTGCATGGACCGATGCACTCCTTGCATCGGTCGATGGTCAATTCTCTAGACCACTTGCATCGATCGATTGCCGATTCTCTAGTCTGTTGCATCGATCGATGCACTCCTTGCATCGACTGATGCTGGATCTCCTGGTAGGATTACATCGACCGGCTGCATCGACCGGCTTCATCCTGCATCAACCGATGGAGAAATCTCTGGTGGTGTTGCATCGGTCGATGCACTCCTTGCATCGGTCGATGCACTCATTGCATCGACCGATATTGCTCCTTTCTTCACGGTTCCATGCATTTTTTCCCTCGTAACTCCAATTTCTTCCTTAAACGCCTTTTTACCTGAGATATCTAAATAAAAGACTAAAAAGACTATAAAAACGGACTTTGACTTGATAAAGCATTTGAAAGAAACACCAAAGCATACAATAAAAAACGGTAAAAACCAAGTACATTAATTCCCCCAGACTTAGTCTTTTGCTTGTCCTCAAGCAAACAGAAAACTAAGCAAGAAGAGAAGGTTGAAAACACGGAGACTCACATTTCCTTTAGAATTCCGCAATGACCATTACCTTAGTGATCCACGTATTACAAAACTACCTTCAGATTGAACCACCATGGAATTCTCTGCAAGCTTTCGCAGCCTCCCAGATTCAACTCATTATTTCACAGAATAATCCAAAGCTATCACTGCTGGGTCTCATCAACGATCATAGCGCCAAGAACCTTCTAGACTCTTTCCCTTTCGATATCGTGACAAGACAACAACAACACAACCTTTGGTACTTTTTCCCTCCCCTAGAATTATTCTTTTCTCATTTTCTTTCCTTTGGGTATATATTTTTTTATCAAGGTTTACGAGACGCGAGTATTGATGGTGTTTGCCACCGAATCCCCAGTTCATCCCCTTTTTAAATCAAATATGTAGGCGAATAATGGGATCGCGGGAAATTTTCCTAGCCCTCGCTTCCAAACTTTGTGTGATCATCTCTTTCGAAGTAAAATAATGGGATCGATGGAAATTTTCCTAGCTCTTTACTCGAAAGAAAATCATTTCATCTTTTCTGCTTTTTATTTTAAATAAGGGAGAGGAGTACCATACTTTCACACAGGTTGTCTTGTCAGATACGAATGAGGAGTCAAGCTCTGAAGACACCGATCACGCTGATGAGGTAAAAGTTAGCTCAAGTTTTTTGAATTTTTCTAGAAACATGGATGCCTTTGATTAACCGGTCAGCCTTTAGATTTTCCATTAGTCTTATAGGGAGCTAACTCTGTAACAATGGTCACTTAGATGCAAGTCATATAAAAATTCAAAGGTCGTGATCATAATCTCCAACAAGTTTTGACTCAATAAAACATAATGACTTAAAGAAAACATAAAAATAACTTAAAAGAGAAAGCAAAAGAAAGAAAAATAGCGTTAGTAACGATAGATACCCTCCCCCAGACTTACTTCACACCATCTCGGTGTGAAAATAAATTAAGAGGAAGGCAAAACAGACTCAATGAAATAAAATAAAATAGAAAAGAAAAACGTACCGGTGGGTTGCCTCCCACCAAGCGCTTGTTTAAAGTCAGTAGCTTGACGGCCCTTTAGGCGTGAGACGGGTCATTGAGGGGAATGGTTTCTTCCCCATCGATTTCTACGTTGGCGAGGTATGGCTTTAGGCGCTGACCATTAACCACAAACTCATTTCCCGTAGTGCTCAGCAGCACCACGGCTCCATACGGTCGGACCTCCTTAATGGTGAATGGGTCGGACCATCGCGATTTCAGCTTCCCTGGAAAAAGTTTAAGGCGAGAGTTGTATACCAATATCTGATCGTTTGCAGCGAAGTTCTTAGGAATTATTTTCCTGTCGTGATAGGCTTTGGTCTTCTCTTTGTAAATTTTTGAGTTCTCGTAAGCCATATGATGTATTTCCTCCAGTTCGTGTAGTTTCATTGTCCTCCGTTCAGAAGCAGGTTTTATGTCAAAGTTTAGCAACTTTACAGCCCACGCTGCCTTGTACTCGAGCTCCACATGAAGGTGACATGATTTCCCGTAGATAAGGTGGAATGGCGTCGTTCCCAAAGGTGTTTTGAATGCAGTCATGTATGCCCAAAGAGCGTCATCTAGCTTGATTGCCCAGTCACGCCTTGACGTGTTCACTGTCTTTTGCAGAATACCCTTGATTTCCCTGTTGGAAATTTCGACTTGTCCACTCGTTTGAGGGTGATAGGGA
The DNA here is from genome assembly GCA_002933915.1 of Eutrema heterophyllum. Classification (NCBI taxonomy): domain Eukaryota; kingdom Viridiplantae; phylum Streptophyta; class Magnoliopsida; order Brassicales; family Brassicaceae; genus Eutrema; species Eutrema heterophyllum. The sequence goes on along the minus strand of PKMM01037916.1, from coordinate 180,121 downwards.
GTGGCTACCTTGTGCTTGACCCCGTGCTTCTTCAACAAGTTGTCAAAGACCTTGTTGATGAAATGAGATCCGCCATCGCTGATAACTACTCTAGGTACACCAAACCTTGGGAAGATTACCGTTTTGAACATCCTTAATACTACCTTAGCGTCATTTGTTGGGCTAGCCAGCGCTTCCACCCATTTAGAGATATAGTCCACCGCCACTAGGATGTATTGATTACCGTAAGAGGATGGAAAAGGACCCATGAAATCGATTCCCCATACATCGAACACTTCAACTTCCAAGATGAAATTCTGTGGCATTTCATTCCTTTTGCTAATGTTCCCTTGCCTCTGGCATGAATCGCAGTTCAAGATAAAAGCGTGTGCATCGCGGAACATACTCGGCCACCAGATACTGGCTTGTAGGACTTTGGATACTGTCTTGAATGTGGAAAGTGTCCAACATAGTTAGAACCATGACAGTGAAAAAGGATACCAGGGATTTCCTCCTCGGAGACGCACCTGCGGAAAACACCATCCGAACCTTGTTTGTACAAGTAGGGCTCATCCCAAAAGTAGCGTCTAATGTCTCGCAAGAACTTTTTCTTCCTGTACCCAACAAAGTTGCTTGGTTCCTTCTCTGCGGCCAAGTAATTTGCTATTTCACCAAACCAAGGCATTTTGGGGAGTTTGGAGCGGTGATCACTATGCTTAACGCGGATTGCAAAAACGTTCTCCTCGGGTAAGCTGTCATCCAGAGGGATATCCTCATCTATACGCAGCCTAGACAAGTGATCGGCAACACCGTTCTCGACCCCTTTCTTATCCTTGATCTCAAGATCGAATTCTTGTAACAGAAGAATCCATCGCAAAAGCCTAGGTTTGGCATCCTTCTTCGTCAGGAGATATTTCAGGGCGGCATGGTCGGTGTGCACTATAACCTTATACCCCACAAGATAGGACCTGAATTTCTCAAAAACGAACATGATCGCAAGGAGCTCTTTCTCAGTTGTAGCGTATTTTCATTGCGCGTCATCAAGAGTCCCTCTGACGTAGTAGATAACGTGGAGCTTCTTATCTGTTCGCTGTCCCAAAACTGCTCCCACTGCGAAGTCGCTAGCGTCTGTCATTACCTCGAATGGAATCTCCCAATCTGGTGGTTGAACAATCGGTGCGCTGACAAGTGCTTCCTTGATCGCGTGGAAAGCTTTCAGACAATCGCTGTCAAAATCAAATTTCACCTCCTTACACAGCAGCCGAGTCAAGGGGTCTAGCGATCTTGGAAAAATCCTTGATAAACCTCCTGTAGAACCCAGCATGTCCAAGAAAGCTTCTAATCCCCTTGACAGAATTAGGCGGCTGGAGATTAGTCATTACTTCAATTTTTGCCCTATCCACTTCAATCCCTTGCTCCGAAATTCTATGCCCCAAGACGATTCCATCCTTGACCATAAAATGACACTTCTCCCAGTTCAATACCAGATGTTTCTCCTCGCAGCGCTGCAATACCCTGCACAAATTAGTAAGACAAACAGAAAAGGAGGATCCGTAGACCGAGAAGTCGTCCATGAAAACCTCCATTACATCCTCGATCAGGTCGGTGAAAATTGACATCATGCATCGCTACAACGTCGCTGGGGCGTTGCATAAACCGAATGGCATTCTGCGATAAGCAAAAGTGCCATAAGGGCATGTGAACGTGGTCTTCTCCTGGTCGTCTGGATGAATGGGAATCTGAAAGAAACCAGAATAACCATCTAGAAAACAATAGTATGGGTGGTTAGCCAATCTTTCGAACATTTGATCAATAAAGGGCAAAGAAAATGATCCTTACGAGTAGCAGCATTCAACTTCCTATAATCAATACACATCCTATGCCCTGTAATAGTTCTAGTTGGGATCAACTCATTTTTCTCATTATTAACAACTGTCACACCCCCCTTTTTTGGCACAACATGGACTGGGCTCACCCAAGTATTATCGGAGATAGCATATATAATGCCCGCCTCTAGAAGTTTCATTATCTCATTCTTTACAACATCCTTGAGATTCGGGTTTAACCGTCGCTGATGTTCTATCGAAGTCATCGATTCATCCTCTTGATGTATCCTATGCATGCAAAGATCGGGTGAAATTCCTGTGATATCATCTAGTGAGTAGCCTAAGGCTCTGCGATACTTTCTAAGCTCACATAGAGGTAAAGCAGTTTCAACATTGTTTAGCTCAGCATTGATGATCACAGGGTAAGTAGAAGTAGGACCAAGAAATGCGTACCTTAGCCCAGCTAGGAGTGGTTTGAGCTCAATTTTTGGAGCCTTCAACTCGCTCCACGGGTTAGCAAGAGGCGTAGGAGGGCTCACTGCCGGAGGCGTCTCTGCGGCTGCTTCCAGGCTGATGTATTCAACCATCTCTTCTATTGTCTGGCTCAAATCCAGCATCTTAGCATACCCCGTTGCATCATCATTCATAAACCCGTGTTCACTCTTAGCCCTTGTCAAAACAGTCTCCAACGGGTCATCTACTAAAATTTCTTCAACCACTTCGTCAGAGATCCCTAGCGAGTCATCAATCGAAAACGTATGACCGTCTAGCATGGGTTTTTTCAACATTTTGTCCACCTCAAACTTCATGACAATGTCTCCTAGGTGGAGATCTATTCGCCCATTCTTCACATCTATTATGGCTCCTGCCGTACACAAGAAAGGTCTTCCCAAAATGAGAGGATCCTTTGGTTCTTCATCTAGCTCTAGAACCACAAAATCTGCAAGAACAAATGCATCTCCAACTCGTACATGTAGATCCTCAAGAACACCAACGGGAAGTTTCACAGAACGATCGGCAAAAACTAAGGAGATCTTCGTTTGCTTGAACTTTGTGAATCCGAGTCGCTTAGCCACAGAATATGGCATCAGGTTGACGCTGGAACCTAGATCACACAAAGAGCAAGCGAAGGTTATTGCCCCAATCTGCACAGAGAGAACAAAATTTCTTGGATCGCCTAGCTTTTTTGGCATCTTGTTTTTGAGGACAGCACTGCAATTTTTAGAAACCATCATTACACTTTCTTCGGTAGATACTTTACTCATCACCAAGCTCTTCATATACTTCCTCAACAAAGGTATCATTTGGATTGCGTCGACCAGAGGAAGCTTCACCACGAGATCTTTCAACATTTCCCTGCACTTTGCTTCTTCTAGGTCTTTGCGCGATTTCTTTTGACGAGTAGGGTATGGAACCTTCGGAGTGTAGACACGTGTGGGGGGCCGCACCTGCGGCTCTTCAGCAGCATCTGCATATGTAGAAGTTTTCTCTTTTGGAGTTGTGTCTTCGCCATCCCCCTCTAGATCAATCACGACTTCAGCATCCTTTTCTTTCCGTGTAACAGGTTCTAACGCCATCCCGCTTCTGAGTGTGATGGCGTTGACGAACTCGTTCTTTGGATTCTGCTCTACCTTCCCTAGAAGAACTCCTTGTGGCCTCTTAATCGCTTCGGCGGTTTGAGCGACCTGAGTGTCCAACTTCTTCACATGAGTGCATACAGCTTCGTATTTTCCGTTGAGATCGTTGTACATGTTATCCACCTTAACATTGATCTCTTTGGCGGATTGCTGTTGATTGAGCCTTAAGCTCATCCTGGGAGTTATCCGCAGAGCTTGCGGTAACTTGGAATGGGGCAGGCTTCGTTGGTTGGAATGCGTTGAACGGCTGTTTCTGTTGGAATCCGTCTTGAAACCTGTTATGTCCTTGGAAACCCTGAGAAAAACCTGAGGTGCCAGTGTTTTGCACAAAGGTTTTTCCTTGGGAATATTGAGCTTGCTGAGGGTAGACTTGATCTTGGGGATTCTCGACGTTGGTGCTCCTATAGGACAGATTCGGGAGGTTCCTATAATTCTGGTTGAAACCTCTGCTCTGTACATACCCCTGTCCGCTGACGTAGTTCACCTCTTGCAGCTCATCGATCTCTTCCTCGGCTAATCCCGGACAGAGAATCGCATCTCATGTCTCCTCGCAAGACTGCACACCTCTCTGATTTCCCTTTAAAAGCAAGTTCACCTTCGCTGTCAGCTCGTCTATCTTCTGTGAGTCCATGCCATTGACACATTTAGACCTATCATACTCGGGACATCGATTTCTGGAACTTGCAGCCAAGTTCTCTATCAACTGGTACGCTCATTCCTTAGTCTTGGTCATGAAATCCCCATTGCTCGCAGCATTAAGGGCGTTTTTGTAATCCCAGTCGACTCCATCATAGAAGATGCTTAGAATCTGCTCATCCGAGTACCCGTGATGAGGACACTCTCTGCGGTACTGCTGGAAGGCAGCGATTTTGTTCCGAAGAGAGGCTGTCTAGGATTTGGTGTAGAAGTGATCCAAGAAGGTAGCTCTGCATTCATCCCAAGTAGTCAACGACCCAGCTAGAAGTGACTTGAGCCATCTCAGTGCCTTATCTGCTAAAGAGAAAGGGAAGAGTTTGCACTTAAGGTAATCAGCCGGCACTCCGTTGGACTTGGTAGCTGTGTTTTAAATAGCTCATGGCGCACCGTGGCGAGGAAGGCTGGGCTTTGCGCCTTGTGCTATAGCGCCTATGGCGCACGCTACACATGAACCTTCCTCTGTTTTCGTCTTTAGACCTCAGACCTGCAACTTTCGTATTTAAATGCATGAGTAAGTCTCAAATGAACTCTGAAGAAGTATACATTCTTTATTAAATTGAAAACCAAAACCAAAATCCTCACAATAAGATCCAAAAAACCAAATCATAAAAATCCATGAAAACCAAAACATGAAACAACAAAGTCAAGTTTTCAGAAAACATAAAGAGAAAGCACCAAAATGAAATAAAAGTAACTAATAGGAAGATTCAGAATCGTGATCAGCTTCATGATCATTGAACTCCTCGTCGTAACCAAGATCATCTTCTCCTGCTTCATCTTCCACCTCGTCCTCGTTTTCTTTATCTTCGTCTTCATCAACCAATGTCAAACCTCTAGGAGATGGAACAGATCTTTTGCTACCACGAGATGAACTAGCAACTCCCTTTCCCTTGTCAGCTTTACCCAAACTCGAACTTGTTGCTCTCCTAGTGGGATAGCTATGTTCTTCAACACCCATAGCTTGGTTCACGTCTCTCCATCGTAAGTCATCATCAGAGAACACAAAATCATCTTCATCACCCGATGATTCTCCATCCATTTTTCCAGTCAACCACTCGTTGCTGTCATCAATATCTTTCAATAGTATCGGATCAGTGGAATCACTTCTCTGGACTCGACGTTTCGACCAAAAAAACCAAAAAAAAAAGTCACATATGTATAGCCCTCGCCATGTCGCTTAAGGCGCGCCTCTGTTTTGACGAAATAGCGCATATAGCGCGCGCTTTCCAATATCGCAATGCTTTACGTTTCCATAACGATATTCTCTGGGCTATGCGCTATGTGCGCTATAGCGCACTTAAGGCGCGCTATTTAAAACATAGCTTGGTAGTGCTGCAAATCTCTTGAAATTCTCAATGTGGTCCATCGGATGCTCTGCAGGCAAACCATGGAACATGTGCTGCTTTACCAATGCAATCATCTGAGATTTGATCTCATAATCTTGCCTCGTAATAGCTGGTGGACGGATGGCAGCTCTGTTCTAGTAAAAATCATGAGGCGTGTCTAAATCCCCGATGGTAGGCTGCTGCTGCAGCTGTTGCATCTGTTGCACTAGTTGTTGCAACCTCTGAAGCTCGGCATGTTGTAACCGTGGTAGCTCTTGGTTGTTGAGCTCAAGAAGGTTCGCGGAGCCCTTGCTTCTGGTAACTCTACCCAGCTTTTGGTTAGTCACCTGAAACACACAAGAAAGTAAAATAAAATACGTTAGTAAATCTTAGACTAAATTTCAAATTCAGAATCGAAGGTAACGCTATTGGTCCCCGGCAACGGCGCCAAATTGATTTAAGCGTTTTCACTCAGTCAATTAACACTAAAGTTCACACTACCGCAATCATAACGGTTGTCAATGCAGTACTTTAGGATCGAATCCACATAGACCAAAGGTACAGTACTACAATTCTCACAATTATGAAATTAAGCTAAGACAAGAATATGGTTGGTTTTGGAAAAGTAACGAAAACAATTAAAACGATGTAAATTCAATAAGAGAAAAGCGTTAGGTCAAAGGTTTATTCTCAGGAATCCAGAGATCACGAATCAGACAACTATTTAGGGAATAATTAAACGCAAGTTTCGAACTCAAACATAAATATTAACCAATCCACTGTCGTGCTCATGGTTACTAAACCTAACACCCTAATCCACTGCCGTGCTCATAGAGTTCTAGATCAGCTTTAACGAGTAGGTTCAATATGTTCACGAATCGCCCTAATACACTTCCGCGCTACTAGGACAATTCACTCGCTTATGTTCTTTCTAGCAACCTGATACACTTCCGCACTCTCAGGTTAAGCCCTAGTTCATGGACCTAGCGGTCAGCTCAAGCCTAAGCATTAAACACAACAATAGTGAAAACCACAAAAGATAAATCCCTATCTGTGTTTAATTCAATGATTCCCCTTGAAACCCTAAACCTAACTAATGGACTACTCAGACATGGAAACAGAGAACAAGCAAAGAGACGAAGAAGACATAGTATAGATTAAGAGAGAAATGGTATAGAATTCTTCTCAATGGATACAAAGATTCTTCTCCAAAGCTTACAAAATCCAAAAGCCTGAATAGAATGATGAATATTGAAAAGTGTCTGTAAAGCGGTGCCGTCAAAGTGGCTAAAAATAGAGTATATATAGGTATATGTCGAATTAGATCGAATTAGGTCAAAATAGGGAGTTTCCAGAGCAAAATAGGAAAAACAGAAATTTCTTTTTTCTTCTCGTCGGCCTGCAATGACCGATGCACTCCTTGCATCGGTCGATGGTCAATTCTCTAGACCACTTGCATCGATCGATGTACTCCTTGCATCTATCGATTGCCGATTCTCTGGTCTGTTGCATCGATCGATGCACTCCTTGCATCGACCGATGTTGGATCTCCTGGTGGGATTGCATCGACCGGCTGCATTGACCGGTTGCATTGACCGGCTTCATCCTGCATCGACCAATGGAGAAATCTCTGTTGGTGTTGCATCGACCGATTTTGCTCCTTTCTTCACGGTCTCATACATTTTTGCCCTCGTAACTCCAATCTCTTCCTTAAACGCATTTTTACCTGAGATATCTAAATAAATGACTAAAAAGACTCTAAAAACGGACTTTGACTCGATAAAACATTTGAAAGAAACACCAAAACATACGATAAAAAACGGTAAAAACCAAGTACATCAGAAGGGATGCAAGCTTGGTTGGCCACTCGCTGAGGAATTATCACAAATCTAAAATAGGTTTTCGGTATTCAATTTAAGCAAACTTTCAAATTTAAGCAAATGATGCATTTCATTGTACAAAACGTTGTTTTTTTTTATTTGAATTAATTTAACATTTAAATTCAAAAAAAGTAAGAGTTTATAAAAGTGTTGATTTATTATCACATATAGAATCAGTTTATATACACTAGAGATTAGCTAGGATATTCTCATAGAGTTAATGACAACATAAATGACAATATATACTCTACATAAATGTATTCTTGATTGGAGCAATCATAGATATGATTGAATCCTAACACGCCTCTGTCGATTATGAAAATCACACAAGGGGGTTAAACAGTAAACTTAAGTCGGAATCTCGTTTTATTGATTTGACTTTGGCAATGTTACAAAGATATTGAGATCGCTTAGAAAAAACTTGAGGAACAAAGGAAATAGAGATCGGTTGATGCGAGCTCTCTGTTTCTTTTGTTTCACTGATGATTGTCCATGAATAAAATGAGGCAAGGTCCCCCTTATTTATAAGGTTTGAAGTCGGTTCGCGGTAGGAAAACTTCCTTTTCCTAGTTCTTTCAGGAAAAAGAAAGTTTCCCAAAATCCCTCCAAGAAAAGGGAATGTTCTGTGAATCTCGGAGGTCGGTCTCCGCCATGACGAGTCGTGCCTTCTTTGGGCTTTTGATGTCGGTGCTAGAACGAGGTGGGCTTGTCTTGAGTTCGAAGTTCGGCTCAATGAACATGGGCCTTTCTTTCCTGGGTCTGAACCATCATAAACCGGAGTCGCTCAGACCAGTCTTGGTTTAAACCGGGCTAAACCGGGGAGTGCTAAACTCACCTCTAACACTTAATGAGAAACTCCCTAGAAATCGACACTCTAATGCTGGGTAGTAACATGGATAAGCCTTGCAAGCAGCGATTGATGCTTCAAGGGATGGGGAATACGATGGGTCACACAAAGGAGATGGAGATCCTTTGATTTACCTTGTCGATCTGCTCTGGATATGACACACCAAAGGAGAAAAACACACTGGATGTTACTCACCAGCACTAAGAGAAAGAGAATCACTCTCTTACGCCAAAGAAGAAGAAATGTTTTTTCTCATAAAAATCAAAGGTGATGTCGACCTGAGGGCTGCTAGGGTTTTAAAGAGAAACAACAACTAAAGAAAATACAACTTAAATATGCTGGGCCTTGCTTTGGTCGAAATCAACTTGCTGGGCTTGATGGGCTTCAATTTCGTGAATGAATATGTTGGGCTTAGGCTTGTAATCCACTTCATTCCTCTTGTAAGCAGGCCTGGTCGAAATTGATGAAAAACAGAAGTGGGCTTCAATTTTGTGTGGGTTCAGAATGCAAGTGACCCAATCTTGTCTCATTAAGAACCTATCCTTGCAAAACCCATTGGGACAAAAACAAGGATAGGGAAAAAGAGTGCAAGATTGGATCACTAGCCCACATAGCTTCCTTGGACTTGGATCACCAATGTATATGTAATTCACTTCTTTTCCCTTAGCTCTAGCACTGATCATAAGATCAATTGGAACAAGCAATATCTCCTCGTCTTCATGCTCATCTGCGGGTGCGAGCTCAGCTACAAGCTCCATTGCCTTAGTGCCATCTAGTATCACATCACTAGGCCGGAACGCACTTTCGACTGGGACCTCGCCCTTCTTGTATTTCAGCAGAAGAAAGTCTTTCAGATGTCGGCATTCTTCGGTGCTATGGCCCTCTCTGTTGTGAAATTGGCAGAATGGCCCGGAGTTACTTGCTGGCTCTTTGGGATCCTCGTGTCGGATCCATGTATTCCAGGGTTGCTGTGGTTGAATGGCACCGACTTGCTAAGTTCCAACTCGTTTTTCGTAATAAGGTTGGGTATCTCGATATTCCTCCTTTGTTTTGTCCTTGGGAGTGATTTGTTTTGAAAGGGCATACTGCTTGTCTTTTGTGGCTTCCTCTACTTCTTCTAGGATGTAGATGTGCAATTTGTGTAAGATATCTTGAAGAGTTTTAGGCCAGTTGCGTTTGATCTCTTTGTCAAAGTCAGACTTATACCAAGTTGCTTTGTAGAGGGCTTCGATCGCGGCTTCGTCATCAATGGTGCAGTGGGTACTACCGCTTTAAACCGGTTCATGAAGTCACGCAGTGGCTCGTCGCTTTTCTGTTCAAGAGCCCATAGATCGGCGTTCCGAGTTTTCTGTTTGATGAACTTTGTGAAACGCTTGAGAAATTTGGTTGAGAGTTCGGTATAATTATTGACCGAATTTGCTTCCAGCGGTGAGAACCAATCGAGTTCGGTTCCACTAAGATTTTCTACAAAGAGCTGGCATGTGGCAGCATCCTTTTCTTGGTGTTGAATCGGAAGCGGTTCATCATGATGCCGAACGCACTCATGAATTGGTGGGGTCGGTATGTCCGTCGTACGATGTGATTTTTATCTTCTCCAAACGCCGAACTGGGGTATTGAGGACCCGATGTGTGAATGGTATTTTTTGAGTTTCTTGGATCACACGGTCGATTTCGGGTGCCGAGCTGGTGGCCTGATGGAACTTAGATTTCATATCCTGAAGTTGGGCTTTGACGTTTTCGAATTCTTGATTCAGGGATGCCCGATCGGTGATGTGCGTCTCGTGATTACCAGTGGATCTGAGGGTTGGGGGAGGGGCTGTTGTATTCTGGTTTAGGTTTAGTTTGTTAATGAGGTTTCGGCGAAGAGGGGGCGTTATGGTGTTGGATCGGGAAGGGTTCTTTCTGATCTCACCGAGCTGGTCCCGGAGTTCCGTCTGAGTTGCAAATAAAGAGTCGAATCTTTCGTCGTTCTTTTTAGCGAGTTCGGCCAGCTGTGCTGCCATAGCCTGTATGAGAGCGGTTGTGTCAAATGGGACCGGAATGCTTATCCCGGATGGAGTCGGTGGTGGGGGATCGTCGCTTCTGTTGGTCTGGTTGCGAGATTTTGTGTCGAGATTGTCGAGTCCGGTATTCTGGGCGTCTTTGTTGGCAAGTACTGAGCCGTCGCCAACGAGTGTCGAAGTGTCCTTGGGGTCGACCATCTTTGAACTTATCAACCGAGATCCGTAAGTTCTATTTTAACCCCTCCCCACAGACGGCGCCAATTGTTGATTATGAAAATCACACAAAGGGGTTAAATAGTAAACTTAAGTCGGAATCTCGTTTTATTGATTTGAGCTCGGCGATGTTACAAAGATATTGACATCGGTAAGAAAAGACTTGAGGAACAAAGGAAACAGAGATCGGCTGATGCGAGCTCTTTGTTTCTTCTGTTTCTCTGATGATTGTCCATGAATAAAATGAGGCAAGGTCCCCCTTATTTATTAGGTTTGAAGTCGGTTCGCGATAGGAAAACTTCCTTTTCGTAGTTCCTTCAAGAAAAGGAAAGTTTCCCAAAATCCTTCCGAGAAAAAGAAATGTTCCGTGAATCTCGGAGGTCGGTCTCCGCCGTGACGAGTTGTGCCTTCTTTGGGCTTTTGATGTCGGTGCTAGAACGAGGTGGGCTTGTCTTGAGTTTGAAGTCCGGCTCAACGAACATGGGCCTTTCTTTCCTGGGTCTGAACAATCGTAAACCGGAGTCGATCAGACTGGTCTCGGTTCAAACCGGGCTAAACCGGGGAGTGCTAAACTCACCTCTAACAGCTCCCTCAAGATGGAGGTGCTCCAGTAACTTTAATCTTGCCCGATCAATTATGAAAAGCACCGGGTGATAGAGGCTTTGTTAAGGCATCATCTAGTTGATCTCGTGTAGAGGCATGGACAACCCGAAGAGCTTCTGATTGCACTTGATTGTGTATGAAATGATAATCCAATGCAATATGTTTCATCCTCGAGTGAAAAACTGGATTTGCACATAGATATGTAGCTCCCACGTTGTCACAATAGATGACCGAAGGATGAGAGAGGTTGATTCCTAATTCACAAGGCAATGAACATATCCATTTCAATTCAGAGGCTGTATATATTGGATACTGACCTGTATTCGGCCTCTGTAGATGATCGTGTGACCCCTTTTTGTTTCTTGGAGGACCACGACGAAAGTGAATGAGATCCAAGATACACAATGTAACCATTTGTTGAAACGTAGCCATCTTTGTCGTTGGCCCATTTTGCATCAGAAAAGGCGTGAAGATTGAAAGAATTTCCTTTGCGAAGAAAAATGCCATGGTCTGGGGTTCCAACCAAGTACCGAAGAACTCTCCTCACGGCCAGCCAGTGATCTGTTGTTGGTGCTTGCATGTATTGAGAGATACGATTGACATCGTAGCTCAAATCAGGTCTTGTGAATGCCAAATATTGCAGACTCCCAACAATGCTTTGGTATTCACTTGGATCCGAGAGTCTCGTTCCTGAGAAGAGAGATAGTGTAAGAGACGCATCCATTGGAGGGGTGACAAGTTTGGCAGAGAGCATGTTTGTCCGAGCGAGAAGATCAATATGTATTTCCTTTCTCATAAGTGAAGACCAGAAGAAACACGCTTTGCTTCTATCCCGAGAAAATGATATCTTGGCATTTTACATGATTTATAACCATGTTTTTCTTGTTTTGATGCATTTACATTCATGTTTATATGCTATTAGTTGCATTTTGCATATCCATTTGCATATTTTAGGTTTTGGAATTGGAGTGAAGCATTGGAGGCTTAATTGGACCAATAAGGAGTCATTTGGAGCAAAAGGTCATGCAGGACACTTCCAATCGACCAGACTGGTCGATTGGATGGTCGATTAAACGGACTAGGGAGAAGCCATCCAAAGTGACTGAAAGATCGTGCCATATGAAGGGTTTACATTTAAATTTTGCTTCGGAGATCTTCATGAGAGTCATAGATAATCGAGTTAGATTTCGTTTGGAGGTCGTTTCAAGTCATTCGGAGCAGCGGTTCAAGGGATTCAGTGATTTTGGCAAGCACATGTGTGTCTCGAGTTTCGATTGACATGCACAATCGATTGAAAGGTCGATTAAACACACCAGGAGGATCCAATCGACCATGCAATCGATCTGCATTGTTGATTGAAAGGCATATTGACCCAGACCCGCTGGGTCAAGACACGGACGTTTGTCCCGGGTTGACCCGGTTCGACCCCTTTGACTATATAAGTGTTTTAGACCTAATTTTTTAGACATCTTCTTCTCTCTTTTCAAACTCTTTCCCCTTTTAGATCTCTCTTGATTTTGTATGAGATTTTAAGTGTTTAAATGTAAGTTATTGTTATTTAAACCTTAATCTCTCTTTTCTTAACCACTCTTCATGATTATCAACACTATATTCATGGGTTTTGTTGTTTTCATGAGGATTAGTGAGTAGTCCTTTAAGGATCTTTGGGTATGGTAGATTAGGATAGTTTTAGGTTGATTCATGATGCATAAGGCTTAGTTTATATGTAATCCTTACTCATTATGTGGTTTTAATGCTAGATTAACCTTGGCAAAGTTGATTTAGAGCTTAGGGAATTTCATGCCCAGAAGGTGTTTGATGAAATTTTCCAAAGAACTTATTAAGTGTTTTACTTGCTTAGCCTATGGAAATAGATTTCTAAGGAGTTTAAAGGCTATTTGATCTTGATCTTAATGCTTGTTAATTGCTTAATTGCAAATGGAAATTTATTCTTAATTAGGTAATTAACAAAGTGATTAATGCCATAGAAATGGATTAGTCTTGTTTAGTGATCTAGGCATAAGGATTAATATTGTGGTAGTCAAAACTTCGCACAACTAATTCTTGTAAGGGACTTTTAGAGGAAACAAAATATTCTAAGAACAAAACGCGAAAACAAAGATCCAAAGATGGTTTCTTATTACTGTTTTAATTAGAAAGATGTGTTTATGTGATTTGCTCAGTGTTTGCTAGGGTAAAAACTTGTGTCGTTTATGAACGACTTTGATCTCTATTTATACAAGTCTCGTAAAACGTCTTAGCGAAGATCTCTGAATATTTCCTTTTTCCTTTGCGCGGCCGCCGACTTGGATCATCTTCTAGGGCAAATAGTAAGTTAGGTCATCTAATGGGATCGTGGTTCGGCCCACTATGCTTGAAAAGTAAGCCTTGTCTCGGCATGTTAGTCTTTGCTTCGGCCCATGTCATATCTGGCTCGGCCCACAACGCTTTGCTCTGTCGTGGGCTCGGCCTCTTTGCTCTTCCAATTCGGCCGAGGTAAACCGGGTCGGTTCGGTCTTAGTTTAGTTTAGGCCGAGGCTTGGTTTATGTTGATTCGAGGTGAGCTGGTACTATCCGAGGTGAATTGTTTTGAATCGGCTCGGTCCGAGGTGAGCTAGTCCGATCTGAGGTCTCCTTCTCCGGCTCGGCATTCTGATGTGATGGGAATTGACTTAGCAAGTTTTACCCTTAAGTAAAAGCTGCAAGTGCACAACAAATGCAGTAGTATTTAAGGGATCAAATCCATAGAGATTTGAGTGTCGTCGATTTCTATTGATTTCTAAGTTGTGTCTAGACTTAATCGGTTTTTATGTGTCACGGTTTTGTAGCTAGGAATTTAAAATAAACTAAACGAGAAAATAATAAAGCAAGTAAGTAAAGCAAATGAGTAAAACAAGGTTGTAACCAATTAAACGAAACGTTGGGCAATCAGGAACTCTCTAGGGATCATGGTCGATTATCATAAGCTATTAGTTAGGATTTTTAAAGCGATTTTTGTAGTCTATTGGTTCTTAAACTTGGAACACGAAATTATGTGTAGTCTACTCTCGTACATCCTACACACTTATAATTTATATACTTGATATCTTCATATTTTACATGTTCTAGCATACATTTTGCTTAGAGTTTTGTGTCATTTGCATGCATAACATGGTTTTATTTAGCATTTAGGTCTTTTTTAGGGTTTAGGGTGTTGCATTAGGTCCTAGTGAGTCTTGCATGCATTTGGAGTGTTTCTAGGTGTTTTGGAGTCATCTGGGATGATAGGAGTGATTGAGCTTAAGAGAAGGAAGAGTTCACCTGAGGTGTCTCAAAGATGTGGCTGGACGAAGGCCTTCCGATCAGATTCAGCCTCAATGATCTTCATGGGAAATGTAGCCAAGTGAGTTAGATGTCTACTAGAGGTGATTTGAGGCCATTTGGAGATGTATTACAGGAGATAGCTGATATGCTCAAATTAATACCCTAAAAGTACTAAAGCAGTTGTCGTAGTATAGTTAGGGGTCGAACACAAGAACTCCAGAATTCACACAATAGATTGTATAGTTTCGAATTAAGCTAAACCAAAAGATGTAATTAAAAGCAGATGCGTAAATTAAACGAGTTGTAAAACGATTGGAAAGAAGCTAGGCTCAGGGTATTTCTCAGGAATTCTACGAATGTAGATAACTAACTAACATGATTCAGATTTAGCGCGGTTCTTGAACTCAAACCACTAAAGTATAGCTAACCAACTCTCGTTGCGAAAACTATCTAAGTCTAAATCCTAAAATTCCAAATCTCTTTGCGAATCCTAAAGTCTAAACCAGCTTTTATTTCAAGTTTGATTTGTTCACAAAACAACTAAACCAAATCTCTTTGCGAATAGTTATTTTGCTCACCCTAGGTTCTGTCAGGTAATTAATCGCACTCTCGTGCCTAATCAATTATCCTAAGATCTAAGTTCTAGATTCGTCAACCTAGAATTAGCTATGGGAACAACCTAAGGCGAAGAACTAATTCAGATGGTGAATCCTAATCAATCAATTAACCTAACATTCAGAGAAAACCCTTATGAGAACCCTGAACCTAACAAGAGATCTACTCAGACATGATAATTGAGACAATAAACATGGTTGAATAGATCATCAAATCAAATAAGTAAAAGAGAGTAAAACAAGAGTTCAGAATTCTCCCTCTCAGAAATCTCTCTCAATCAGAATAAAACTAAAATATGCTTCGCCAACAAAAGTGGCTCAAAAACCTAATAATAGTGCTAAAACACGTTTTGGGTTAAATTATAAATAATAAAGTCTTCTGGGCAATTTTGCAATTCTTCAATTCTTCATAAAAGTCGCGTTTCCTTCCCCATGGACGACGGTATCGACCGATACCAGAGTGGTATCGATCGATACTCGGGCAGTGACGTGCTTCCTTCCTTCATGATGTCAGTATCTATCGACACCAAGTGGTGTCGGTCGATACAAGGGCTTCAAATCGGGTACTCAGCTACACAAACTTCTGTTTTGCTCCAAAATGCTCCAAAAAACTCAAATATCTCCAATTATGCTCCAAACGTGCTAAAACCTGTAAAAGACTCTAAAACACTACAAAATAGTAGAGAGACTCTATAAAACGGATCTATATCATGGCTTAAAATGGGTAAAAACCATGATATATCACGCCCCCAGACTTAGCCTTTGCTTGCCCTCAAGCAAATAGAAGACTAAACCAGAAAGAGAGGTTTGAAAACACGGAGCCTCACCTGTTGTTGAAACATTGCAATGACCCTTTTCCCAATCACCCAAATGTCACCTAACCAGATCCAAATCTAACCACCATGTACTTCTCCTTAGGCATTCGCAGCTTGCCAAGACTACACACATTATCTCGCAGCATTGTTCAATTAAACCCTTCATCGCCATATTCATCGCTGTGATTAATACCAAAAACCTTCTAGATTCTTTCCCATACAATATCATGACAAAGAACCACCCAATTTCACACTTTTTGTATCACTTTCTCTCCCCCAGACTTATTTCTTATTTTGTTCTCTTTTTTTTTTTTTTAGATTCGCATATACACATGAAGGTATGAGACGCGAGTATTGGTGGTGTTTGCCACCGAATCCCCGGTTCTTTCCTCTCAATGTATCAAATGGTGTAGGCGAATAATGGCATCATAGGAAAATCCTAGCCTCGCTTCCATCCTTTGTGTGATCATTCCTCACCAAGTAGAATAATGGGATCGTTGGAAATTTTCCTAGCCCTCTACTTAGAAGAAAATCATTTCATCTTTTATGCTCTTTTTTATTAACTTGTAACACGGGAGAGAGATACTATCACTTTTAAACACATGGGTTCCTTTGTCATATATGAATGAGGAATCAAGCTCTGTGAATACTAACCACGTCGATGAAGTGCAAAAATTTGGCTCAGGCTTTAAGAGAACTCTGCTGGAAACATGTGTGTCTTCTAGTTAACTGGTCAGCCTTTGGATTTTTCATTAGTCGGTTTGTAACTGATTCTGTAACGGTGGACACTTAGAAGCAAAGTCAAAGCAGTAGATTCAAGAACAAGATCATAATCTCCAACAAATTTTGACTCAATAAAACAATTTTTGGTGCAAAAACGACTGACTCTAAGAAAAACAAACACAATGTCAGCGACTACCTCCCCCAGACTTAAACAACACTGTCCCCAGTGTTATCTAGCCTAGAGTTGGTAAAAGAAATCAAAGGAGTTGAGTGGATGGATGAAAATCGAAGGAGGCTTACCTGGGTGGCGGGTATCGACCGATACCATGGTGGTATCGATCGATACAAGGGAAAATTGGTCGATGCTAATTCGACATCGATCGATATGTTGCTCACAGTCCCTTGAGAAATACCCAGCTCCTTTTGCGTGTGGATGGTGTCGATCGATACCGTGTGGGTGTCGATCGATACTCCTCTTCTGAATCTGCTGCATGTGAAACACAAGACACAAAACCAAAAATAAAA
>PKMM01037916.1:0-160788 GCA_002933915.1 Eutrema heterophyllum | reverse complement strand
TTGCTTGAGCCAATAAGAAGCATCCCCACCAAGAGAGTATGGGAAAAGCTTACAGAACAAGTAGTCGTAGGACACTCCATTGCATTTGATGCTAGAGACCAAATCCTCGAACTTCTCGATATGATCCATGGGATGCTCATGAGAAAGACCATGGAAAGTGTGTTGACCCACAAGAGTGTAGTACGCAGGCTTTAGCTCGAAATCATTCCTCTGAAAGGCAGGAGGACGAATCGCTGATCGATTTGCGTAGAACTGATCAGGTCTGTTGCATTCACCAATTGTTCTACCACGCTCAATCGCAGCGTTCGCAGCATTCACTGCAGCTGGAGGGGCAATAGCGTTCCCTTCTCCATCGAGTCTCTGCCCTCTCTCATTGCACAAGTGACCCTCTCGGTCTCTGAAAGCACCAGCCTCATCCTGAATCAAAACCACTGGATCGTTGTTCATCGTTACTGGCTTCTTTGCTTTTCTGAGTGTGCGTTCCAACTGTGCTAGCTGCTCGTTTGACAAATCAACTAGCTAAGTGTTCTTGTTTCTCTTGGTTTCTCGAGTAGGCATACACCTGAAACACAAAAGATCAAGAACGTAAGTAACTAAAAAAACGTGTCGGGTGTCGACAGATACCAAGGGGTATAAATCGATACTCGACGATTTAGACGAAATTCTTCACTAAAATCTAATGGCGAAATTGAGTCCCCGGCAACGGTGCCAAATTTGATATGCTCAAATTAATACCCTAAAAGTACTAAAGCAGTTGTCGTAGTATAGTTAGGGGTCAAACACAAGAACTCCAGAATTCACACAATAGATTGTATAGTTTCGAATTAAGCTAAACCAAAAGATGTAATTAAAAGCAGATGCGTAAATTAAACGAGTTGTAAAACGATTGGAAAGAAGCTAGGCTCAGGGTATTTCTCAGGAATTCTACGAATGTAGATAACTAACTAACAAGATTCAGATTTAGCGCAGTTCTTGAACTCAAATCACTAAAGTATAGCTAACCAACTCTCGTTGCGAAAACTATCTAAGTCTAAATCCTAGAATTCCAAATCTCTTTGCGAATCCTAAAGTCTAAACCAGCTTTTATTTCAAGTTTGATTTGTTCACAAAACAACTAAACCAAATCTCTTTGCGAATAGTTATTTTGCTCACCCTAGGTTCTGTCAGGTAATTAGTCGCACTCTCGTGCCTAATCAATTATCCTAAGATCTAAGTTCTAGATTCGTCAACCTAGAATTAGCTATGGGAACAACCTAAAGCGAAGAACTAATTCAGATGGTGAATCCTAATCAATCAATTAACCTAATATTCAGAGAAAACCCTTATGAGAACCCTGAACCTAACAAGAGATCTACTCAGACATGATAATTGAGACAATAAACATGGTTGAATAGATCATCAAATCAAATAAGTAAAAGAGAGTAAAACAAGAGTTCAGAATTCTCCCTCTCAGAAATCTCTCTCAATCAGAATAAAACTAAAATATGCTTCGCCAACAAAAGTGGCTCAAGAACCTAATTATAGTGCTAAAACACGTTTTGGGTTAAATTATAAATAATAAAGTCTTCTGGGCAATTTTGCAATTCTTTAATTCTTCATAAAAGTCGCGTTTCCTTCCCCATGGACGACGGTATCGACCGATACCTGAGTGGTATCGATCGATACTCGGGCAGTGACGTGCTTCCTTCCTTCATGATGTCAGTATCGATCGACACCAGGTGGTGTCAGTCGATATAAGGGCTTCAAATCGGGTACTCAGCTACACAAACTTCTGTTTTGCTCCAAAATGCTCCAAAAAACTCCAATATCTCCAATTATGTTCCAAACGTGCTAAAACCTGTAAAAGACTCTAAAACACTACAAAATAGTAGAGAGACTCTATAAAACGGACCTATATCATGGCCTAAAAGGGGTAAAAACCATGAGATATCAATAGCGCGGTTTTTCCGAAGGCGTATCCGACTGGCCGCGAGACTCGACCGTCCGGCATGCTCGTCCGGTGTGCAACATCTGCTCGAACAGGGACAATGCCGGCCCACAGCACCACTTGAAGACCGTCCGGTGTTGCTGCCTCAACTCCACACCAGCCCACAGCACCGGCCAATGCCCACCCGGTGTCACAAGTCTAAATCCGTCATCATCGAAGCCAGCCAAAGTTTCTGAAAGATCTGGCCAGACGAAGGGTCTCCATTAAGCTTCAGCTCCTGAGTTATTCATGATAATTGTAGAAACATGAGTAAGCTGTCGAATGGAGGTGGTTTGAGGTCATTCGGATACGTGGTTCAAGAGATATAGCAATTTTACTAAGGGTACATCTGTCTGGCCGCGAGACCATAGCACCGTACCGGCCCGATCTCGCTCGGTGTCACTGCCAGGTGCTTAACCCAAGCTTGGGCAGTGCCAATACCGGCCCAAAACACCTGGCCACCAATGTCCGGTGTAGAACCCTCACCCTGGTCGTGGGCCTCCCCTATATATGGCCTTAGACCTAATTTTTAGAGGCATATCTTTTCTTATCTCATTTTCTTAGAGAAAAACTTTGTTCTTGTGATTTGTAAGAGAGATCATACACTTTTTATGCAATTTAAGTATATTCTTCATTGATTTCTATATTCCATTTCTATTTTCTTAATCATTATCATCATTCATTATGGGATTTAACACTTCTTTCATAAGATTTGTTGGGTCCTTAATGATGAGTGAGTAGTCTTTTAGGATTTGAGGATTTGGTAGATTTAGGGTGATCTAATGGGTTATTAATGATGTCTAGGATTAGATTATAAGATTTCCCTTCTTGATTAGTGATTTTAATGCTATATCTAGCTTGAAAAAGTGGATTTAGATCAAAAGGCATTTCATGCACACAAGGTGTTCGATGAAATGCCTTGATGAACTTTTCAAGAGATATTCATTTCTAGCCTAAGAGATTAGTTGTCTAGAGTGATTATTGGTTGATCATGAATGTTTAAACTTAATGCTTGCTAATTATGGACTCACAAATGAGAATTTGATTTTGGATTAGTAATTAGCAAAGTAATTAACCCCTTGAGAGAGGATTAGTTAAGATTAGTGATTTTTGCCTAGGGATTATCTTCATGAGTATTGGACATCATTAATTAGCTATGGGATCACCTTAAATCAATTGCTTCATCCTTGAATTCGCCTTTCATTATCATTTTCACATCGTTTAGCATTTTTAGCTCTTGTTTCTTTTCTTAATTAAGTCAGATCATTAGCATAATCACCAAACCTTATCTTATTAGCTTAACTTAGGAAGTTATATGCATTCTTGGTGCATTGAATCAAAACCATTGGATTGATACCTCATATACTACATTGTATATTGAGTAATTTATCTCAAAGACCCAAAAAGTCTATCATCAATTTGGCGCCGTTGTTGCCAATTGGGTTTTGATTAAACATTAGGATTTTATATCTTCTTGAGATTAAGCCTTTTCTTTTACTTTCTTTGTTACTAATCTCTCTTTCTAGTTCTCTCTTGTCTGTGTAGGTGCATGAACACAAGGTCTAGAGGCGGAGCAAATCTTGTTGAGCCTAGGGACAACATACACTTTCTCAACCGAGGCACTAGAGCGAGAAGAGAGAGAGAACGAGCTACTCACCTAACAAGGCTTGGTATGGCAAACATGCAAGAGCACCCACTTGATCCCAACCATGAGGACATTGCTCATGCTCAAGCACAAGGTGGTAATGGAAACCACCAAGGCCAAGAGGGCCACGTCCACCACCCAAACCCACACGGCAACAACCCAAACCCACCCGCCCAAAACTTTAGAGCTCCAATCCATCCTCAACGAGCTCAAGACGTGGTTCAAGCGGGTGATGCGGCCAACGCTCACGTCAACCGCCAAGGTATTCGAGCACCACCTATTGAGAATACCAACTTTGAGGTCAAAGCTAGCCTCCTTACCATGTTGCAAGGAAACAAGTTCCATGGCTTGCCGGTGGAAGACCCTTTAGACCACTTGGATCACTTTGATAGGGTTTGTGACCTTACAAAGACAAATGGGGTCTCCGAGGATGGATTCAAGCTAAGACTCTTCCCGTTCTCTCTAGGAGATAAAGCTCACCAATGGGAAAAGAGTCTCCCTCAAGGTTCAATCACTACTTGGGATGCGTGTAAAAGAGCTTTTCTTGTGAAATTCTTCTCTCCTTCAAGAACCGCTAGGTTGAGGAATGAGATATCTAGTTTCACACAACGTGGCAATGAGTCTTTCAACGAGGCTTGGGAGAGGTTTAGGAGCTATACCACTCAATGCCCACATCATGGATTCTCCAATGCGTCAATATTAAGTACTCTCTTTTGTGGTGCATTACCCAAGATAAGGATGCTACTTGATACGGCCTCCAACGGGAACTTCTTGGCCAAGAATGTGGATGAAGCCATGGAGCTAGTAGAAAATCTTGCTCAAAGTGACGGGACTTATGGGGATAATTATGATAGAGCAATCCGAACCACTAGCGATTTCGACGAGCAAAAAAGGTCTAAGGAGATGAAGTCACTCAATGATAAGTTGGACAAGCTCCTTAATGCCTCTCAGTCATCGGTTAACTTTGTTGGAGACTTTGCCACAAACCATGGGCACATTGAAGGTGACATGGCTTTAACTAACCATGCGGAGGTGAATTATGTTGGATACCAAGGAGGTTATCAAAGGGGCTTCAACAACAACCAACAACCAAGCTTCGTCCCTCAAAATCATTTTCAAGGGAACCAAGGAGGCTACCCCAACAAAGCTTCTCTCTTACATGAAGCTCAAGGTAACAACTCCACTCCTCAAGACCTAGATATGCAAAACGTCCTTCAATAACTTCTTCAAGGACAAGCTAGTGGAGCAAGGGATATAAGCAAAAAGATGGAGGAAATCCATACCAAAGTGGCTTGCTCCTACAATGATTTACACAAGAAGCTTGAGGCATTAAGCTCCAAAGTGAACGAAATGGAGAACAAGGGCACAACTTCCTCACCTCAAAGCTCTTTACCCGAAAAAGCCAAAAAAGTCTCAAAGGAGTATTGCAACACCATATCCTACATTGATGAGAATGAATGCATAATTGAGGAGTTCTTAGAGCTATTCCCTAGTCCCAAAGCTATTGATCTTCCATCTAGAGAGCTTCCCTCAACTCTCAATGAAGACATTGAGAAAAAAGGTGGGGAGGAGACCCTTGGGATTGAAGATGATATGGTGTTGGTTGAAGAGAAGGGTAACAAGGTTGAGAGGTCCATCAAGGACGTGGTTAAAGAGAAAAACGTGGAGACACTTGTTGGGTCAAAGAAAGAAGCCATTTGCACTAGACCTTCCCCATATGAGCCTCCACTTCCATTTCCCGGTCGTTTTCCTCACTAAGGCACAAAAGAAAGTGCTTTCAAGCTTCAAGGCAAACATGGACAAGATTGGAGCACCTTTGCCTAGTGAGAGTGATTTGTCTCAAGTTCCACAACACCAAAAGTTCATCAAGAGCATACTTGAGAACTGAGAGAAAGTGGAAGAGCTTATGGCGGTTTTTGCCTCACCAAGCACAATAAGGATCGAGCCTAAGACTCTCCCCAAGCTTGGAAACCCCGGTAAGTTCTCCATATCTTGTACTCTTGGGAACTTGGAGATTAAAGATGCTTTGTGTGACTCAGGTTCGAGCGTGAATGTCATGTCCTTGGAGATGGCCAAGAGTCTCGGGATCAACAATATGGTAGATTACCCCTCCACAATCACATTTGGAGACTATTCTTCAAGGAAATATGTAGGCTTGGTTGAAGATTACCCTCTCATGATCGGGGAGTGTCTTGTGCCGACGAACTTCATGATCATGGAAATGGCACAAAACAAGAAGCTCCCGATACTTCTTGGGACTCCATTCCTCAACACCACCGGTGCACACATGGTCTTCATCAACAAGAAAGTTGTGCTCAAGAACGTGAATGACAAGGTGTTTTACACAATGATGCCTTCTTCCACCGTGATTTGTGGCACCATTATTTGTGAGGACAATGAAGTCCGAGCCCAAAAGGTTGAGTATGTGGGTGTTTGTGCAACGGTGAGTCATGGGGACGATGATGAAGCTCTTGGATTGGACTTAATCTAGAAAATTCTCACCAAAGTACTACAACGCTAGTCCACGGTATTGATAACACCGTATTTTTACACATTTTATTGTCTATTTTAGAACACATTAATAAGTCTTTCACTCGCTTTTATATCTTCTTATTACGGTTTTCGCATATTTGTAGTTTCAAGACTCTTTTCAGGTTACTTAGGCAAAAGCATTGCAAATTGGAGAAAAAATAGATTTTCGGCTCAAAGTCAAACCGTCAGAAGTTCAACTGCCAAAGAGGTTCTTCTCACCATCTGATCCAGCCCAATTTTGGAGATAGTCAAGAAGGATCAGCTACCTTTCCATTCCAATTGATTTGAGGACGATCCAACGGTTCAATCAAAAGTTACATGAAGATCAAGACGTCCTATCCAGCCAGCCCTGGAGCAGTTCCAACCCGCGGCCAAGAGGCAGAGGCTCTCTGCCCGTGGCCAAGGTGTCGTTCACCGCAGTCAGAGTCATTGGACCCGCGGCCAGCACGTGTTTTGATCCAGAAGCCCATTTGCAAGCCCGTTCGAATCCCGTCAAGTCCAACTACAGAGAAACCCTAAAGACCGACAAAAATAAGAGAGAAGACCTATAAATATGTGTTTTAGGAACCCTATTTCATGTGCCCCTTCAGAGTGCCATTTTAGTTTACTTTTTTCTTACTTTTTGCTTTTACTTTCAAGATTTTTAGAGAAGTTTTCTCCCGACTTTGGTCTTAAAATCGAGAAGCTTTTTCTTCAATCTTGTGTTCTTTATTTAATCATGTCTTTGCTTTCTTCAATTATGTTCGAGTAGTTTATTTGTTGGATTTAAAGGAATTTATCGAAGGGGATTCACATGTTTGATAAGGATTTCATGAGGTAAACCTAGCCGTATTCTAGAACTCTTTCCTATAGATTGTTTTTAATGCATGGATCTAGCGTCATGAACTAGAGACTAATCCCTAGGTGTAGTAAGAACCATCAAAAGTGCTAAATCTAATCACCTGAACTATTAATTTATATGGAGCGTGTTGCGCTATAAGATTTTGAAAGTATACTTATAGAGTACCGTGAATGTTTATGAACTTGTTTGTGTCATCATAAATTTCAGCGCGGCCAGAGACGAAAGCTACTGGTCGAGTATATAAGTTATAGGTGTGTAGGATGTACGAGAGTAGGTTACACATATTATAGTGTTCTAGTTCGTGGAATTTACTAGAATCGATTTTGTTAAGAGCTTTGGTACCGTATTTGAATTGAACATTCCCCGGAGATATCCCTGTCGACCCAACATCGTTTTATTATAGTTTACAAACCAATTTTCTCTTTCAGTTTTTGCCATCGATTTTTATTCTCAATCTACAAGCAATTTTTCCTTTTATGCACTTAACAATTTTCGTTACCAAAAACCCTATAAAAACTTCTTTTCTTTTAGACTTCCTTACTAACTCTCTTATTAAGGTCTTACAGAAAAGCTTTCCCTCCCTGTGGATTGATATCTAAAGTCCTACAACGCACATCTGTGCACTTGCAAACATTAGAGTTTACAAATTTAAAACCTGAAGCTAGGATAACAACCCCACTACATCAAGTTTTTGGCGCTGTTTCCGGGGAGGCGATCGCTACTGTACTGTCACACCTTAAAGGTTAGTAAATCGACTATAAAACAAACTTTTTCTTTTAATTTTCGTTTTTGTTTTTCTTCGTTTCAGGTCACTGAAACATGGACTCGCCTTTGGAGCGAGGTCACTACTACGAGCAGGGTTACTACGACCCATCTTATGCTCACCACTTTCACGATTCACACTCAAACCGTGAATCGTTCTACATGGATCGGAAACCGGCACTGACCAATTACTCTCGAGGACGCTACGAGCATCATTACTCCCGAGACAAGCCTTTTGATGAGGACATCGACCCGACCTAACCAGATCAACCCGGAGTAGATGAACTAGATGATCCAAACCAATATCCAACCATGAAGAATCCCCCACGGACCAGGTCAGGACTAAGGAAGCTGCGGGAAGAATTCAATAATGCCATGGGGGTATTAATCAACCAAATCAGCTTAGAAGACATCACCAAACATGCGGACCAGCTCGCTCTCGACCAGCCTATTCTCGACCAACTCGCGATGGACTTAGCCGAACAAAAGCTCCAACTAACCCACAAAGAATCCACTCGGACAGAAGGTGAAGTCTCTCAACCAGAAAATGTGGAAAAGCTTAAAGAACCTCAAGGACATGAAGATCCCAGCATCAACGGAACATTTGCATCAACGGTCATGTCGATCGACCCAACGGCTGAATGGCCCCTCTCGAAGGCTCATCAAGGCCCATACGTGATCTTCACCATTAATCATGCTCAAAATGACTAAGTCCCTAGCTCACCAAAACGACAGCAAGGTGAGTGTTTGGTTTCTTTTTAATTATACTTACGAACTTTCCTTTTCTTGCAGGTTCTCTTAGTTAAGCTTTGCGTTTTGTCCTTTTTAGTCTGAGTGTTGCGTTTTGTTTTCTCGTGTAGTTTTCTTTCCTTTTTGTAATGTTTTGCGTTTCATTTTAGACCCTAGAAGGTCAAGGTCGACGAGCTATTTATAAAGCTCCTTTGCGACTTTTGTAGACACACTTTTTACCCTAATTAATAGAGAGAACTTTTCTTCTTTTGCGGCCGCCGTCGAGTTCTTGAGCATTGCGTGGTTACTCCTTTGTTCTTGAGTTCAAACCGACTTATCACAGCCTTGTCATAAGCTGTGTGGTGTCATTCAATCCATCTATCGTTCTTACCATCATCCATCCCTCGGTTTAGACAAAGAGAGCCCTTCGGCCAATTGTCTAAATCCCATCGCTCAACCTCCTTCGACCATCGAACGACCTAGTGAAGAGAGCCATTCGGCCAGTCACTTGGTTCCACCCAGCCAACAATGTGAAGTCCCTCGGATCTTACATCATTTTGGTATCAGAGCCAAATGTCCCCACCTTTGGTTTTCCATCTTTTGTCTTTCTCGCTTTTGTTTTGTTTATCGTTTCTATTTCGCATTAGTAGTCATATTCATATAAAAAAAAAAATCGTGCTGCACTTTGTTATTCTTTCTGTTTCGTAGTTGTTGCGTCATTAAAATCGAAAATCAAAAAAAAAAAAAAAAAAAATATATATATATATATATAGAGAATTTCAGTTATGTTCTAGATCTCTTGTTTCCGTTGAATCATTCGTATAAAAGAAAAATCATAAAAAGTTGGTTACAACCGATTCATCTAGACTTGCTAGGATTGTCGAAATTCTTGCGTGAGTCTTAGGTCGATCGAAGTAGGTCTTGTTTCATCTCGAGTTGTTGCTTGTTTCATTGTCAAAAAAAAATAAAAATTCTAGAAAAGTTCTCTTGAAAGCTAAGAGAGTTAGTCGTTTGCTTTTTCTTTTTAAGTTCTCGTTTTGTTATTTTTCCATTTCCCTTTTGCACTTGATCCGTGTTTTTTATTTAGTGTGTGACAGAGAACCAAAGTGATGGAAAATCAACAGCAAGTTAATCCCCAAGAAGCCGTGCTACAAGCCATAGCTACCATGAGACAAGACATGCACAACCAAATCCTCTGTGTCAAAGGTAGAATGGACCGCTTGGAGAGGATTCCCCAGCATTCTAGTAATGACGACCCTCTAACCGATAAAAAAGATGGAGCCCCTCATAACCGACAACAACACAATCCGCAAAATCAACAGGCGGTCAATCGAAGGAGAGACCCGAACCATCAAGGCCGTGTCTATGACAACGAGGTAATACGCCAAGGAAACAATGAAGTGAAACTGATTGCACCCACTTTTGTAGGAAAGGTCAACCCCAAGGCTTACCTTGAATGGGAAAGGAGGATGGAGTACATTTTTGATTACTACTTCTACAACGATCGGAAGAAAGTGGCCTTAGCAGTGGCTCAATTAACCGACCATGCACTGTCTTGGTGGGACAGAGACGTGTCCGAAAGAAGGAGACACCATCATGAGCAGATTACTACTTGGGCAGACATGAAATTCAACTTACGAAAAAGGTAGGTTCCACTACATTTCCATAGAGACTTACAAAAGAAGTTTCGTAAGTTGATGCAGGGACATAGGTTAGTGGAGGAGTACTTTGAAGAGTTTTAGCAGCTTAGAAACCGGCTTGAGCTTGATGATTCGGAAGAGACCCTCATGGCGCAATTCATTGACGGATTGCAAAACCGTATCGCGAGAAAGCTGGAGAGGCAGCCTTATCACGACATGTCTGAGCTTTTCCACTTGGCTATCCAAGCTGAGTAGAATGTCAAGCGCAAGGTAGCAGCCACAAGTAGGTCCAAACCAAACTCATCATGGGTGCCACAACCACCAAAGACCTTTGATAAAGGCAAAGCGGTGGAAATAGACTCTCCGTTCAAGAAACCAATACCAGATGCGTCTAAGACATTTAGAACTGAGCAAGGTAAGTTCCCCAGCACTTCAAGAGCTAGAGATATTACTTGTTTCAAATGTTAGGGGGGAGGACACATGGCGAGAGAGTGTCCAAACCAGCGAGTCATGATCATGACATCCACCGGAGACTACTAGTCCCAAGATAAGCAAGAGGAAGATGAGACGGTGGAACCAGAAGCTGAGATAGAGTATCCCGACACGGGAGAGATGCTTGTGATACAGAGAGCTTTGAGTGCTCTAGTGGATCCCGAGACAATCCAAAGAGAAAATATCTTCCATATAAGATGTAAAGTGAACAACAAGGTTGAAAAGCTAGGTCTCAAGACAACAAAGCACCCAAGACCATACCGACTTAGATGGCTCAATGATGACACAAAATTAAAGATTGCAGAATAAGTAAGTTTGCCATTTAGCGATGGCAAGTATAGTGATCAGGTCGTGTGTGATGTGGTCCCAATGCAAGTAGAACACCTACTGCTAGGAAGACCTTGGCAAATTGACAAAGAAACCATGCACAATGGGCGCACCAACCACTATTCTTTCAGCCATGACAAGCGCAAGTTCTAACTTGCTCCTCTTACACCTCTCGAGGTCCATGAGATGCAAATGAAATTGGCCGACCCCAACGACGATTGGACATGTTAGGAGCTTCCACAGCCTTGCAAGCTTCTATAGGCGCTTTGTCAAGGATTTTAGCACAATAGCTTCTCCTCTCACTGCCGTGATCAAGAAGGATGTGGCCTTCTCATGTGGACCAGCTCAAGATGAAGCTTTTCAAAAGATTAAGGATCGCTTGACCAATGCCCTGGTATTAGTACTACCAGATTTTGACAAAACTTTCGAAGTTGAATGTGACGCCTCATGTCTAGGAATTGGGGCTGTGTTAACACAAGCAGGACGACCAATAGCTTACTTCAGTGAAAAGCTAAGTGGAGCCACCCTCAATTATCCCACTTACGACAAAGAGTTGTACGCCTTGGTGAGGTCTTTGGAGACATGGCAGCGTTGCTTGCTAGCCAAGGAATTCGTCATACATACGGACCACAAGATTATGAAACATATAAGAGGGCAGACCACTCTAAAGAGGAGACATGCAAGGTGGTTAGAGTTCGTGGAGACTTTCCCCTACGTCATCAAATACAAAAAGGGCAAGGACAACATCATGGCTGATGCACTATCAAGGCGACACACTCTCATTACAACCATGGAGGCCAAAGTGATGGGATTCGAGCATGTTAAAGAGAACTATGAGGAGGATCCAGACTTTGGACCAATCTATCAAGATTGCAACAAAGGAGCCCACGGTTTGTTTTATCTACATGATGGGTTCCTATTCTGAGAAAGGAGGTTGTGCATACCAAAAGGATCCATGAGGGAGTTGCTGATCCGAGAAGCTCATGGAGGCGGTTTAATGGGCCATTTTGGGGTGGACAAATCTCTAAGTGTTTTGGTGGAACACTTCTTTTGGCCGCATCTCATGAGAGACATGGAGCGGTTCTGCGCTAGATGCATCACTTGCCTCAAAACAAAATCCAGGTCACATCCATAGGGTCTCTATATGCCTTTACCTATTCCTAACAAACCTTGGGTGGATATTAATAACACCATATTTTACATCTTTTTAAGGTTTGTTTTCATAGGTTTTTAATCCCACTTTGTATAGTTTTGGGATCTTTTCATGCATTTGAGTCTCATTTTGTATTGACTTGTATTTTAGAAGTCCTAGAGAGTTTTGTGTCGTTTTTGGCTTGGTGGAGCCATTTTCAGGTGTTCTTGGAGCTGGAGAAGTTAGAGGAGTGTGGATAGCAATCATGGAAGGTCAAAGGGGCAAGAAAGACAAAGAAAAGGTGATGGAGTCCCTGATGATCAGTTTTATCGGCCATGTGGCAGATAATGAGGGCCGATAAAACGCCTTGTCTCGTGCTAGGAAGATGTTGCTCCTGCCAAGCCATTTTATCGGCCATTTGGCCGATAAAACATGCCCGATAAAAGCAAAGATCAAGCATCGAGAATATGTGTGTGTAAGATCGACTCGTATCGAAGCCTTCCCTTTGGATTAAGCTTTGGAGCTCTTCATCAAAGTTGTTGGATTCAGTGGACACATATCAACTCTGCCGCGAAGGAGATGCATCCGAGAATGATAGCTCTCTGGGAAAGTTTATATCGGCCATATGGTCGATAATGATGGCCGATAAAACCACCTAAGGATTGCAACATCACGTTTAGTGCCACTTTTTGTATTTAAGTGAATCTTTACCAACTAAACACTTAAGTTTTCTTCCCCACACGAAAAGTCTTCTCCTTTTAGACTTGGGAGAGTTCAAGAACACCCCTTGGTGTTCATGAATGGATCTTCATGTATATGCTCAAATTAATACCCTATAAGTACTAAAGCAGTTGTTGTAGTATATGTAGGGGTCGAACACAAGAACTCCATATATCACGCAATAGATTATATAGATTTGAATTAAACTAAACCAAAAGATGTAATCGAAAGCAATACGTAAATTAAAAATGTTGTAAGTCGATTGGAAGAAAGATAGATTCAGGGCAATTCTCAGGAATTCAATAAATGTAGACAAACTAGCTAACATGATTCAGATTTAGCGTGGTTCTTGAACTCAAATCACTAAAGTATAGCTAACCAACTCTCGTTGCGAAAACTATCAAAGTCTAAATCCTAGAATTCCATATCTCTTTGCGAATCCTAAAGTCCAAACCAGCTTTGAGTTCAAGTTTGATTTGTTCACAAAACAACTAAACCAAATCTCTTTGTGAATAGTTATTTTGCTCACCCTAAGTTCTATCAGATAATTAATCGCACTATCGTTCCTAACCAATTATCCTAAGATCTAAGTTCTAGGTGATCAGTCTAGAATTAGCTTTGAGAACAACCTAATTAGCTCAGAAAACTCTCTCACAAAACTCAGAATAAAATCAAGCGTAATTAGAACGTAATAGCCAAAGTGGCTTAAAAACCTAACTTAAACTCCTAAAACACGTTTTGGGCTAAATTGTAAATAATAAAGTCTTATGGGCAATTTTTCAATTCTTCAACTCTTCATAAAAGTCGCGACTCGTGTCTTGCTGCAGTGAGTATCGACCGATACTAGGGTAGTGTCGATCGATATTGAGGCTTCAAATCGGGTACTCAGCTACACGAACTTCTGCTTTGCTCCAAAATGCTCCAGAAAGCTCCAATATCTCCAATTATGCTCCAAACATGCTAAAACCTGTAAAAGACTCTAAAAGACTACAAAATAGTAGAAATACTCTATAAATGGGACTTATATCATGGCTTAAAAGGGGTAAAAACCATGATATCAACTCCTTCAGACTTAGCCTTTGCTTGCCCTCAAGCAAATAGAAGACTAAACCAGAGAAAGAGGTTGGAAAACACGGAGACTCACCTGTTCATGAAACATTGCAATGACCCTTTTCCCAAGCACCCGAATGTCACCTAACCAGTTCCAAGACTAACCACCATGTACTTCTCCTTAGGCATTCGCAGCTTCCCTAGACTAAACACATTATTTCGCAGCTTCATTCAATTAAACCCATCATCGCCAGTTTCATCGCTGTGATTAATACCAAGAACCTTCTAGATTCTTTCCCATACAATATCATGACAAGGAACCACTCAATTTCACACTTTTTGTATCACTTTCTCTCCCCCAGACTTATTTCTTATTTTGTTCTCTCTTTTTTTTTTTTAGGTTCGCATATACATATTAAGGTATGGAACGCGAGTATAGATGGTGTTTGCCACCGAATCCCCGGTTCTTCCCTCTCAATGTATCAAAGGGTGTAGGCGAATAATGGCATCATAGGAAAATCCTAGCCTCGCTTCCAACCTTTGTGTGAACATTCCTCACCAAGTAGAATAATGGGATCGCTGGAAACATTCCTAACCCTCTACTTAGGAGAAAATCATCTCTTCTTTTCATGCACTTATTTATTAACTTATAATAGGGGAGAGAGATACTGTCACTTTTAAACATATGAGTTCCTTTGTCAGATATGAATGAGGAATCAAGCTCTATAAATACTAACCACGTCGATGAAGTGCAGAAATTTGGTTCAGGCTTTAAAAAAAAAACTCTGCTGGAAACATGTGTGTCTTCTAGTTAAGTGGTCAGCCTTTGGATTTTTCATTAGTCGATCTAGAACTGATTCTGTAACAGTGGTCACTTAGAAACAAAGTCAGAATAGTAGATTCAAGAACAAGATCATAATCTCCAACAAAATTTTGACTCAATAAAACAAATTTGACACAAAAACGACTGACTCTAAGAAAAACAAACACAATGTCAGCGACTACCTCCCCCAGACTTAAACAACACTGTCCCCAGGGTTATCTAGCCTAAGTTTGGTGAAAGAAATCAAATGAACCAAGTGGAATTGTGAAAAACGAAAAATTACCGAAGTGGGGTACGAGTGTCGACCGAACCCAACTTGGTATCGATCGATACCAAGTATTGGTCGACATAGGTGATTCGTTTTCAACGTCTAAGGTCAGATGTAACTCTAAAAATGTGTCAAACGATCCAGGTGTTAAATGGTAGCACTGTTAGACCACTCAAACACAAGTAAGGTGCAACAAAATATCAATGAAGCATAAATCCACAGGTTCAAAAGCATAAGAAGGGCTGACAAAAGACACAAAAGTTCAAACGAAAATAAAAAAAAAGGGAAAAGAAACAGCAAACGTGAAAATCAGAGAGAAAAAGGACTAATCCTCCTCAGTGGTGTCAGAATCATCGCCAGTAGTGCCAGATGGACCAACGTTAGGAGGCGTGCGTGGTGAACGTGGTGAAACAGGACGCTGAGGCGCCATGCAGCTGCAATGGGAAATGGCGGTCCACATCGTCTGCAGACTCGCGACTACATATCGCTGAAAAGGATCCATCTCCATCTCAGGTGGTGGAAGAAGAGAAAACGCAGCAGCAGTGGGTGTAGGCGCGCGGCATGGTTGACCCCCAGCAAGGCCAGAAGCAGGTGGTCGTGCTCTAGTAGCGGAGCCTCGACGTCGAGTGACCGGTGCTGGCTCCATGTCAACAGGATCAGGTGCGAAAAGCAACTGAGTAGGGTCACTGCCTATGTCTGTCAGATTGGTGTTGGGGAGCTGAACCAGATAGTCCCCAACAGAAGTGCTGAAAACCCAACGCCTCGTAGGCTTCAACCAACGCAGGTACTTCAAGTGTGCCTCGTCCATAAGCTCGCGGGAAGTCATGATCGAGCAACTAGTGGTGCTGATCCCTAGGCGCAGAAAGATAGGAGTGAGAAGACTGCCCACCGTCTCGGTCTTCGAGCGACCTGCAGTCCTAGAAGCCTTGCCGCGTCCAGTAAAAGGCTTAACCTTCAGCGACTCCAAGTGGTGCCCGAAAACAGCACCTAAGTTGAACGCGAGGTCCATCTCAGGCCACTTGTAAGCCTCATCGTCAATAATGTCCCCAATCCCAATAGATAGAACAATCAGCTCAGCAACTCTTATCTTGTTTGGCTCCATCTTACACAACAAAGTGTTGCTCAAGATCCTCACAAGACAGCGCATGACAGAATGGCGCACATCCATCTGTGTAGTGGTCTTGCTGTCATAGACTCCATGCCCAAAATGAGACCAGAATGCCTCAATATCCATGAACTTGCGAGGAAACTCACACCTCGAGAAATCCCTGTTAAACCCATAGATGTCGCAGAGCTCCTGAAAAGATATCTTATATCGCACACCGCGAATCAGAAAAGTCAGAATACCCTGCTGTGCAGTCACTAGAGGCTCACCAGTGTAGTAGACGCGAACATAAGCAAGGAACTGGTGGACCAAGTTAGGGTACAGGTCATACTGCTGCGTATGCATTGTCCCCAATCCGATCTTTCGGATCAGTCCATCAAGCTCCCTGTCAAAACCCAAGTGCCTCATAGTGTGCGTATCAACAAACCGAGTGGGGCGCACATCAACCTCTTGCCATGCGTTGTAGAAGATCGAGTCATAATCGTCCCACTCCTCTGAAAAAGGCATGTGGATGCAAGCTCTGCTCTCCGTAATCTCCTTATCTGAACCTTCGTAATCATCCCTCAAACGTATCCTAGCTTTCTCACTGATCTTAGGCCATGGAAACCGAACTGTTGTGCGAGGAGGCAATGGTGATGAAGGCGTAGGAGCCTCGGGTGGCGCGTCGCGTAAGTGTCTACCGAAAACCACTGTGAAGTCTGTAGAATTTGCGGTCCGAACATTGTAGCGGTTCTCGGTGAGGCAAGCGATAACCGTTCCCACTGTCCAAACCCCGTCGTCTAAGAACTCGACTCGAGCGTGCAACATGTACTCTTTCTCTGGTGGGTTGGAGCTGGATGCGGTATCAGTGCGTGCTCTCTTCTTAGGTGCCATCTGCATCATCAACAAACACAAAACACAGCATAAATCCAACATCTCTCTCAAACACAGCAATCTCGGCCAAGGGAAAGAGTGAGCATCGACCGATACTCATACATGTATCAAGCATCACGAAGAACACAATCCAAAATTTCAAAAATTCGAAACTAAGTAAGTTCAATGCGGGGTTCGAGTAAGCCTAGAACAACTTCCAGCAAGTGATAATCATCTATCCAAACAGGTTCGAAAGGCATACAAGTCGAAAACCAACCTTGTGGCACGAAATTGAAAGACTGAAAATTTGTGTTGCATACCTTGTTGATCGAGTAAAAGAGTGAGAGAACGTGAAAGAGCACAAAAATCCGAGCAGGATAGACACAAAAATCACTCAAATCCGTGGAGAAACGAAGATTTGGTGATTTTGGGGAGAGTGTGTCGGTCGATGGAGGTTATGAGGAGGGAAGGAAAAACCGTAGGGTTTATAAAGAAACTTACCTGCGCGTGGAGTATCGATCGATACCAGCTAGTGTCAATCGATACTGAGGGAATGGAATGATTTGCTCGCCACAAGGAGGTCGGTCCAGAATGTGTACGTTTAGTGACGGGTATCGACCGATACCAAGTGGTATCGATCGATACTGAACCTCCGAATCTGATTCACGTGACACAACGAAACACAAAACAAAAACTAGAAAAATAGAAAACACATATGTACAGACTCACCAGTGGATTGCCTCCCACCAAGCGCTCGTTTAACGTCATTAGCTTGACTGTACTGCCTTTCGAGCAGTGGGTGCATTGTCCAGAGGCAACATGTGTCCATCTGGAATCTCAGTTCGCACAATGTAGTGTTTCACCCTTTGTCCATTGATAGTGAACTCTTCGCCGGAGGGATTAGTCAGGACAAGTGCACCATGTGGTCGAACTTCCTTACCTATGAAAGGACCTGACCAACGAGAACGCAATTTACCAGGAAACAAATGCAAAGAGAGTTATACAAAAGTACCTGATCATTGGGTTCAAAAATTATGTCGAGGATTTTCTTATCGTGGTACGCCTTAGTCCTCTCCTTGTACAGCTTCGAGTTCTCATAGGCATGATGCCTAATCTCATCCAGCTTGCTCAGCTGGATCAATCGCTTCTCAGCAGCAGACTTGATGTCGAAATTCAGCAACTTTGTAGCCCATGCTGCCTTATGCTCGATCTCCACCGGAAGGTGACATGCTGTCCCATACAGCAAGTGAAAAGTTGTAGTGCCCAATGGTGTCTTATAAGCAGTTATGTAAGCCCACAGCGCATCGTCCAGCTTTGTAGACCAATCCTTCCTAGAAGTACCCACTATCTTCTCCAGAATCTCCTTGATTTGCCTGTTGGAGACCTCGACTTGTCCACTGGTCTGAGGGTGATATGGAGTAGCCACACGATGATTCACACCATGCTTCTTCAGTAACTTCTCGAAAACCCTGTTGATGAAATGACTGCCACCATCACTTATAACAATACGAGGCACTCCAAATCGTGGAAAGATGATGGTCTTAAACAGCTTTAGAACCACCGAAGAGTTGTTGGTTGGACTAGCAATTGCCTCCACCCATTTGGAGACATAATCCACTGCAACTAGAATGTACTTGTTCTTGTATGACGAAGGAAAATGACCCATAAAATCGATACCCCAGCAATCAAAAACCTCAACCTCAAGGATGAAATTCTGTGGCATCTCATGTCTCTTACTGATCTTCCCTCTCCTCTGACACACATTACACTGCAAGATGAAGGTATGAGCATCTTTAAACACAGTAGGCCACCAGAAGCCTGCTTGAAGAACCTTGGACACCGTCTTGAAAGTAGCAAAGTGTCCAACATACTCAGAACCATGACAGTGAAACAAAACCTCAGGTACCTCCGATTCAGCAATGCATCTCCTGTAGATACCATCAGAACAATGCTTATACAAAAGTAGCGCCTTATGTCGCGCAGAAACTTCTTCTTGACATATTTCTTTTGGTGCTTTGGCTCTGTATCTGCAGTGAGGAAGTTGGCAATATCAGCATACCATGGTAGATCGGAGTCAGCTGCAGCAACGAGATACTCCTCAGAAGCACTAAGGTGTTCCACGGTCAAAATAGGTTCAGAAACCGACGGGTATCGACCGACACCAGGAGAGTGTCGATCGATACCAAAACCTGCAATTCGTGGGAATTGCAGATTTTTGGTGAAGCCACTTTGAAACCCAGTTTCAATGAAGTAAATTATCTCCTCAGGTAGTTGATCATCAATAGGCACTTTGCATCGAGCTTCAACCTCGAAAGATGATCAGCAACTTCATTCTCGACTCTTTTCTTGTCATTTATCTCAATATCAAACCCTTGGAGCAACAGAACCCAACGACAAAGATGAGGCTTGAGATCCTTGTTCTACATCAGAAACTTGAGATCAGCAACTTCTCTGTTGTGTTGTAGTTCCTCTGAGCATCGTCCAATGTTTTGCTGGCGTAGTGGATGACATGCAGCTTCTTATCCTTCCTTTGACCCATAACAGAACCTACAGCAAAATCTCTGGCATCGCACATAATCTCGAAAGGCAAAGTCCAATCAGGAGGTTGCACAATAGGAGCACTGATATACTCATATATTGCATGTTTTAACATACATTTCACTTAGAGTTTTGTGTCATTTACATGCATAATCATAGTTTTGTCTTGCATTTAGGTCTCATTTAGAGATTAGGACATTTGCATTAGGTCTAGTGAGTTCTTGCATGTTTTGGAGTACTTTCTAGGTGATCGGAGGCAATTTGGGCATAATTGGAGAAATAGACCAAAGTAGAGTGCAAAGTCCATCCGGGACGCCGGAAAGATGTGGCTGGACGGAAGCCTTCCGATCTGACTCAGCTCCAATGATCTTCATAGAAGTTGTAGAGGAGTGAGTTAGCTGTCCCGAGGACTTTGAAGCAGATCATTCGGACATCTGGTTAGGGAGTTATCGAGGTTTTACTAAAGACGTATCAGCCTGGCCGAGACGGTTTCTTCATACCGAGTCCACTGCTCGGTATTGTCGCTCGGCGTTGAAGCTTCAGGGCATAATACCGAGTCCACAGATCGGTATGGTGCTCGGTGTGCAAAAACAGAAGCAAAACTCCTTAGCTCCGATCACAATACCGATCCGTGACATCGGTATGCTCCCAAACCAGCTGAGCTCATCCGATGGGTCTGAAAGATCTGCCAGAAATAAGGGTCTCCAGACCGAATGAGCTTCGGAAGTCTTCATAGAAATTCTAGATATTTGAGTTAGCTGTCATATGGAGGTGGTTTCATGTCGTTTAGTGCTGTCGTTCAAAAGATACATCTGATGTAGCAAAGACATGTCTGTCTGCCGCCCAAACGAGGTCTGCCCGGAGTTGAAGCCCAGCAACTACACCGATCACTTGTACCGACCTGTGGACTCGGAATGCAGCCATTCAAGACCAGATTTGACCAATTTCAACCGGGTCAGTACACGGTTTGTTCCGGGTTGACCCGGTTTGCCCACCTTCCTTTAAATAGTCCAAAAATCTAATTTTCATGGAAGCTTTAATTTTCTCTCTTTCTCCTTGCACAAAAACGTGGTCACCTTGAATTCTTTTAGGATTTGGATGATTTTGTAAGATATATCTTGAGTTTTATGCAATTGGAAGTTTAATCTCTTTAATCTTTCATCTCTTATTCACTTAATCATGGGATTTGACATCTCTTTCATAAGATTTGTTGGGTTCTTCATGGTAAGTGAGTAGAAACTCTTTGGATCATTGGGCTTGGTAGATTAGGGGTTTCTTTTGTTAATCTTTGATGTCTAGAGCTTAATGATGTTATTTCCTTTCTTATTTAGTGGTTTTAATGCTAGATTAGGCTAGAGATAGTTAATCTAGATCATAGAGAATTTCATGCACACAAGGTGTTTGATGAAATTCCCCAATGAACTAAATAAGAGATTTTCATACTTAGCTCATGAGAGTGAATGTCTAAGGTGAATCTTGGCTAATAGAACTTATGATTAATGCTTGTTAATTACATTTTCACAAATGAGAGTTTGTTCTTGAATTTGTAATTAGTGAAGTGATTAGTGCTAAGAGATTAGGCTAATCTTGATTAGTGTTCTAGGCTTAAGAAAATGCACTTTTGTGATTGGATAGACATCATTGCTTAACTCGAGATTTCCCCAAACCAATTGCCTTGCCCAAAGATCCTCTTTTAATCATTGTCTTAATCGTTTTTAGTGCTATTACTTGTTCACTTGTTTAATTTGAATCATTAGGTTGTTAGAAAATCAAAATCAACTTGTTAGCTTAACTTAAGGAGTAGTATGCATTCTTAGTGCATTGAAACTTAACCCATTGGTTCGATACCTTAGTTGATACACGGAAAAATCCTACTATCAATTTGGCGCCGTTGCCGATTGGGTCTAGCTTTCAACATTAGGATTTTACTTCTTTTTGAGATTAAGCATTTTTCTTATCGTTTGGTTACTAATCTTTCTTCCAAGCTCTCTCTTGTAGGTACATGAACACAAGAGCTAGAGGTGTACACAACCTTGTTGAACCAATCGACAACATACACCTCTTGGACCGTGGGGTTAGAGAAAGGAGAGAAAGAAGGCGTGCTCAACACATTGAGAGGTTGGGTATGGATATAGAGAATGAAAACGTGGACCAAGCTCCACATCAAGGAGCATATGGTGGTAATGGAAACCACCACCCACCCGCCCATAATGCTAGAGTTCCAAACGTTGTTGGAGCGGGTGATGCAGCAAATGCTCATGTCAACCGCCAAGGGATTCATGCACCACCTGTTGAATGCAATGACTTTGAGGTCAAAGCAAGCTTCATCAACATGGTGCAAAGTAACAAGTTTCATGGCCTTGCGGTAGAAGACCCTCTTGATCATTTGGATCACTTTGACCGTATTTGTAGCTTGACAAAGATGAATGGAGTGTCGGAGGATAGCTTCAAGCTAAGGTTGTTTCCTTTTTCTCTTGAAGACAAGGCAAGGCAATGGGAAAAGAACCTCCCCCAAGGTTCCATCACCTCTTGGAATCAATGCAAAACCGCCTTCCTTGCCAAGTTCTTCTCCCACTCAAGAACGGCCAAGCTAAGGAACGAGATATCGAGCTTCACTCAAAGAGCGAATGAGAGCTTCAATGAAGCATGGGAGCGGTTTAGGAGCTATACATCGCAATGCCCTCATCATGGATTTTCGGATGCTTCACTCCTAAGCACTTTATACCGTGGAGCATTGCCCAAGATCCGCATGCTGCTTGACACCGCCTCTAATGGAAACTTCTTGGGCAAAGAAGTGAATGAAGCGATGGAGTTGGTAGAGAACCTTGCATTGAGTGATGGCACTTATGGTGATGACTATGATCGGTCTACAAGGACCACAAGCGATTTTGAGGAGCAACGAAGAACCAAAGAGATGAAAGCTCTAAGTGAAAAGTTGGATAAGCTTGACAAGCTTCTCACTACATCTCAAAAAGTGGCTCACTTTGTTGGTGATTGTGAAGCAAACCAAGGGTTCCAAGAATAAATGGTGGATTTGAGAAACAAGGAAGACGTGCACTATGTCGGGAATCATGGTGGCTATCAAAAGAACTTCAACAACAATCAACAACAAAGCTTTGTCCCTCAAAATTAATTTCAAGGGAACCAAGGTGGTTTTCAACAAAGCTTTGTCCCACACACTCAAGGAAACAACAACTTGATGCCTCAAGACCTTGATATGAAAAACATGCTTCAACAACTTCTTCAAGGACAAGCTAATGGAGCAATGGATGTGAGCAAGAAGATGGAGGAAATCCATACCAAAGTGGCTTGCTCCTACAATGATCTTCATAAGAAGTTTGAGGCATTGAGCTCAAGAGTGCAACAAATGGAGAACAAAGGAACCAATGGAGACAAAGTGCAACAAAGTTCTTCAAATGGGAAAGCAATACAACCCTCAAAGGAGTATTGCAATGCCATCTCCTCACATGACCCACGTCCCATTGAAGATCATGAAGCCGCCACTAAAGAAATTGAGCTTCTACTTTACGGTTTACACGTTGAACACCTTCCCCCTAGAGACGTTCCCTTGAAGCTCAATGTGGACATTGAGGAACAAAGGGGGGGAGGGACCCTTGAGAAGGATGAAGACGTGACCATGGTTCAAGAACCAAAGGGTAGTGTTGCTTGCATTGATTCACCAAGCACAACTAGGATCGAGCCTAAGTCTCTCCCCAAGCTTGGTAATCCCGGTAAATTCTCTATAGCTTGCTCTCTTGGAGATTTAGAGATTGAGGATGCTTTGTGTGACTCTGGTTCAAGTGTGAATGTCATGTCCCATGAGATGTTCAAGAGTCTAGGGATAAGAAACCTCACCTATCACCCATCACCTATCACCTTTGGAGACGCTTCTTCACGGAAACCACTTGGTCTTCTTGAAGATTATCCGCTTAAGGTTGGGGATTGCATAGTCCCAATGGACTTCGTTGTCATGGAGATGGAGAAGACCAACAAGCTCCCACTTCTCCTTGGAACCCCATTCTTACTTACCACCGGCGCTAGAATGGATTTCAAAGATCAAAGGGTAGTTCTATTGAATGTGGATCATAAGGTATATTACCCAATGAGGACTTCTTCCAACAAGCTTTGTGGCACAATTACCATAAAGGATGATGAGTTTCGTGAAGAAGAAGCGAGGTATGTGGGTAGATGTGAGATGGTTGAAGAAGCTCCACCCCCAAAGGTCTATGAAGAGGAAGAGAAGTCTCTTGAGAGAAAGATTTGGGTTATGGTAATGACAAGGAAGCTTCAGAAGTTGATATAGCTTGTTTGGAACCGCTTCCTCCCACCACAATGGAGAATGACGTTGAGGGTAGCAAGCTTCATGGGTCTAGGTCCGAGCCAAGCCAGCCTTCTATGATGACTCTCACTCCTTGGAAGCACATGGATGGAGTGATTGAGTACAAGATCAAGTGCAAAGGACGGCCCAAACCTTTTGCCTCGGTGAAGGCGATCCTCACACCCGAGCTCAAAGAGAAAGGGGAAGCCGGTCTTGAAGAGGTCATGAGCAAGGTGCTCAAGCTCGAGCTCAAGGACCCACCAAGGAGTTCTCACACTCCTCTCTCACCCGCCTAAAAGGGTAACCAAAGTCAAACTTAGTGACTTTAAACAAAGTGCTCTTGGGAGACACCCCAAGCTTATCATTGTACATACTTTCTTTTCATGTCTTTCTATGCTTTCTTGTTCTTGTTGATCTTTTGTTGGGTGGTTGCAAGGTTCTTGATGGTAGCAAGGTCGTGGCAAGGCACATTGGTGTAGATGTCGAAAGATCTTCATTCATCTCCATTCATCT
Organism: Eutrema heterophyllum; assembly: GCA_002933915.1. NCBI lineage: Eukaryota > Viridiplantae > Streptophyta > Magnoliopsida > Brassicales > Brassicaceae > Eutrema > Eutrema heterophyllum. The sequence continues at coordinate 136,535 of PKMM01037916.1, read as the reverse complement.
AGTCTCACTCCTCATTTGTAAGTAACTCTTTCCTTTTGAGTCTCTTTGCATTTTTATCTTTCGTTTTTGGTCTCTCTCTTGATCTTTTTTCACACCGAGACGTTGTGATTTAAGTTTGGGGGAAGGACTGGTGTCTAATCATGTGTTTTGTGATCTTATTTTGCCTTTTGCATCTTGAGTCTCATGCATATCATTCATTTTCAATAAATTTGAAATTTTTTGAACTTTTGTGCATTTCATATCTAGGATTGTGTCTAGATGCATAGCATATAGGTATTGCATTCATGTGCATTGGGAGCAATGATATGATTTTTCCTTGTAGAGTACCATTTTTAGAGCTTGATTCAATGCCCTCGTTGCTTGTTGTTTGATGCTTTTGATCTCGTGTTGAAATCAAGGATGAACCATATTTTGATCTCGCGTTTCATTACTAGGGTCTTAGCTAAAGCAAGTTTTGATTTGATTCCAATCCTACTTAAGTGAAAACCATAATTTTGACATTGAAATTATCATGCTTGTGCATTGCATAGTGAATTCATGGTTACCTCATACATATTTGGGCTATCTTATCCACTTTGCCACTCTCTTGCTAGCTCAAATAGCCGATTCTCATCATTGGAACGGTTAACCACTCCCTTAACCCAACTGTCCTTGAAGCCAAAACTATTTGTGAGTGTTGTGAGGCCTTTTTCGAATCAACTAGGCAAAAAGTGTTGAGTTTAGAACGACAAGGAGAAGCTTCCGTGTAGAACTAGCTCGACATCAATGGGCTAGACATAGGTTAAGGCTAGATAGGATGAGAACTTGGGATAAGGAAAAGAAAAGAGAATGTGGAAATGGAGGAAAGATTTGGAGAAAAAGGTAGGGGATAAGCAAATGCTTGAAATGGTTGGCAAGAAAAATATGTTGGAAAAGCTCTAAGTGATAAAGACAAAAATAGTCTATAGTCTTTGAAAGAAAGAAGAAAAGCCAAAAACGGCTAAGGTACTAGAAAAGAAATAAGAGAGACTAGAAAATGTAAAGAGGAGCTAAGTAAAGAAAAATGTTGAAAGCCAAGCCATTTGGTGAAGAAGGAAATCCCCTAAGTGCTTAAGAGAAGAAGAAAATGTGAAACGATATGAGTGGTAAAGGCAAATGGCCTTGTGAAAAGGGTAGTCTAGGAAGAATCTTCATTGGGGTTTAGAGGTTAGGAGTTGAGATCGATATGGGGCATTGGGTAGATGGAAGTCATCCTTGTATGCATCTATTGGGCTTTACTCTTAGCATTTTGCTATAGTTGATTCTTTTTGAGAGATCCCCTTTGCTCGGAAACCGTTACTTGTATTGAGATCACCTTTATCTCAAAACCTTTACCCTAGCCAAATGGATTCACTTGCCTTGCATGAGCATGATTCACCTGAACCATAATGAATGTTAAAGGATTGGATGATATGAATGCTTGTGTAGGTTGAGGTTTGAATTTGATTCGTGTAGGGAAGGATATGGCTAGCTCTTTTGAGTAAACTTGTTTGATCGCATTTTAGAGCTAGCAACTTGGACATTGAGTGGAATTCTTTTTATGGTACTTTTGGATTTGAGCTCTCATTTTAGTCTTCTCGCTTTTCTTACTCTTGTTTGCTCGAGGACAAGCAAAGGTTTAAGTTTGGGGGAATTGATATACTCATATATTGCATGTTTTAGCATACATTTCACTTAGAGTTTTGTGTCATTTACATGCATAATCATAGTTTTGTCTTGCATTTAGGTCTCATTTAGAGATTAGGACATTTGCATTAGGTCTAGTGAGTTCTTGCATGTTTTGGAGTACTTTCTAGGTGATCGGAGGCAATTTGGGCATAATTGGAGAAATAGACCAAAGTAGAGTGCAAAGTCCATCCGAGACGCCGGAAAGATGTGGCTGGACGGAAGCCTTCCGATCTGACTCAGCTCCAATGATCTTCATGGAAGTTGTAGAGGAGTGAGTTAGCTGTCCCGAGGATTTTGAAGCAGATCATTCGGACATCTGGTTAGGAAGTTATCGAGGTTTTACTAAAGACATATCCGCCTGGCCGAGACGGTTTCTTCATACCGAGTCTACTGCTCGGTATTGTCACTCGGCGTTGAAGCTTCAGGGCATAATACCGAGTCCACAGATCGGTATGGTGCTCGGTGTGAAAAAATAAAAGCAAAACTCCTTAGCTCCGATCACAATACCGACCCGTGACATCGGTATGCTCCCAAACCAGCCGAGCTCATCCGATGGGTCTGAAAGATCTGCCAGAAATAAGGGTCTCCAGACCGAATGAGCTTTAGAGATCTTCATAGACATTCTAGATATTTGAGTTAGCTGTCATATGGAGGTGGTTTCATGTCGTGTAGAGCTGTGGTTCAAAAGATACATCTGATGTAGCAAAGACATGTCTGTCTGCCGCCCAAACGAGGTCTGCCCGGAGTTGAAGCCCAGCAACTACACCGATCACTTGTACCGACCTGTGGACTCGGAATGCAGCCATTCAAGACCAGATTTGACCAATTTCAACCGGGTCAGTACCCGGTTTGTTCCGGGTTGACCCGGTTTGCCCACCTTCCTTTAAATAGTCCAAAAATCTAATTTTCATGGAAGCTTTAATTTTCTCTCTTTCTCCTTGCACAAAAACGTGGTCACCTTGAATTCTTTTAGGATTTGGATGATTTTGTAAGATATATCTTGAGTTTTATGCAATTGGAAGTTTAATCTCTTTAATCTTTCATCTCTTATTCACTTAATCATGGGATTTGACATCTCTTTCATAAGATTTGTTGGGTTCTTCATGGTAAGTGAGTAGAAACTCTTTGGATCATTGGGCTTGGTAGATTAGGGGTTTCTTTTGTTAATCTTTGATGTCTAGAGCTTAATGATGTTATTTCCTTTCTTATTTAGTGGTTTTAATGCTAGATTAGGCTAGAGATAGTTAATCTAGATCATAGAGAATTTCATGCACACAAAGTGTTTGATGAAATTCCCCAATGAACTAAATAAGAGATTTTCATACTTAGCTCATGAGAGTGAATGTCTAAGGTGAATCTTGGCTAATAGAACTTATGATTAATGCTTGTTAATTACATTTTCACAAATGAGAGTTTGTTCTTGAATTTGTAATTAGTGAAGTGATTAGTGCTAAGAGATTAGGCTAATCTTGATTAGTGTTCTAGGCTTAAGAAAATGCACTTTTGTGATTGGATAGACATCATTGCTTAACTCGAGATTTCCCCAAACCAATTGCCTTGCCCAAAGATCCTCTTTTAATCATTGTCTTAATCGTTTTTAGTGCTATTACTTGTTCACTTGTTTAATTTGAATCATTAGGTTGTTAGAAAATCAAAATCAACTTGTTAGCTTAACTTAAGGAGTAGTATGCATTCTTAGTGCATTGAAACTTAACCCATTGGTTCGATACCTCTTATGCTACATAGGCATTTTGAGTAGTTGATACACGGAAAAATCCTACTATCAAGCACTCACCAATGCCTTCTGAATCGCCTCAAAGGCTGCAAGACACTCTGGTGTGAAATTGAATGGGTCTCCTTGCATAATAGGGCGGTGAGTGGGCGGGTTATCTTGGAGAAATCCTTGATAAATCTCTTGTAAAACCCAGCATGACCTAGAAAACTTCTAATATCCTTCACAGAAGTCGGTGGTGGCAGACCTGTCATAACCTGAATCTTAGCTTTATCAACCTCGATCCCAGCTTCAGAGACCTTGTGCCCAAGCACAATGCCATCCTGAACAATAAAGTGACACTTTTCCCAATTAAGGACCAAGTGTTTCTCTTCACACTTCTGTAGCACCTTGCACAAGTTAGCCAAACGGTCATTGAACGATGAACCATATACTGAAAAATCATCCATGAACACCTCCATAAAGTCCCCAATCATGTCTGTGAAGATAGACATCATGCATCTCTGAAAAGTAGCTGGAGCATTACACAATATAAATGGCATTCTCCTGTATGCGAATGTGCCATAAGGACATGTAAAAGTCGTCTTCCCCTGATCATCTGGATGAATCGGAATCTGGAAGAAACCTGAATACCCATCGAGAAAACAGTAGTAGGGATGACTAGCCAACCTCCCTAACATCTGGTCAATGAAAGGCAAGGGGAAGTGATCTTTCCTTGTGGCCGCATTCAACTTCCTGTAGTCAATGCACATTCGATGCCCAGTGATAGTCCTAGTAGGAATCAACTCATCCTTCTCATTCTTCACCACATTTATCCCTCCTTTCTTATGACTAACCCAAGAACTATCTGAGATGGCATAGATAACCCATGCATCCAAGAGCTTCATAACCTCCTTCCTAACCACTTCTTTTAGATTTGGATTCAGCCTCCTCTGATGCTCAATGATAGCCTTTGACTCGTCCTCAAGATGAATCCTATGCATGCACAGATCCGGTGATATACCTGAAATGTCATCAAGATAATAGCCAAGAGCTTTGCGATACATGCGCAGCTTGCTCAGCAGTAAGGCAACCTCTGCGTTGTTCAAAGAAGCATTAATAATCACAGGGTATGTGGAATTAGGACCAAGAAAACCATACCTCAGATTGGCTGGAAGTGGCTTGAGTTCCACCTTAGGAGCTTTCTCCTCGCTCCAATCTCCAAGCTTAGCAGCTTGCTTAGAACATTCGGCCAACTCCCTGTCTTGTCGTAGGGTATCGACCGATACTAAAGGAGTATCGATCGATACTGATGGTGCAGTGTTGAGCATCTTCGAGTAACCAGCAGCGTCTTCACTCAAGAAAACCTCAGATTCAGCTGAACAGATCAATGCCCTCTCCAATGGATCCTCAGGATGCATCTCCAAGAAGTACTCTTCAGCAATGTTCGTGAAAGTATCAACGAAGAAAGTCTGTCCATCGATGGTTGGTCTCTTCATCATCTTCTCCATGTTAAAGGTCATGACCAAATCACCGATGTTAAGAGCTATCTTCCCATTCCTGCAATCAATCAATGCACTAGCTATTGCAAGGAATGGTCTGCCCAAGATAAGAGGATCTCTGGGCTCAGCGTCATACTCCAGGACAATGAAATCAGTCGGGATCAAGCAGTTCCCGATCTTAATAGGGACATCTTCGAGTAGCCCCTCTGGAAGTCGCACTGAGCGATCAGCAAGTATCAAAGATATCCTGGTGGATGTGAAGTCTGTCATACCCATCCTCTTGGCAACTGAGTATGGCATGAGGTTAACACTCGAGCCAAGATCGCATAGAGAACACTCGAACCTTTCGGTGAATATCGTACAATCCAACACAAAGCTCTATGGATCTGGAAGTTTCTTTGGGATTATGTTGGTTAAAATTGCACTGCACTCCTGAGTAAGCATCACACATCCTTCTTCAAGGTTCACGTTGCTAGACACCATCTTCTTGACATATCTTCTGAAAGCTGGAGACGTCTTAATAACATCAAGGAAAGGAAGTTCAACATTAGCTTGTCCAATATCTGCTTGCATCTGGAGTCTTCTACCTCCTTCTTAGTCTTCCCAACAGCTCTGGGATAAGGTACCCTCGATATATAGACTTGTTCTGCAACTACTTTAGGCACCACATTCGAGATCTCAGGTGTCTTTTCGACAGTAGGCTCAGTATCGACCGACACCTTAGGAATGTCGATCGATACACGGATTTTGGAGTTGTCCCGTTTCAGTATTTTGGCTGGTGTCGATCGACACTGAGGTGTATCGATCGATACCCTGGGGATTTCAGAATCCTCATCATCGAGATCGACGAAATTCTCTGCAGGTAAGCCACCTCTCACTCATGTATCCACCTCTTTTCCATTCCTCGGAGTGATTGCATTGATGTGCTCCCTCCTTGGGTTTTCTCCTCTACCTGGAAGAACACCCTCTTGTCTTTTCACAGCTTCTGAAGTTTGAGCAACCTGAATTTCCAACTTCTTATGGCTCATGCTGAGAGCTTCGATCCTTCCATTCAAGGTCGTGTAAAGATCATCTAACTTCCCATTGAAGCTCACTGTCATCTTATCCTTCCCTTGAACCAGCTGTTCAAGCATAGCCTCGATCTTACTCTCCTGAGTCTTAGCAGCAGGTACATGCTGATAAGATGAACTCCCATAGTTCCTTGTGTAACCACTGCTCTGGAAAGGTTTCTGGCCAAACTGATTCGACCCAGAACCACCTTGATTACCCTCAAATTTGAATCCTCCTTGCTGAAAGTTGTTGTTGAAGTTTCGGTTGTTGTTGTATTGACTCCTCTGACCTTGAAAACCAGAACCACCAATGTAGTTAACGTCCTCTACCTCATCCTCATTGTAAACCTCGACATCATCAGCAAAGTGAACAGCCTTCTGTTGCTTGCCCATCAACAAATTATGCACCGAATCCAGCTTCGCATGCACCTCAGCAATCTGTGAACCTTCCATACCACCATCTAGCTTCTTACGCTCCATGTCAGCACTCTTTGTGCTATTGCTAGACGCAAAATTCTCAATCAGCTGGTAAGCATCATCAGGATATTTGGTATAGAAATTTCCATTGCTCGCAGAGTCCAACGCCATCTGGTACCTCCAGTCAATCCCTCTGAAAAAGAAACTTAGCAACTGAACCATAGTGTACCCATGATGTGAACAATCCCTCTGATACGATCTGAATCTTGCCCAAGCAACCTTGAAGGCCTCAGTCATTCCCTGAGAAAACTGGGAAATCTTGTTCCTAAACTCTTCTGATCTTGCATCGTCATAGAAGTTATTTAGGAAAGCAGTCTTAGTCTCATCCCAGGTAGTCAATGACCCAGCTGGTAATTGCTTGAGCCAATAAGAAGCATCCCCACCAAGAGAGTATGAGAAAAGCTTACAAAACAGGTAGTCGTAGGACACTCCATTGCATTTGATGCTAGAGATCAAATCCTCGAATTTCTCAATATGATCTATGGGATGTTCATTAGAAAGACCATGGAAAGTGTGCTGACCCACAAGAGTGTAGTATGCAGGCTTCAGCTCAAAGTCGTTTCTCTGAAAGGCAGGAGGACGAATCGCTGATCGATTTGCGTAGTATAACTGATCAGGTCTGTTGCATTCACCAATTGTTCTACCACGCTCAACCGCAGCGTTCCTAACATTCCCCTCAGCTGGAGGGGCAATAATGTTTCCATCTCCATCAATTCGTTGCCCTCTCTCATTGCACAATTGACCCTCTCGGTCTCTGAAAGTACCAGCCTCATCACGAATCAAAACCACTGGATTGTTCATCTTTGCTGGCTTCTTTGCTTTCCTTTTTGTGCGTTCCAAAAGTGCTAGTTCCTCGTTGGAAAGATTAACTAGCTGAGTGCTCTTGTTTCTTCTGGTTTCTCGAGTAGGCATACAACCTGAAACACAAAAGATCAAGAACGTAAGTAACTGAAATTGACGACGGGTATCGACCGATACCACTAGGGTGTCGATCGATACTCAACGATTTAGTCGAAATTCTTCGCTAAAATCTAATGGCGAAATTGAGTCCCCGGCAACGGCGCCAAATTTAATATGCTCAAATTAATACCGTATAAGTACTAAAGCAGTTGTTGTAGTATATGTAGGGGTCGAACACAAAAACTCCAGATATCACGCAATAGATTATATAGATTCGAATTAAGCTAAACCAAAAGATGTAATCGAACGCAATACGTAAATTAAAAGTGTTGTAAGTCGATTGGAAGAAAGATAGATTCAGGGAAATTCTCAGGAATTCAATGAATGTAGAGAAACTAGCTAACATGATTCAGATTTAGCGCGGTTCTTGAACTCAAATCACTAAAGTATAGCTAACCAACTCTCATTGCAAAAACTATCTATATCTAAATCCTATAATTCCAAATCTCTTTGCGAATCCTAAAGTCTAAACCAGCTTTTAGTTCAAGTTTGATTTGTTCACAAAACAACTAAACCAAATCTCTTTGCGAATAGTTATTTTGCTCACCCTAAGTTCTATTAGGTAATTAATCGCACTCTCGTGCCTAACCAATTATCCTAAGATCTAAGTTCTAGGTGATCAGTCTAGAATTAGCTTTGAGAACAACCTAAGGCGAAGAACTAATTCAGATGGTGAATCCTAATCATTCAATTAACCTAACATTCAGAGAAAACCCTTATGAGAACCCTGGACCTAACAAGAGAATTACTCAGACATGGTAATTGAAGCAATAAGCGTGACTGAAATAATACTCAGATAAATAATAAAAAGTAGAGTAACAAGAGGGTTCGAAATCTTCTCTCGGACGAACAGAGTCTCAGACTTGTCTCCCTCAGAAAACTCTCTCACAAAACTCAAAATAAAATCAAGCGTAATTAGAACGTAAAAGCCAAAGTGGCTTAAAAACCTAACTTAGACTCCTAAAACACGTTTTGGGCTAAATTGTAAATAATAAAGTCTTCTGGGCAATTTTGCAATTCTTCAACTCTTCATAAAAGTCGCGACTCGTGTCTTGCTGCAGTGAGTATCGACCGATACTAGGGTAGTGTCGATCGATACTGAGGCTTCAAATCGGGTACTCAGCTACACGAACTTCTGCTTTGCTCCAAAATGCTCCAGAAAGCTCCAATATCTCCAATTATGCTCCAAACGTGCTAAAACCTGTAAAAGACTCTAAAACACTACAAAATAGTAGAAAGACTCTATAAAACGGACTTATATCATGGCTTAAAAGGGGTTAAAAAACCATGATATATCAGTTTACTTTTGTGATTTGTGTTGTTTTTGTGAGTTGACTTTTTCTGGGTTCTTCATGTTCTTGGTGTTTTTGTGAATAGCTTTTTGTTGGATCATGTTTAGGCTTGATTTGGTTGATTGATGGTTATATGATGTTGATTTAGGATGATCTTAGATAAATCTTTCACTTAGGTTCTTAGGTTGGTTCTTAATGCTAGATTTGATAAGATAAACCGAAGTTTAGTACTACACATAGATTAGGTAGTTCTAGTTTGGCGTGAAAAACCGAACTAAGGCTACACCCTAAGATTTTTGGTCTCGTCCCATGCTTTAGGGAAGAGATTCGAGTAAGCGGTGTTAGTACTAGATTAGATTTCTTTATTCGAGTCTTGAAGTTATGCATTTCACTCCTGACCCGAGTCTAAATGAATTGCTTGAACCGAATCTTTTGTGAGCTTTGCATATCTTAGCCAACGGAAGTTGATGTCTAGGGTGTTAAGTGAACTAAATGGACTTGCTATTAATGCTTATTAGTGATTAGATCGCGAACGGAAGTTTATGACGGTTGATGATTGATATAGGGATTGATACCACGGAAGTGGATCAATATATTGATTGTGTTCCATGTTATAAGATATTGTTTAATGCTTCTAAATGAATCATTGTTTAATTGTTAATTATCTCGTTGATAGTTTAAGCCATGATCCAACGTTTTCTTTCTTTCGTCTTTTGTTTTCTTCCTTGCATTTGTTTTCTTTCTCTTTTGTATAAACATAAAAACGTTTTGTTCTAGCTTAAGAAGTTTCTTGCATTCTTAGTGTTTCAATCTTAATCTCTTATGGATTGACATCTCAAGTGCTACAATAACATAAGTACACTTGGATAATTGAACACAAAAATTATCCGTATCAGATATATCTATGGATTTTGTCTTAGGATTGCCCAAAATCAGGAACAAAGATTCAATATTGGTGGTGGTAGACCGGTTCTCAAAGATGGCGCATGTCATACCTTGTGCCAAAACAAATGATGCCACGCAAATAGCTGACTTGTTCTTTAAGGAAGTGGTTCGTCCATGGCCTTCCTAGCACCGTTGTGTCGGACCGTGACACGAAGTTCCTGAGCCACTTTTGGAAGACCATGTGGAAGAAGCTAGGTACGAAGCTACTCTTCTCCACCACCTGCCCTCCACAAACCGATGGACAAACCGAAGTGGTGAATCGCACGCTATAAACCCTTTTGAGGGCCACAGTTGTTAAAAATCTTAGAAATTGGCTTGATTGTCTTCCCTATATCGAATTCGCTTATAATCATGCTATCCACTTGGCCACTAAGCTTTCACCGTTTGAGATTGTTTATGGATTTAAGCCAGAGACACCTCTAGATCTTGCAACATCGCCACGGTAGAGTATACCAACCATGGTAGAGCAAGCAAAGCAGAGATCATCAAGAAGCTACATCAAAAGTCGAAAGACAGCTTGGAGAAGAAGACTGCCCAATACAAACGTCAAGCCGAGAAAAACCGAAAGGAAGTTATCTTTGAACCGGGGAGTGGGTTTGGATACATATGAGGCCAGAGAGGTTCCCCGACAAAAGGAAGTCCAAACTAGCACTACGTGGAGATGGTCCTTTCAAGATTGTGGAGCGCATCAACAACAATGCCTACCGGCTCGACCTATTAGGTGAGTTAAAAATTTCACCAAGTTTCAATGTGGCTGATCTTTCTCCGTTTCTTGCATATGAAACAGTTCTGAGGTCAGACGCTCCTCAAGGGGGGGAGGGAATGATGATGACATCAACCCAACCGAACCAGATCAACCCGGAGTAGATGAACTAGACGATCCAAACCAATTTCCAACCGTAAAGAATCCCCCATGGACTAGGTCAGGACTAAGGAAGCTGCGGGAAAAATTCAATAATGCCATGGAGGTTTTGATCAACCAAAGCAGCTTAGAGGACATTACCAAACGTGCGGACCAGCTCGCTCTCGACCAGCCCACGAAGAATCCACTCAGACAGAAGGTGAAGTCTGCCGACCAGAAGACGTGGACAAGCTTAAAGAACCTCAAGGACATGAAGATACATCAATGGAACATTTGCATCAACGGTCATGTCGACCGACCCAACGGCCGAATGCCCCCTCTTGAAGGCTCATCAAGGCCCATACGTGATCTTCACCATTAATCAAGCTCAAAATGATTAAGTCCCTAGCTCACCAAAACGACAGCAAGGTGAGTGTTTGGTTTCTTTTTAATTATACTTACGAACTTTCCTTTTCATGCAGGTTATCTTAGTTAAGCTTTGCTTTTTGTCCTTTTTAGTCTAAGTGTTGCGTTTTGTTTTCTCGTGTAGTTTTCTTTCCTTTTTTGTAATGTTTTGCGTTTCATTTTAGACCCTAGAAGGTCAAGGTCGACGAGCTATTTATAAAGCTCCTTTGCGACCTTTGTAGACACACTTTTTACCCTAATTAATAAAGATAGAACTTTTCTTCTTTTGCGGCTGCCGTCGAGTTCTTGAGCATTGCGTGGTTACCCCTTTATTCTGGAGTTCAAACCGACTTATCACAGCCTTGTCATAAGCTATGTGGTGTCATTCAATCCATCCATCGTTCTTACCATCATCCATGCCTCGATTTAGACAAGGAGAGCCCTTCGGCCAATTGTCTAAATCCCATCGCTCAACCTCTTTCGACCATCGAACGAACTAGTGAAGAGAGCCCTTCGGCCAGTCACTCGGTTCCACCCAGCCAACAGTGTGAGGTCCCCTAGATCTTCATCACTTTTGCGTCTCCGTTTGTCAACACTCGACAAAATCCTTACTGTCTTTCTTATCAATTCTTGAACGAGCACGATCCCAGACTCGGTCGGTACAAACCCTTATGACTGATTCGACCCATACCCGACCGGGTCAATTCCCGGTTTGTTTCGGGTTGACCCGGTTTGCCACTATTCACTATAAATATTTTTAAACCTAATTTTCTTCATCTAAGTTTTTCTCTAAGCTAAAAACCAACTTTTTAGGGTTCTAAGTGTTCTTGTGATTTGTAAGAGACATCTTCTTTTATTTATGCAATTTAAGTTTGGATTTCTTGATTTCTACCTTCTATCTCTTCTTTCTTAATCAAATCATCATCTAATCATGGGATTAAACATCTTCTTCTTAGGATTTGTTGGGTCCATCATGATTAGTGAGTAGTCTCTTAGGATCTTGGGATAAGGTAGATTTAAGGTGATCCAATGGTTGATTCATGATGTTTAGGGTTAGATTTACCAACTTCGCTTCTTGCTAAGTGTGCTTAATGCTAGATTAGGTTAAAGATAATCAATCTAGGCTTTAGGGAATTGCACACCCACAAGGTATTTGATGAAATTTCCCAAAAAACTTAGTAAGAAATAAACACGCTTAGCCTATGAGAGTAGTTGTCTAGGGTGTTTATTGGATGATTTGAATGTTGAATTTAATGATTGTTAATCATTCTATCACAAATGAGAATTTGTTCTTGATTTAGTGATTAGCACCTTGAGTGAGGATTAGTCATAATTAGTTATCTTAACCAAGGGATTAGCATTGTTTGAGTATTGAGGATCATGAATTAGCTATGAGATCATCTTATTTCCATAACTTCATCCTTGGATTCGCCTTTTAATATTGCATTTAGCATCGTTTTAATATTGCTAGTTCTTGTTTCTTGTTTCTTTTGAATTAGATTAATAGGATTAATCGCAAAACCAATCATAGTCGCTTAACTTGAATAGTTCTATGTATTCTTGGTGCTTGAGACACTAAAACCCATTTGAATTGATCCTCAAATACTACAATGATATGAGTAGGGTTTGAGTAATTGAATAGTAAAAATCCTACTATCAATTGTTTAGATCCCGTTGACGATTGGGTTTCGCTTTCAACATTAGGATTTTAGATCTTCTTGAGATTAAGTTTTCTTTTTACTTTTGTTACTAACCTCTATCTCTACTTTATTTCCTATCTTTCTCTATAGGTGTATGAACTTGCGAAGCCGGGGTCCAACGAATTTGATTAATAGAGTGGACGATATTCGTGCTTCGGAGAGAGAACTCGCAAGAGCAAGGAGAGAACAAGAACGACTTGCACATCAAAAGCGTTTGGGTATGGAAAACTTGGAAGAAGTGCCGGTTGGTAACAACAACGGGCAATTTGCAAATCAACAAGGCCATGGTGGTAATGGAAACCACCAAGCCCAAGGTGGCCAAGGTGATATATCATGGTTTTTACCCCTTTTAAGCCATGATATAGGTCCGTTTTATAGAGTCTTTCTACTATTTTGTAGTGTTTTAGAGTCTTTTACAGGTTTTAGCACGTTTGGAGCATAATTGGAGATATTGGACCTTTCTGGAGCATTTTGGAGCATTTTGGAGCAAAATAGAAGTTCGTGTAGCTGAGTACCCGATTTGAAGCCTCAGTATCGATCGACACTACCTTAGTATCGGTCGATACTCACTGAAGCACGTGTCGCGACTTTAAATGAAGATTTGAAGAACTTCCCACCGATGGATTGAGCTCAAATTTGGACACAAGACCGATATTTGGATTAGCTTTCATTTGGAAGTGGTTTGAGGTCATTCCAACGGTGCGATCACAAGTTATGCCAGTTTTCGTGAAGACAGTCCAGTCTGGCGATCAGTGACTAGTGTCGGTCGATACTACCTTAGTGTCGGTCGATACTCACTGCATGAAAACAGGAAACGCGACTTTTTACAAGTCTTGAGAGTTTGCACTTTGGTCCAGAACTCTTTAATAATTACAAGAAGCCCCAAAACGTGTTTTAGCATTATAATTAGGTTTTTCAGCCACTTTTGTTGGCTAAGCTTTATTTTACTTTTGTTCTGATTGAGAGAGATTGTTTTAGGGATTTTGGGGAGACAACTCTGAACCCCTTTGTTTCTGATTGATTTCTTTTATGCAATTCTATTCATCTATGATTTCTGTTCCATTAATCATGTCTGAGTAGATCCCTTGTTAGGTTCAGGGTTCTCATAAGGGTTTTCTCTAAATGTTAGGTTAATTAGTTAATTAGGATTCACCATCTGAATTAGTTATTCACCATAGGTTGTTCTCATAGCTAATTCTAGGTTGACGAATCTAGAACTTAGATCTTAGGATAATTGGTTAGGCACGAGAGTGCGATTAATTACCTGACAGAACCTAGGTTGAGCAAAATAACTATTCGCAAAGAGATTTGGTTTAGTTGTTTTGTGAACAAATCAAACTTGAAATAAAAGCTGGTTTAGACTTTAGGATTCGCAAAGAGATTTGGAATTCTAGGATTTAGACTTAGATAGTTTTCGCAACGAGAGTTGGTTAGCTATACTTTAGTGATTTGAGTTCAAGAACCGCGCTAAATCTGAATCATGTTAGTTAGTTTATCTACATTCATTGAATTCCTGAGAAATACCCTGAGCCTATCTTCTTTCCAATTGATTTACAACTTGTTTACTTTACGCACTGCTTTAATTTACATCTTTCTGGTTTAGCTTGATTCTAATCTACATAATCTATTGTGTGAATTCTGGAGTTCTTGTGTTCGACCCCTAACTATACTACGACAACTGCTTTAGTACTTTTAGGGTATTAATTTGAGCATATCAAATTTGGCGCCGTTGCCGGGGACTCAATTTCGCCATTAGATTTTAGTGAAGAATTTCGTCTAAATCGTCGAGTATCGATCGATACCCCTTGGTATCGGTCGACACCCGACACGTTTTTTTTTTGTCACTTACGTTCTTGATCTTTTGTGTTTCAGGTGTATGCCTACTCGAGAAACCAGGAGAAACAAGAACACTCAGCTAGTTGGTTTGTCAAACGAGCAGCTAGCACAGTTGGAACGCACACTAAGAAAAGCAAAGAAGCCAGTAGAGATGAACAACAATCTAGTGATTTTGGTTCAGGATGAGGCTGGTGCTTTTAGAGACCGAGAGAGTCATTTATGCAATGAGGCTGGACAGCGGCTTGATGGAGAGGGAAACATCATAATCCCTCCACCAGTTGTCGATGAGATTGCCGCGCGAGCTGCGCGCAACAACGAGGGGAATCATGGGAACGCTGCGGTTAATCGTGCTAGAACAATTGGTGAATGCAACAGACCTGACCAGTTCTACGCAAATCGATCAGCGATTCGTATTCCCACCTTTCAGAGGAATGACTTTGAGCTGAAGCCCGCGTACCACACTCTTGTGGGTCAGCACACTTTCCATGGTCTTCCTCATGAACATCCCATGGACAATATTGAGAAGTTCGAGGATTTGGTTTCTAGCATCAAATGCAATGGAGTGTCCTACGACTACTTGTTCTGTAAGCTTTTCCCATACTCTCTAGGTGGGGATGCTTCTTATTGGCTCAAGCAATTACCAGCTGGGTCATTGACTACGTGGGATGAGACCAAGACTGCTTTCCTGAATAACTTTTATGACGATGCGAGATCAGAGGAGTTTAGGAACAAGATTTCCCAGTTTTCTTAGGGAACGACTGAGGCTTTCAAGGCTGCTTGGGGAAGATTCATATCGTATCAGAGGGATTGTCCACATCATGGGTACACTATGGTTCAGCTACTAAGTTTCTTTTTTAGAGGGATTAATTGGAGATATCAGATGGCTTTAGACTTTGCGAGCAATGGTAACTTCTTTACCAAATATCCTGATGATGCTTACCAGCTGATTGAGAATTTTGCGTCGAGCAATAGCACAAAGAGTGCTGACATGGAGCGTAAGAAGCTAGCTGGTGGTATGGGAGGTTCACAGATTGCTGAGGTGCATGCGAAGCTGGATTCGGTGCACAATTTGTTGATGGGCAAGCAGCAGAAGGCTGTTCACTTTGCTGATGATGTCGAGTTTTTCAAGGAGGATGAGGTAGAGGATGTTAACTACGTTGGTGGGTCTGGTTTTCAAGGTCAGAGGAATCAATACAACAACAACTTTCAGCAAGGAGGATTCAAATCTGAGGGTTATCAAGGTGGTTCTGGGTCGAATCAGTTTAGCTAGAAACCTTTCCAGAGCAGTGGTTACACAAGGAACTATGGGAGTTCATCTTATCAGCAGGTACCTGCTAAGACTCCTGAGAGTAAGATCGAGGATATGCTTGAACAGCTGGTTTAAGGGCAAGAGAAGATGACGGTGAGCTTTAATGGGAAGTTGGATGCTCTGTACACCGATCTGAATGGGAAGATCAAAACTCTCAGCATGAACCATAAGAAGTTAGAAATTCAGGTCTCTCAGACTGCAGAAGCTGTGAAACGACAAGAAGGTTTTCTTCCAGGTAGAGGAGAAAACCCAAGGAGGGAGCACATCAATGCAATCATCTCGAGCAGTGCAGAGGAAGTCACTATAGGAGTGAAGAACAACCCAACTGAAGAAAATTTTGTTGATCTCACTGAAGATGACGATGAGGATTCAGGGATTTCCAGGGCATCGATCTACACCAGACAGTGTCGATCGACACCAGTCCAGACACATGCCCGAATCGTTTCACATCCACAAGTATCGATCGACACCACCCAGTATCGGTCGACACCCGTCCAAAGATCTGCCAAGGACGTTTTGAAGCAACAAGCATCGCTCGACACCACTACATGTGTCGATCGACACCAAGCTGAAGATGACGATTGGGATTCTGAAAATCCCCCTGTATCGACCGACACCACTAGTGTCGATCGACACCCCTCGCAGACTGATCCAGAAATTGAGAAAACACCCAAGATTGTCGAGGAAAGGGTTTACAAGCCTAGGGTGCCATATCCTATACCACCTAGACATCTCATGAAACCCATAACTGCGGAGAAGTTGCTCGCTTTTGAGAAGATGGTCAGGAGGATTCCCAGCACTATATCTTTTGAAGAAGCTTTTGAAAACCGCCCTTTGGAGTGTTACTTCCACAACTGCAGAGAAACTGAGGAAGAGATCAAGGCACTTTTCATCAAGGCCAGAAGTACACCACCTCCACCTAAGCAGCTGACTAAGAGGGAAGACCCAGGAAAATTTTCAGTTCCATGCTCTATCTCTGGAGTTGAGTTCAAGGAATCCCTTGTTGACTCAGGGTCTAGTGTCAACCTCATGTCAAGGGAGAATGCAGAGAAATTAAAAGCTGATATGGGATCTCCCAAGACACTTCTCACATACGCAAACTCCACTAGCTCACTTCCCTATGCTACGATCCTCGATTTGCCTGTCGAAGTAGGAGACTGTCTGGTTCCTACTCCTACTGATTTTCAGGTTGTGGAGATGAGCGAAGGATCTAAGGTTCCTTTGATTTTGGGAAGACCGTTTATGGCTACTGCTGGTGCGATCATGGACACATTGAACAAGAGAATCTCTTTCTCTTACATTGACGACGAGGTCTACTATGACGCCATCCCTTCTAGAAGAACACCCAAACATGTCTCATGCATCACCACTGCTGCGGGCGAGACGCTAATGATCGATCTGCTGGATGAGCCTTGCGATGAGCCGAAGGTCGCGACCGTTTCGGATGAACCTCCCAGCATCACCAAGAAGGTTGCTAAGAAGGCTAAAGCAACGAAGAAGAAAGCGAAGAGCAAGAAAGTCGAAAGTGCTGCCCAAGTCACCTTGATCCCTTAGAAGTGTGATGGAGACTCGATCGAGTACAAGGTGAAGCGCAAAGGAGCCTCGAGACCATTCGCCAAGGCTAGAGTTATTCTTACTCCAGAGCTGAAAGAGAAAGGAAATGAGGTTATAGAGAGCATGCTGAGCAGAACTCTGAATCTGGAGGTGTCTACCTGTGGAGCTTATATGGGAGTGAGTTCTCAACCTCGCTCCAACTAATCACCTGAGCCAAAGTCAAGCTAATGACTAAAAACAAGCGCTTGGTGGGAGGCAACCCACTGGTAAGTTATACATACGTTTTTCTATTATTTTTGTTTTTGATTTTTTGGTTTTTGGTTTTTGGTTTTGTGTTTCACGTGAAGAAGCAGATTCATAAGAGCAGTATCGATCGACACCATCCACGCGACGACGGATCAGAAACTTGCAACGAGTATCGATCGATACCAGTTCTGTATCGGTCGACACTCATCACCATTCGGGTAACTCCTTCGATTTTCATCAATTCACTCAACTCTTCTGTTTTCTTTTACTAACTCTAGGCTAGATAACACTGGGGACAGTGTTGTTTAAGTCTGGGGGAGGTAGTTGCTGACAACGTGTTTGTTTTTCTTAGAGTCAATCATTTTTGTGTCAAAATTGTTTTATTGAGTCAAAATTTGTTGGAGATTATGATCTTGTTCTTGACCCTATTGTTCTGACTTTGCTTCTAAGTGTCCACCGTTACAGAATCAGTTACAAATCGACTAATGAAAAATCCAAAGGCTGACCAGTTAACTAGAAGACACACATGTTTCCAGCAGAGTTCTTTTAAAGCCTGAGCCAAATTTCTGCACTTCATCGACGTGGTTAGTATTCATAGAGCTTGATTCCTCATTCATATCTGACAATGGAACCCATGTGTTTAAAAGTGATAGTACCTCTCTCCCCTAATATAAGTTAATAAATAAGTGCATGAAAAGATTAAATGATTTTCTCCTAAGTAGAGGGTTAGGAATGTTTCCAGCGATCCCATTATTCTACTTGGTAAGGAATGATCACACAGAGGATTGGAAGCGAGGCTAGGATTTTCCTATGATGCCATTATTTGCCTACAACCTTTGATACATTGAGAGGGAAGAACCGGGGATTCGGTGGCAAACACCATCAATACTCGCGTCTCATACCTTGATGTGTATATGCGAATCTAAAAAAGAAAAAAGAGAGAACAAAATAAGAAATAAGTCTAGGGGAGAGAAAGTGATACAAAAAGTGTGAAATTGGGTGGTTCCTTGTCATGATATTGTATGGGAAAGAATCTAGAAGGTTCTTGGTATTAATCACAACGATGAAACTGGCGATGATGGGTTTAATTGAACAATGCTGCGAAATAATGTGTGTAGTCTGGGGAAGCTGCGAATGTCTACGGAGAAGTACATGGTGGTTAGATTTGGAACTGGTTAGGTGACATTTGGGTGCTTGGGAAAAGGGTCATTGCAATGTTTCAAGAACAGGTGAGTCTCCGTGTTTTCAAACTTCTTTCTCTGGTTTAGTCTTCTATTTGCTTGAGGGCAAGCAAAATGCTAAGTTTGGGGGCGTGATATATCATGGTTTTTTCACCTTTTAAGCCATGATATAGGTCCGTTTTATAGAGTCTTTCTACTATTTTGTAGTGTTTTAGAGTCTTTTACAGGTTTTAGCACGTTCGGAGCATAATTGGAGATATTGGAGCTTTCTGGAGCATTTTGGAGCCTTTTGGAACAAAATAGAAGTTCGTGTAGCTGAGTATCCGATTTGAAGCCTTAGTATTGATCGACACTACCTTAGTATCGGTCGATACTCACTTAAGCACGAGTCGCAACTTCAAATGACGATTTGAAGAACTTCCCACCGCTGGATTGAGCTCAAATTTGGACACAAGACAGATATTTGGATTAGCTTTCATTTGGAAGTGGTTTGAGGTCATTCCAACGGTGCGATCAAAAGTTATGCCAGTTTTCGTGAAGACAGTCAAGTCTGGCGAGTAGTGACTAGTGTCGGTCGATACTACCTTAGTGTCGGTCGATACTCACTGCATGAAAACAGGAAACGCGACTTTTTACAAGTCTTGAGAGTTTGCACTTTGGTCCAGAATTCTTTAATAATTACAAGAAGCCCCAAAACGTGTTTTAGCATTATAATTAGGTTTTTCAGCCACTTTTGTTGGCTAAACTTTATTTTACTTTTGTTCTGATTGAGAGAGATTGTTTTAGTGATTTTGGGGAGACAACTCTGAACCCCTTTGTTTATGATTGATTTCTTTTATGCAATTCTATTCATCTATGATTTCTGTTCCATTAATCATGTCTGAGTAGATCCCTTGTTAGGTTCAGGGTTCTCATAAGGGTTTTCTCTGAATGTTAGGTTAATTAGTTAATTAAGATTCACCATCTGAATTAGTTCTTCACCATAGGTTGTTCTCATAGCTAATTCTAGGTTGACGAATCTAGAACTTAGATTTTAGGATAATTGGTTAGGCACGAGTGTGCGATTAATTACCTGACAGAACCTAGGTGAGCAAAATAACTATTCGCAAAGAGATTTGGTTTAGTTGTTTTGTGAACAAATAGAACTTGAAATAAAAGCTGGTTTAGACTTTAGGATTCGCAAAGAGATTTGGAATTCTAGGATTTAGACTTAGATAGTTTTCGCAACGAGAGTTGGTTAGCTATACTTTAGTGATTTGAGTTCTAGAACCGCGCTAAGTTTGAATCATGTTAGTTAGTTTATCTACATTCATTGAATTCCTGAGAAATACCCTGAGCCTATCTTCCTTCCAATTGATTCACAACTTGTTTAATTTACGTTCTTGCTTTCAATTACATCTTTCTGGTTTAGCTTAATTCGAAACTATACAATATATTGTGTGAATTCTGGAGTTCTTGTGTTCGACCCCTAATTATACTACAACAACTGCTTTAGTACTTTTAGGGTATGAATTTGAGCATATCAAATTTGGCGCCGTTGCCGGGGACTCAATTTCGCCATTAGATTTTAGTGAAGAATTTCGTCTAAATCGTCGAGTATCGATCGATACCCCTTGGTATCGGTCGACACCCGATACGTTTTTTTTTTTGTTACTTACGTTCTTGATCTTTTGTGTTTCAGGTGTATGCCTACTCGAGAAACCAGGAGAAACAAGAACACTCAGCTAGTTGGTTTGTCAAACGAGCAGCTAGGTGATCAGTCTAGAATTAGCTTTGAGAACAACCTAAGGCGAAGAACTAATTCAGATGGTGAATTCTAATCATTCAATTAACCTAACATTCAGAGAAAACCCTTATGAGAACCCTGGACCTAACAAGAGAACTACTCAGACATGGTAATTGAAGCAATAAGCATGACTGAAATAATACTCAGATAAATAAAAAAAAGTAGAGTAACAAGAGGGTTCGAAATCTTCTCTCGGACGAACAGAGTCTCAGACTTGTCTCCCTCAGAAAACTCTCTCACAAAACTCAAAATAAAATCAAGCGTAATTAGAACGTAATAGCCAAAGTGGCTTAAAAACCTAACTTAGACTCCTAAAACATGTTTTGGGCTAAATTGTAAATAATAAAGTCTTCTGGGCAATTTTGCAATTCTTCAACTCTTCATAAAAGTCGCGACTCGTGTCTTGCTGCAGTGAGTATCGACCGATACTAGGGTAGTGTCGATCGATACTGAGGCTTCAAATCGGGTACTCAGCTACACGAACTTCTGCTTTGCTCCAAAATGCTCCAGAAAGCTCCAATATCTCCAATTATGCTCCAAACGTGCTAAAACCTGTAAAAGACTCTAAAACACTACAAAATAGTAGAAAGACTCTATAAAACGGACTTATATCATGGCTTAAAAGGGGTTAAAAAACCATGATATATCAGTTTACTTTTGTGATTTGTGTTGTTTTTGTGAGTTGACTTTTTCTGGGTTCTTCATGTTCTTGGTGTTTTTGTGAATAGCTTTTTGTTGGATCATGTTTAGGCTTGATTTGGTTGATTGATGGTTAGATGATGTTGATTTAGGATGATCTTAGATAAATCTTTCACTTAGGTTCTTAGGTTGGTTCTTAATGCTAGATTTGATAAGATAAACCGAAGTTTAGTACTACACCTAGATTAGGTATTTCTAGTTTGGCGTGAAAAACCGAACTAAAGCTACACCCTAAGATTTTTGGTCTCGTCCCATGCTTTAGGGAAGAGATTCGAGTAAGCGGTGTTAGTACTAGATTAGATTTCTTTATTCGAGTCTTGAAGTTATGCATTTCACTCCTGACCCGAGTCTAAATGAATTGCTTGAACCGAATCTTTTGTGAGCTTTGCATATCTTAGCCAACGGAAGTTGATGTCTAGGGTGTTAAGTGAACTAAATGGACTTGTTATTAATGCTTATTAGTGATTAGATCGCGAACGGAAGTTTATGACTGTTGATGATTGATATAGGGATTGACACCACGGAAGTGGATCAATATACTGATTGTGTTCCATGTTATAAGATAGTGTTTAATGCTTCCAAATGAATCATTGTTTAATTGTTAATTATCTCGTTGATAGTTTAAGCCATGATCCAACGTTTTCTTTCTTTCGTCTTTTGTTTTCTTCCTTGCATTTGTTTTCTTTCTCTTTTGTATAAACATAAAAACGTTTTGTTCTAGCTTAAGAAGTTTCTTGCATTCTTAGTGTTTCAATCTTAATCTCTTATGGATTGACATCTCAAGTGCTACAATGACATAAGTACACTTGGATAATTGAACACAAAAATTATCCGTATCAGATATATCTATGGATTTTGTCTTAGGATTGCCCAAAATCAGGAACAAAGATTCAATATTGGTGGTGGTAGACCGGTTCTCAAAGATGGCGCATGTCATACCTTGTGCCAAAACAAATGATGCCACGCAAACAGCTGACTTGTTCTTTAAGGAAGTGGTTCGTCCACGGCCTTCCTAGCACCGTTGTGTCGGACCGTGACACGAAGTTCCTGAGCCACTTTTGGAAGACCATGTGGAAGAAGCTAGGTACGAAGCTACTCTTCTCCACCACCTGCCCTCCACAAACCGATGGACAAACCGAAGTGGTGAATCGCACGCTATAAACCCTTTTGAGGGCCACAGTTGTTAAAAATCTTAGAAACTGGCTTGATTGTCTTCCCTATATCGAATTCGTTTATAATCATGCTATCCACTTGGCCACTAAGCTTTCACCGTTTGAGATTGTTTATAGATTTAAGCCAGAGACACCTCTAGATCTTGCAACATCGCCACCGGTAGAGTATACCAACCATGATAGAGCAAGCAAAGCAGAGATCATCAAGAAGCTACATCAAAAGTCGAAAGACAGCTTGGAGAAGAAGACTGCCCAATACAAACGTCAAGCCGAGAAAAACCGAAAGGAAGTTATCTTTGAACCGGGGAGTGGGTTTGGATACATATGAGGCCAGAGAGGTTCCCCGACAAAAGGAAGTCCAAACTAGCACTACGTGGAGATGGTCCTTTCAAGATTGTGGAGCGCATCAACAACAATGCCTACCGGCTCGACCTATTAGGTGAGTTAAAAATTTCACCAAGTTTCAATGTGGCTGATCTTTCTCCGTTTCTTGCATATGAAACAGTTCTGAGGTCAGACGCTCCTCAAGGGGGGGGAGGGAATGATGATGACATCGACCCAACCGAACCAGATCAACCCAGAGTAGATGAACTAGACGATCCAAACCAATTTCCAACCTTGAAGAATCCCCCATGGACCAGGTCAGGACTAAGGAAGCTGCGGGAAAAATTCAATAATGCCATGGAGGTTTTGATCAACCAAAGCAGCTTAGAGGACATTACCAAACGTGCGGACCAGCTCGCTCTCGACCAGCCCACGAAGAATCCACTCAGACAGAAGGTGAAGTCTGCCGAACAGAAGACGTGGACAAGCTTAAAGAACCTCAAGGACATGAAGATACATCAATGGAACATTTGCATCAACGGTCATGTCGACCGACCCAACGGCCGAATGCCCCCTCTTGAAGGCTCATCAAGGCCCATACGTGATCTTCACCATTAATCAAGCTCAAAATGATTAAGTCCCTAGCTCACCAAAACGACAGCAAGGTGAGTGTTTGGTTTCTTTTTAATTATACTTACGAACTTTCCTTTTCATGCAGGTTATCTTAGTTAAGCTTTGCTTTTTGTCCTTTTTAGTCTAAGTGTTGCGTTTTGTTTTCTCGTGTAGTTTTCTTTCCTTTTTTGTAATGTTTTGCGTTTCATTTTAGACCCTAGAAGGTCAAGGTCGACGAGCTATTTATAAAGCTCCTTTGCGACCTTTGTAGACACACTTTTTACCCTAATTAATAAAGAGAGAACTTTTCTTCTTTTGCGGCTGCCGTCGAGTTCTTGAGCATTGCGTGGTTACCCCTTTATTCTGGAGTTCAAACCGACTTATCACAGCCTTGTCATAAGCTGTGTGGTGTCATTCAATCCATCCATCGTTCTTACCATCATCCATGCCTCGATTTAGACAAGGAGAGCCCTACGGCCAATTGTCTAAATCCCATCGCTCAACCTCCTTCGACCATCGAACGAACTAGTGAAGAAAGCCCTTCGGCCAGTTACTCGGTTCCACCCAGCCAACAGTGTGAGGTCCCCTAGATCTTCATCACTTTTGCGTCTCCGTTTGTCAACACTCGACAAAATCCTTACTGTCTTCCTCATCAATTCTTGAACCAGCACGATCCCAGACTCGGTCGGTACAAACCCTTATGACTGATTCGACCCATACCCGACCGGGTCAATACCCGGTTTGTTTCGGGTTGACCCGGTTTACCACTATTCACTATAAATATTTTTAAACCTAATTTTCTTAATCTAAGTTTTTTTCTAAGCTAAAAACCAACTTTTTAGGGTTCTAAGTGTTCTTGTGATTTGTAAGAGACATCTTCTTTTATTTATGCAATTTAAGTTTGGATTTCTTGATTTATACCTTCTATCTCTTCTTTCTTAATCAAATCATCATCTAATCATGGGATTAAACATCTTCTTCTTAGGATTTGTTGGGTCCATCATGATTAGTGAGTAGTCTCTTAGGATCTTGGGATAAGGTAGATTTAAGGTGATCCAATGGTTGATTCATGATGTTTAGGGTTAGATTTACCAACTTCCCTTCTTGCTAAGTGTGCTTAATGCTAGATTAGGTTAAAGATAATCAATCTAGGCTTTAGGGAATTGCACACCCACAAAGTGTTTGATGAAATTCCCCAAAAAACTTAGTAAGAAATAAACACGCTTAGCCTATGAGAGTAGTTGTCTAGGGTGTTTATTGGTTGATTTGAATGTTGAATTTAATGATTGTTAATCATTCTATCACAAATGAGAATTTGTTCTTGATTTAGTGATTAGCAAAGTGATTAGCACCTTGAGTGAGGATTAGTCATAATTAGTTATCTTAACCAAGGGATTAGCATTGTTTGAGTATTGAGGATCATGAATTAGCTATGAGATCATATTATTTCCATAACCTCATCCTTGGATTCGCCTTTTAACATTGCATTTAGCATCATTTTAATAGTTCTTGTTTCTTGTTTCTTTTGAATTAGATTAATAGAATTAATCGCAAAACCAATCATAGTCGCTTAACTTGAATAGTTCTATGTATTCTTGGTGCTTGAGACACTAAAACCCATTTGGATTGATCCTCAAATACTACAATGATATGAGTAGGGTTTGAGTAATTGAATAGTAAAAATCCTACTATCAATTTGGCGCCCGTTGACGATTGGGTTTCGCTTTCAACATTAGGATTTTAGATCTTCTTGAGATTAAGCTTTCTTTTTACTTTTGTTACTAACCTCTATCTCTACTTTATTTCCTATCTTTCTCTATAGGTGTATGAACTTACGAAGCCGGGGTCCAACGAATTTGATTAATAGAGTGGACGACATTCGTGCTTCGGAGAGAGAACTCGCAAGAGCAAGGAGAGAACAAGAACGACTTGCACATCAAAAGCGTTTGGGTATGGAAAACTTGGAAGAAGTGCCGGTTGGTAACAACAACGGGCAATTTGCAAATCAACAAGGCCATGGTGGTAATGGAAACCACCAAGCCCAAGGTGGCCAAGGTCAACACGTCCCACCACCACCCGCCCGGGAAGTGAGAGCCCCCAACCATCCCCCAATGGCTTAAAACGTGGTTGGCGCGGGTGATGCCGCCAACGCTCATCAAAACCGGCAAGGGATCCAAGCCTCTCCGGTGGAGAACAATAACTTTGAAGTGAAGGCGGGATTGATCAATATGGTTCAAGGTAACAAATTCCACGGCCTATCTATGGAGGACCCGTTGGATCATATTGATCAATTCGATAGAATATGCGGGCTAACCAAGATGAACGGTGTCTCCGAAGATGGTTTTAAGCTAAGTCTATTCCCTTTCTCCCTTGGAGATAAGGCACATCAATTGGAGAAGAATCTACCTCAAGGCTCCATCACGTCTTGGGACGATTGCAAGTGAGCTTTCCTTGCTAAGTTTTTCTCACCGGCCCGAACCGCTATGTTGAGGAACGAAATCTCTAGCTTCACCCAAAGATCGAATGAGTCCTTCAACGAAGCATGGGAAAGGTTTCGAAACTACACTTCTCAATGCCCTCATCATGGTTTCTCAAATGCTTCTCTCCAAAGGACCCTCTACCGTGGTGCATTGCCCAAGATAAGGATGCTTCTAGACACGGCCTCCGATGGGAACTTCTTGGCCAAAGATGTTGATGAAGCCATGGAACTAGTTGAGAATCTAGCTCAAAGCGACGGGACTTATGGGGATGATTATGACCGAGCCACTAGGACAACTAGTGATTTTGATGAGCACAAGAGATCTAAGGAGATGAAAATTCTCACCGAGAAGATGGACAAGCAAGCTTCTATGATAGACAAGCTCCTTAGCGCTTCTCAGAAACCGGTTCACTTTGTTGGGGACTTTGAAGACAATCAAGGTTACCAAGAGGAAGAACGGGACGTGGGTACCCAAGAAGAGATGAATTATGTGGGTAATCAAGGCTACCAAAGAGGCGGTTTAAACAACAACTACCACAACAACCCAAATTTCTCTTACCGGAACCCAAACGTTAAAAACTGATATATCATGGTTTTTACCCCTTTTAAGCCATGATATAAGTCTGTTTTATAGAGTATTTCTACTATTTTGTAGTGTTTTAGAGTCTTTTACAAGTTTTAGCACGTTTGGAGCATAATTAGAGATATTGGAGCTTTCTGGAGCATTTTGGAGCAAAGCAGAAGTTCGTGCAGCTGAGTACCCGATTTGAAGCCTCAGTATCGATCGGCACTACCCTAGTATCGGTCGATACTCACTGCAGCAAGACACGAGTCGCGACTTTTATGAAGAGTTGAAGAATTGCAAAATTGCCCAGAAGACTTTATTATTTACAATTTAGCCCAAAATGTGTTTTAGGAGTTTAAGTTAGGTTTTTAAGCCACTTTGGCTATTACGATGAACTACGCTTTATTCTACTTTGGTTTTTGGAGACAACTCTGAACTCCTGTTTCTTATTGATTTCTTTGATGATCTATTCAATCATGTTGTCTTCTTTAATCTCCAGGTCTGAGTAGATCCCTTGTTAGGTTCAGGGTTCTCATAAGGATTTTCTCTGAATGTTAGGTTAATTAGTTAATTAGGATTCACCATCTGAATTAGTTCTTCACCATAGGTTGTTCTCATAGCTAATTCTAGGTTGACGAATCTGGAACTTAGATCTTAGGATAATTGATTAGGCACGAGAGTGCGATTAATTACCTGATAGAACTTAGGGTGAGCAAAATAACTATTCGCAAAGAGATTTGGTTTAGTTGTTTTGTGAACAAATCAAACTTGAACTAGCTGGTTTAGACTTTAGGATTCGCAAAGAGATTTAAAATTTTAGGATTTAGACTTAGATAGTTTTCGCAACGAGAGTTGGTTAGCTATACTTTAGTGATTTGAGTTCAAGAACCGCGCTAAATCTGAATCATGTTAGTTAGTTTATCTACATTCATTGAATTCCTAAATCTGAAATCTGAGCCTATCTTCTTTCCAATTGACTTACAACTTGTTTAATTTACTCACTCGCATTTAATTACATTGTTTGGTTTAGCTTAATTCGAGTCTATATAATCTATTGTGTGACTTTCTTGAGTTCTTGTGTTCGACCCCTACATATACTACAACAACTGCTTTAGTACTTATAGGGTATTAATTTGAGCATATCGAATTTGGCGCCGTTGCCGGGGACTCAATTTCGCAATTAGATTTTAGCTAAGAATTTCGTCTAAATCGTAGAGTATCGATCGACACCCTAGTGGTATCGGTCGATACCCGTCGCGTTTTTCGGCTACTTATGTTCTTGACTTTCGTGTTTCAGGTGTATGCCTAATCGCAAAACCAGGAGAAACAAGAGCACGCAGCTAGTTAATCTTTCCAACGAGGAACTAGCACTTTTGGAACGCACAATCAGGAAAGCACAGACGTCAACAGAGATGAACAATACAATGGTTTTGATTCGTGATGAGGCTGGTACTTTCAGAGACCGAGAGGGTCATTTGTGCAATGAGAGAGGGCAACGACTTGATGGAGATGGAAACATTATTGCCCCTCCAGCTGTTGTGAATGTGGGGAATGTTGTGGTTGATTGTGGTAGGACAATTGGTGAGTACAACAGGCCTGATCAGTTCTATGCCAATCGATCAGCGATTCGCCCTCCTGCTTTTCAGAGAAATGACTTTGAGCTGAAACCTGCATACTTCACTCTTGTGGGTCAGCACCCTTTTCATGGTCTTCCTCATGAACACCCCATGGATCACATTGAGAGGTTTGAGGACTTGGTCACTAGCATGAAGTACAATGGAGTGTCCAACGATTACCTCCTCTGTAAGCTTTTCCCATACTCTCTTGGTGGGGATGCAGCTTATTGGCTTAAGCAGTTGCCTCCTGGATTACTGACTACCTGGGAGGAGAATAAGAACGCGTTCCTGAACAATTTTTATGATGATGCGAGATCCGAAGAGCTCAGGAACAAGATCTCCCAGTTTTCTTAAGGACCAACTGAGGCGTTTAAGGCTGCTTGGATACGATTCAGGTCATATCAGAGAGATTGTCCACACCATGGGTTCACTCAGGTTCAGCTGCTGGGTACTTTCTTCAGAGGGATTGATTGGAGGTATCAGATGGCCTTAGATGCTGCGAGCAATGGAAATTTCAACACCAGGTATCCTGACGATGCTTATGTGCTGATTGAGAACTTGGCGTCTAGCAATAGCACCAAGAATGTAGATTTTGAGCGGAAGAGGCTGAATGGGAATTTGGATGGATCGCAGATTGCTGAGGTTCAAGCTAAGCTGGATTCAGTGCACAGTCTTCTGATGGGTAAGACGAAGAAAGCTGTTTACTTTGCTAATGAGGATGAAGTGAAAGGTGTTAACTACATTGGTGGTGCTGAATTTCAAAGTCAAAGGTATCAATACCCACCTCACCCACCCAAACCTCCTGAAAGCAAGGTTGAATCCATGCTTGAACAGATTCTTGAGGGCCAGTAGAAGATGACATCAGACTTTAATGGGAAGATGAATGCTATGTACACATATCTGAATGGGAAAATCGAAGCTCTTAGCATTCATCAGAAGAGGCTGGAAACTCAGGTCGCTCAGACTGCAGCAGCTGTCAAGGGAAATATGGTTCATTCACAAAATGAACACGTCAATGCAATCACCTTAAGAAGTGATGAAGAGGTCAATCTAGGAGTGAAAATTGGCCTAACTGCAGGAAATTTCGTCGATCTTGACGATGAGGATTCAGAAATTCCCAGGGTATCGACCAACACCAACCAGTGTCGATCGACACCAGTCCAGACACATGCCCGAGTCGTTTCAAATCCACGAGTATCGATCGACACCCCCCTTGTGTCGACCGATATGGAGACCGAGATACCAGATTGGTGTCGATCGACATCCTTTGCAGACCGACCCAGAAATTGCGAAGAAGTCGCATATGGCAGAGGAAAGGGTTTACAAGCCTAAGGTACCATACCCTCGACCACGTAGACAGCTCATGAACCCTATTACTGTGGAGAAGTTGCTCGATTTTGAGAAGATGGTCAGGAGGATTCCCCACACTATATCTTTTGAGGAAGCTTTTGAAAACCGTCCTTTGGAGTGTTACTTCCAAAATTGCAGAGATACTGAGGAAGAGATCAAGACACTCTTTATCAAAGCCAGAAGTACACCACCTCCGATGAAACAACTGATTAAGAGGGAAGACCCATGAATATTCTCAGTTCCATGCTCTATCTGTGGAGTTAAATTCAAAGAGTCTATCGTTGACTCGGGGGCTAGCGTCAATGTCATGTCAAAGGCAATTGCAGAGAGATTGGAAGCTGATATTCGATCTCCCAAGACACCTTTCACATTCGCGAACTGTTCCACCTCACTTCCATACGGTACAATCCCTGATTTGATGGTTGAAGTAGGAGATTGTCTGGTTCCTACTGATTTTCAGGTTGTGGAGATGAGTGTAAAATCTAGTACGCCGTTGATTCTTGGAAGACCGTTTATGGCTACGGTTGGTGCCATTATGGACACACCCAGCAAGAGAGTCTCGTTCTCATACATTGACAAGGAGGTGTACTACAACGCCATTCCTACTAGAGGAGCTACCACACATGTCTCTTGCATCGCTGTTGTCACAGGAGAGACGTTGGTAGCGAATCCTTTGGAAGAACCTTATGACGTGCCAACTGTCATGGACATTCTAGATAGTCCTTCTGTCATCACCAAGAAAGACATCAAAAAGGCTAAGGCAAGGAAGAAGGTAAAGAGGAAAGGAGTAAAAGGTGCTCCCTCTATGACTTTAATCCCTCAGAAGTGTGATGGGGACTCGATTAAGTACAAGGTGAAGTGCAAAGGAACCTCAAAACCATTCTCCAAGGCTAGAGTCATTCTTACTCCGGAGCTGAAAGAGAAAGGAAAAGAGGTTATAGAGAGCATGTTGAGTAGAACTCTGAGTCTGCAAGGTTCTAGTTATAGAACTTGCATGGGAGTGAGTTCCCAACCTTATCCTGACTGATAGCTGAGCCAAAGTCAAGCTCGTGACGTTAAACAAGCGCTTGGTGGGAGGCAACGCACTGGTAAGGTTGTACATAAGTTTTTCTATTATTTTTGTTTTTGGTTTTGTGTCTTGTGTTTCACGTGCAGCAGATTCAGAAGAGCAGTATCGATCGACACCCAACCGGTATCGATCGACACCATCCACGCGACAAAGGAGCAGAAACTTGCTACGAGTATCGATCGATACCAGTGCTGTATCGGTCGACACTCATCACCATCTCGGGTAACTTCTTCGCTTTTCACCAATCCACTTAGCTCTTCTGATTTCCTTTACCAACTCTAGACTAGATAACACTGGGAAAGTATTGTTTAAGTCTGGGGGAGGTAGTTGCTGACAACGTGTTTATTTTTCTTAGAGTCAGTCGTTTTTGTGTCAAATAAGTTTTATTGAGTCAAAATTTTGTTGGAGATTATGATCTTGTTCTTAAATCTATTGTTCTGACTTTGCTTTTTAGTAACTAGTGTTACAGAATCAGTTCTAGATCGGACTACTGAAAAATCCAAAGGCTGACCAGTTAACTAGAAGACACCCATGTTTCCAACATAGTCCATTAAAGCCTGAGCCAAATTTTTGCACTTCGTCGATGTTGTTAGTGTCCATAGAGCTTGATTCCTCATTCATATCTGACAAAGGAACCTATGTGTTTAAAAGTAATGGTATCTCTCTCCCCTGTTATAAGTTAATAGATCCCATTATTCTGCTTAGAAGGAATGATCACACAAAGGTTGGAAGCGAGGTTAGGAAAATTTCCCATGATACCACTATTCGCCTACCCCTTTGATACATTGAGAGGGAAGAACCGGAGATTCGGTGGCAAACACCATCAATACTCGCGTTTCATACCTTAATGTGTATATGCGGATCTAAAAAAAAAAAAGAGAACATAAAGTGAAATAAGTCTAGGGGAGAGAAAACAATACCAAAAAGTGTGAAAATTGGGTGGTTCTTTTGTCATGATATTGTATGGGAAAGAATCTAGAAGGTTCTTGGTATTAATCACAGCGATGAAACTGGCGATGATGGGTTTAATTGAATGAAGCTGCGAAATAATGTGTGTAGTCTGGGGAAACTGCGAATGCTTAAGGAGAAGTACATGGTGGTTAGTCTTGGAACTGGTTAGGTGACATTTGGGTGCTTGGGAAAAGGGTCATTGCAATGTTTCATAAACAGGTGAGTCTCCGTATTTTCCAAACCTCTTTCTCTGGTTTAGTCTTCTATTTGCTTGAGGGCAAGCAAAAGCTAAGTCAGGGGGAGTTGATATATCATGGTTTTTACCCTTTTTAAGCAATGATATAAGTCCGTTTTATAGAGTCTTTCTACTATTTTGTAGTGTTTTAGAGTCTTTTACAGGTTTTAGCACGTTTGGAGCATAATTGGAGATATTGGAGCTTTCTGGAGCATTTTGGGGCAAAGCAGAAGTTCGTGTAGCTTAGTACCCGATTTGAAGCCTCAGTATAGATCGACACTACCCTAGTATCGGTCGATACTCACTGCAGCAAGACATGAGTCGCGACTTTTATGAAGAGTTGAAGAATTGCAAAATTTCCCGGAAGACTTTATTATTTACAATTTAGCCCAAAACGTGTTTCAGGAGTTTAAGTTAGGTTTTTAAGCCACTTTGGCTATTACGCTGAACTACGCTGAACTACGCTTTATTCTACTTTGGTTTTCGGAGAGACAACTTTGAACTTCTGTTTCTTATTGATTTCTTTGATGATCTATTCAATCATGTTGTCTTCTTTAATCTTCATGTCTGAGTAGATCCCTTGTTAGGTTCAGGGTTCTCATAAGGATTTTCTCTGAATGTTAGGTTAATTAGTAAATTAGGATTCACCATCTGAATTAGTTCTTCACCATAGTTTGTTCTCATAGCTAATTCTAGGTTGACGAATCTGGAACTTAGATCTTATGATAATTGATTAGGCACGAGAGTGCGATTAATTACCTGATAGAACTTAGGGTGAGCAAAATAACAATTCGCAAAGATATTTGGTTTAGTTGTTTTGTGAACAAATCAAACTTGAACTAAAAGCTAGTTTAGACTTTAGGATTCGAAAAGAGATTTGGAATTCTAGGATTTAGACTTAGATAGTTTTCGCAACGAGAGTTGGTTAGCTATACTTTAGTGATTTGAGTTCAAGAACCGCGCTAAATCTGAATCATGTTAGTTAGTTTATCTACATTCATTGAATTCCTGAGAAATACCCTGAGCCTATCTTCTTTCCAATTGACTTACAACTTGTTTAATTTACGCACTCGCATTTAATTACATTGTTTGGTTTAGCTTAATTAGAGTCTATATAATCTATTGTTTGACTTTCTTGAGTTCTTGTGTTCGACCCCTACATATACTACAACAACTGCTTTAGTACTGATAGGATATTAATTTGAGCATATCAAGAACCTAGTCTACCCTCAACAACAACAAGGAAACCAAGCCCCACAACCAAAGCAATTCAACCGACAAGGTCAAGCTTCCAACTTAAACCAACAAGGTTATGTTCCCAAGGACACTTTTCAAAGGAACCAAGGAGGGTTTCAACCCAAGAAAGCTTTTGCCCCCACCCGGTTTCATGCCACAAGCTCAAGGGAACACTTCTTCCTCTCAAGATGTCGATATGAAGAACATTCTCCAACAAATTCTTCAAGGCCAAGCCAATGGAGCCATGGAGGTTAGTAAGAAGATGGCGGAGATCCACAACAAAGTGGATTGCTCCTACAATGATCTCACGTCTAAGTTTGAGACATTGAGCTCTAAGATCAAGCAACTTGAAGGCAAAGGAGTGGGTTCTTAGTCATGGCCACAAGGACAATTGCCGGGCAAGCCTGAAACTAATCCCAAGGAATTTGTGAATGCCATCACACTTCGATGTGGCAAGGAAATTCCCCCTCGTGATGCCCCTAAGCTCGATGAGGACATCGATGTCCATGTTGGGGGGGAGACGCTTGAAACCGAAGAAGGTCTGATTAAGGATGGTCTTGAGGATGTTGGAGACAAGAAGAAAGAGGTTGCTACTCAAGAGAAGCCTAAGAAGAAGGAAACTCCATTTGTTCCACCGCCTTACGTACCAAAGCTACCATTTCCGGGCCGCTTCAAGAAGCAATTATTGGAGAAGTATAGGGCGGTATTCTATAGACAAATGGAAAATGTTGAACTTACCATGCCATTGATTGATGCATTCCTCCTAGTGCCACAATACGCCAAGTTTCTTAAGGATGCCATCAAAGAGAGATCGAAAGAAATGGAGAGCATGGTTGTGCTAACTCATGAATGTAGTGCCATCATTCAAAAGAAGGTTATTCCAAAGAAGCTTGGGGACCCCGGTAGTTTCACTCTCCCTTGTGCTCTTGGACCATTAGCTTTCAACAAGTGTTTATGCGATCTTGTCCGCCGGTGCTATAATTGATGTGAGGAGAGGAAAGATTGTCCTCCATTTGGGGAAGAACGATGTCATAAGATTTGACATCAATGATGTGATGAAGAAGCCCACAATTGATGGTCAAATGTTCTATATCGAGGCGATGGATGAGCTTGCGGATGAGCTTTTGGAGGAGTTAGCTTTGGAAGATCACCTCCAAGTGGCACTTACCAAGAAACAAGGAGAGCATGGGTTTCTCATGAAGAGAGTGTTGGGTATGCAAGGATGCTTGATTCACACAAGGCTTTGAGTGGAGAGAGTTCGTTCTTGGAGTTGACTCAAGTGGCACACAACATAATTGTTGTAGAGATTGAGGGTGACGTTGAGTATGAAGCTAGCAAGGGTAAGACTAGCTTGGATGAAGATGATTGGAGTGAGCTCACGCCAAAGGTGGAGCTCAAACCGCTTCCAATAGGGTTAAGGTACGCTTTCTTAGGTGCTAATGAGTCCTATCCGGTCATTGTGAATGATAGCCTTAGTGGTGATGAGTTATCCGCTCTATTGCATGAGTTGCGTAAGTTTAGGAGAGCCATTGGATATTCACTTGATGATATCAAAGGCCTATCTCCTACACTTTGGACTCACCGCATACATCTAGAAGATGAAACGAAGACCTCCATAAAACATCAAACGGTTAAAACCGAATTTGAAAGAGGTTGTTAAAAAGGAGATCCTCAAACTTCTAGACGCGGGAATCATATATCCGATCTCGGATAGCACATGGGTTTCCCCGGTGCACGCGGTTCCCAAAAAGGGTGGGATAACCGTGGTTAAAAATGAAAAGAACGAATCAATCCCAACTAGAACTATAACGGGTCATAGGATGTGCATAGACTATAGGAAGTTGAACTCCGCATCTAGAAAATATCACTTTCCTTTACCGTTTCTTGATCAAATGTTGGAACGATTAGCAAACCACCCGTTCTATTGCTTTTTGGATGGTTATTCGGGATTCTTTCAAATTCTCATTCACCCGAATGACCAAGAGAAGACGACATTTACATGTCCTTATGGCACCTTTTTTATCGAAGGATGCCGTTTGGACTATGTAACGCACCCGCCACATTTCAAAGATGCATGATGTCGATCTTCTCGGATCTAATTGAGGAAATGGTCGAGGTCTTCATGGATGACTTCTCGGTCTATAGCTCCTCGTTTGTTTTGTGTTTGTCCAATCTTTGTAGGGTTCTCGCAAGATGTGAAGAGACGAACCTCGTGCTTAATTGGGAAAAGTGCCACTTGGAGGTCATCTTCTAAAGCTAACTCCTCCAAAAGCTCATCCGCAAGCTCATCCATCACCTCCATATAGAACATTTTGCTTCATTCAAGACGGTTGCTAAGGTTCTACAAGCGGGATTTTGGTGGCCAACTATGTTCAAGGATGCTCAAGAGTTTGTATCTAGATGTGATGCGTGTCAAAGGAAAGGCAACATAAGTAGAAGAGACGAGATGCCACAAAATCCAATCCTTGAAGTTGAGATCTTTGACGTGTGGGGAATAGACTTCATGGGGCCGTTTCCCTCATCTTATGGGAACCAATACATTTTGGTGGCGGTGGATTACGTTTCTAAATGGGTTGAAGCCATAGCAAGTCCTACCAATGACGCAAAGGTAGTCCATAAACTCTTCGAGTCTATCATCTTCCGACGTTTTGGAGTGCCAAGAGTTGTGATTAGTGATGGAGGAAGCCACTTCATCAACAAGGTCTTCGAGAGCTTACTAAAGAAACACGGGGTTAAGCACAAGGTGGCCACGCCTTATCATCCTCAAACTAGCGGCCAAGTGGAAGTTTCTAACCGGCAAATCAAGGCTATTATAGAGAAGACCGTTGGGATCTCGAGAAAGGATTGGTCCGTGAAGCTTGATGATGCGTTGTGGGCTTACCGAACCGCTTACAAGATGCCGATTGGGACAACGCCATTCAATCTTCTTTATGGAAAATCTTGTCACTTGCCGGTTGAGTTGGAGTACAAAGCATTATGGGCGGTTAAATTTCTCAACTTTGACATCAAATCAGCCTCGGAAAGGCGTCTCCTTCAATTGAACGAGCTTGATGAAGTCCGCCTAGATGCTTATGAAAGTTCACACCTCTACAAGGAGAGGA
Source organism: Eutrema heterophyllum (assembly GCA_002933915.1). Taxonomy (NCBI): domain Eukaryota; kingdom Viridiplantae; phylum Streptophyta; class Magnoliopsida; order Brassicales; family Brassicaceae; genus Eutrema; species Eutrema heterophyllum. The sequence continues at coordinate 100,646 of PKMM01037916.1, read as the reverse complement.
CGAAGTTGTTCCATGACAAGAAGATAACACCCAAGGACGAAGTAGATTCAAGAACAAGATCATAATCTCCAACAAAACTTTGACTCAATAAAACAAATTTGACACAAAAACGACTAACTCTAAGAAAAACAAACACAATGTCAGCAACTACCTCCCCCAGACTTAAACAACACTATCCCCAACGTTGGTTTCAGCCACCTCAGGTTCTGCAGATGTTGCTCATCCATAAGGGAGCGAGTAGTGACAACCGAGCAACTTACTGTACTGATCTCGAAGTACTCAAAGATAGGGGTGAGGAGGCTGCCAACCGTCTCGGTCTTCCGCGTTGTAGCATAATTACGACCAGAGAATGGCTTGGTCTTCAGAGAGACCAGGTGATGCGCGAAGACTGCACCCAAGTTGACCGCAAGGTCCATCTCAGGCCACTCGTACCGATCGTCCAGAATGAGGTCTCCAATGGCCATGTAGAGTACCATAAGCTCAGAAATCCACATCTTGTTCGGCTCCATCTTGCACAGCAGAGTGTTGCTCATAATACGGACGAGGCAACGCAGAATTGGATGACGCACATCCATCTGAGTAGTGGTCTTCGAGTGAGAAGCCCTGTTCCCTATATACTCCCAGAACGCCTGCACATCAAGAAACTGTGAAGGCAGAGCGACCTTCCTGAAGTCCCTGTGGAAACCGTAGATGTCGCAGATCTCTGGAATAGGCAACCTGTAGCGCACTCCCATAATCAGAAAGGTCAAAGTGTCCTCCTGTGCGTCGCGGTGAACCTCGTCGCTGTAGTAGACGCGTGCAGTGGCCAAGAATTGACGAACCATGTCTGGATAAAGATCATACTGAAGTGTAGGGAGAGTGCCCAAGCCAATCTTCCTGATCAGGCGACGGAGGTCTGCGTCAATGCCCAAACGACGCATCGTAAGAATGTCAATGAATCTGGTCGCAGTCACCTCGACACGCTGCCATGCATTGTAAAACAACGTGTCTCCTCCTTAGGCGTGCCAGCCCAAGCTCTCCTCGGAAGGATCCTCTCCCTTTCGATCTTAGGCCAGGGAGGCCGACATGTAATGGTGGGAGCTGAAGAGGATGGCGTAGGGCGTGATGTGTCGCGCAAGTCGCGAGAGAAAACTACCAGAAAATCCCCAGAATCAGTGGCCTTAACCTTGTAACGGTTGCTGGTGAGACAACCTATCACAACCCCTGCGTGCCAACTCATCCCATCGAAGACCTCGACGGGATCGCTCAGTCTGTAATCCTTGTGAAACGGATTCCCTGGTGGATTAGAGCATGAGGCGTCTGAGGTTCGTTGCTTCTTTTTGGTGTTCAAAGACAGAAACACACAGCCAAAAATCGCATCATAGTCTCTAAATCCTGCACCACAACAATATGTGTGATGCACCAGCAACAATCAACAACAATTTCTTCAAAATCATTGCCAAAACAATTCCAAAATATGTTCTTCACAAACTTTGAAACACTAACAATCACAATTCTTCAAACTTGCAAATCAGGCATAGATAAACCGATAGGGGGGGGGGGGTCGAAATTCCTTTATAACTACCCAGGAAGGGAAAATTCATCCAACAAATCAAGATTCAAGAGGCAAAATCGAAAATCCCAAACCTATGTGTCGGATTGAAAATTGGAGATTTCGGGTTTCATACCTTGCAGATCGATCAAACAGATGGGAGAATGAGATAGAGCACGAAAATCTAACAAGAATAGGCTCTTGAATCACCCAAATCGGTAAAGAAACAAAGAATTTGTGAAAAACCTAGAGAGATTCGCGTGGGTATCGCTCGATGGGGCTGGGGAGAAAAGGAAAACTCGCAAGGTATGAAACCTGGGCGGCGGGTATCGACCGATACCATTAATGGTATCGATCGATACTCGTAGCAAGTTTCTGCTCCTTTGTCGCGTGGATGGTGGCGATCGACACTGGGTGGGTGTCGGTCGATACAGCTCGTCTGAATCTGCTTCACGTGAAGATAAAAGACACAAAACGAAAAATAAAAAGAAAGGAAAAACCTATGTACAGACTCACCAGTGGGTTGCCTCCCACAAAGCGCTTGTTTAACGTCACAAGCTTGACTTTACTGAGTTCAAGCAGAGGGTGCATCAACCAGAGGCACAATGTGTCCGTATGGAATCTCGGCTTTCGCCAAATAGTGTTTCACCCTCTGTCCATTGACAATGAATTCCTTACCTTCAGCATTTATCAGCACAACTGCACCATGTGGTCGGACTTTCTTGATTGTGAAAGGACCTGACCAACGAGAACGCAATTTTCCAGGAAACAATTGCAAACGAGAGTTATACAGAAGTACCTGGTCATTGTGTTCGAAGTGGCGAGAGAGGATCTTCTTGTCGTGATATGCCTTAGTCCTCTCCTTGTATAGTTTCGAGTTCTCATAGGCAATGCATCATCTAGCTTTGCAGACCAATCCTTCTGAGTATGACCCACTGTCTTTTCCAGAATCTCCTTGATCTGCCTGTTGGATACCTCAACCTGCCCACTCGTCTGAGGATGATAAGGAGTAGCTACACGATGATTCACACCATTCTTCTTCAACAGCTTCTTGAAGACCTTGTTAATAAAGTGAGTGCCACCATCACTTATAACAATCTGAGGTACTCCGAATCGAGGGAAAATAATGCTCCTGAACAGCTTCAGGACCACCGAAGAATCATTGGTTGGACTAGCAATCGCTTCCACCCACTTGGACACATAGTTCACAGCAACCAATATGTACTTATTCCCTCGTGATGAAGGAAAAGGCCCCATAAAATCAATGCCCCAGCAATCAAAAACTTCCACCTCAAGGATGAAGTTCTGTGGCATCTCATGTCGCTGACTGATCTTCCCTCTCCTCTGACAGACATCACACTGCGAGATGAAGGCATGAGCATCCTTAAACACCGTAGGCCACCGAAAGCATGCTTGAAGAACCTTGGACACCGTCTTGAAAGTGGCAAAGTGTCCAGCATATTCAGACCCATGACAATGGTACAACACCTCTGGTACCTCAGACTCCGCAATACATCTCCTGTACATCCCATCAGAACAATGCTTGTACAAGTAAGGTTCATCTCAGAAGAATCTCCTTACGTCACGCATGAACTTCTTCCTATCATACTTCTCTAGGTGCTTTGGCTCGTCATCTGCAGCAAGATAATTGGCGATATCAGCATACCAAGGGCGATCAGGAATAGCCACGGCAGCTAGAAACTCCTCAGTACCAAAGTGATCCATAGGCAAAATTGGTCTTGCTGTCGATGGGTATCGATCGATACTGGGTGAGTATCGATCGACACCAGAACCTGTAGCTCGTGAAAACTGCAGATTTTCGGCAGAAACTCTGTGAAACCCAGTCTCGATGAAGTAAATGTTCTCCTCAGTATGGAAATCATCAATAGGCACGTCTTCATCGATCCTCATCCTCGAGAGGTGGTCTGCAACTCTGTTCTCGACGCCCTTTTTGTCTTTAACTTCGATGTAGAAACCTTGAAGCAAAAGGACCCAACGACATAGGCGAGGCTTGAGATCCTTGTTCTGCAGCAAGTACTTGAGAGCGGCATGATCTGTGTGGACAGTCACCTTACTCCCAATCAAATAGGATCGAAATTTCTCAAAAGAGAAAACAACTGCAAGTAACTCCTTCTCTGTGGTCCTGTAGTTCGCCTGAGCATCATCCAACGTTCTGCTGGCATAGTAGATAACATGAAGTTTCTTGTCTTTCCTCTGAACCAGAACTGAACCAACTGCAAAATCGCTCGCGTGGCACATAACCTCAGAAGGTAGATTCCAATCCGAAGGTTGGATAATAGGAGCGATTAGACAATCAGGGGTGAAATCGAATGCGATTTCCTTGCATAACGTGGCGGTGAGTGGGCGGGCTAGCTTGGAGAAGTCCTTGATGAATCGTCGATAAAACCCAGTATGACCACGGAAGCTTCGAATATCCTTCACAGATGTCGGTGGTTGTAGGCTTGTCATGACTTGAATCTTAGCTTTGTCAACATCGATCCCAGCCTTAGAAACCTTGTGCCCAAGAACGATGCCCTCCTGAACCATAAAGTGACACTTTTCCCAATTAAGGACCAAGTGTTTCTCCTCGCATCTCTGTAGCACCTTGCACAAGTTATCCAGACAGTTCTTGAATGACGATCCATAAACTGAAAAATCATCCATGAACACCTCCATAAACTCCTCAATCATGTCCGTGAAGATAGACATCATACACCTCTGAAACGTCGCTGAAGCGTTACATAATCCAAATGGCATTATGCTGTAGGCGAATGTGCCATAAGGACATGTAAAGGTCGTTTTCTCCTGATCCTCAGGATGTATAGGAATCTGGAAAAAGCCTGAGTACCCATCGAGGAAACAGTAGTATGGGTGACTCGCTAACCTCTCGAACATCTGGTCAATGAATGGCAATGGGAAGTGATCTTTCCTTGTGCCCGCATTCAACTTCCTATAGTCAATACACATCCGATGACCAGTGATTGTCCTTGTAGGAATCAGCTCATCCTTCTCGTTCTTCACCACGGTTATCCCTCCTTTCTTAGGCACAACGTGAACTGGGCTAACCCAAGAACTCTCTGAGATGGCATAGATGATCCCTGCTTCAAACAGCTTTATAACCTCCTTCCTGACCACTTCCTTCAGGTTTGGATTCACCCTCCTCTGATGCTCAATTGAAGACTTTGACTCGTCCTCAAGGTGAATCTTGTGCATGCTTAGATCTGGGAAGATACCTGAAATGTCATCAAGAGAATAGCCGAGAGCTTTGCGATACTTGCGCAGCTTGCTCAGCAGTAAGGTAATCTCTGAGTTGTTTAAGGAAGCATTAACGATCACAGGGTATGTGGAATTAGGACCAAGAAAAAAATACTTCAATTCAGCCGAGAGCGGTTTAAGTTCGACCTTAGGAGCCTGCTCCTCACTCCAATCACCAAGCACAGCAGCCTTCGCAGAAGTTCAGGCCATCTTCTCTGGTGATCGCGGATGGTGTCGATCGATACCCTCAGTGGTGTCGGTCGATACTACTCCAGTTGTGTCGAGCATCTTGGCATATCCAGCAACAACATCACTCAAGTACACCTTTGAATCAACTGAACAGACCAACGCCCTCTCTAATGGATCCTTAGGATGCATCTACAGAAAATACTCTTCAGCTATGTCACTGAAGGTATCAACAAAGAAAGTCTGCCCATCGATGGTTGGTCTCTCCATCATCTTCTCCATATTAAAAGTCATGACCAAATCACCGATGTTAAGAAACACAAGTCGCGACTTTTTCAAAGTTTGAAGAAACTGCTCCTTGGTTCAGAAGACTTTAATAATTACAATAAAGCCCAAAACGTGTTTTAGGATTATAATTAGGTTTTTCAGCCACTTTTGTTGGCTACGCTTTATTCTATTCTGGTTTTTGTTGAGAGAGCTATTGAGGGAGACAAGTCTGAACTTTGTTCGTCAGAGAGAAGATTTCGAACCCTTGTTTTACTCTATTCTTATTTTATCTATTGAAGTATTATTCGGTCATGTTGCTTTCTGTAATCTCCATGTCTGAGTAGTTTTCTTTTAGGTTTTGGGTTCTCATAAGGCTTTCTCTGTATGTTAGATAGATCGATTTATTAGGATTCATAATCAATTAAGTTCTTCACCATAGGTTGTTCTTAGTGCTAATTCTAACTTGATCACCTAGAACTTAGATCTTAGGTTAATCAATTAGACACGAAAGTGTGATTGGAAACCTGACAGAACCTAGGGTGAGCAAAATAACTATCTGCAAAGAAATTTGGTTTAGTTATTTTGTGAACAAATCGAACTTAGACTTAAAGCTGGTTTAATCTTTACGATTTGCAAAGAAATTTGGAATTCTAGGATTTAAACTTAGATAATTCTCGCAACGAAAGTTGGTTAATTATAGCTTAGTGTTTTAAGTTGAAGAACCGTGCTTAATCTGAATCATGATTTATTGTTTTGTCTGCATTCTCTGATTTCCTAAGAAATACCCTGAACCTATCTTTCCTCCGTTGAATTTACAACCCACTTAATTTCTTAGTTGTTTTATGTTTAATTGATTGACTTAGCTTAATTCAAATCTTGTAATCTATTGAGTGATATCTTGAGTCTTTGTGGTCCGACCCCTAATTTACTGCAACTACTGCTTTAGTACTTTTAGGGTATTATATTTGAGCATATCAAATTTTGGCGCCGTTGCCGGGGACTCTAATTTCACCATTAGATTTTAGCTTAGAATTTCGACTAAGTTCGTCGGTATCGATCGATACCCAACTGGTGTCGGTCGATACTCGTCGTGCTGTTTTTAAATTTTTGTTACTTACGTGCTTTAACTTTTGTGTTTCAGGTGTAGGCCTAATCGCAAAACCAGAAGAAACAAGAGCACTCAGCTAGTTAATCTTTCCAACGAGGAACTAGAACTTTTGGAACGCACAAAAAGGAGAGCAAAGAAGCCAGCAGAGATGAACAATCCAGTGGTATTAGTTCGTGATAATAATGGAGCTTTCAGAGACCAAGAGGGTCATTTGTGCAATGAAGCTGGACAGCGACTTGATGGAGAGGGAAACATCATAATCCCTCCAGTAGTTGTCGATGAGATTGCCGCGCGGGCTGCGCGCAACAACGAGGTGAATGATTGGAATGCTGTGGTTAATCGTGCTAGGACGCTTGGAGAGTACAACACACCCAATCAGTTTGATGCCAATCGGTCTGCGATTCATATTCCCACCTTTCAGAGGAATGACTTTGAGCTGAAGCCTGCATACTACACACTTGTGGGCCAGCGCCCTTTTCATGGTCTTTCTCATGAGCATCCCATGGATCACATTGAGCGGTTCGAGGACTTGGTCACTAGCATTAAGTACAATGGAGTGCCCAATGAGTTCCTTTTATGTAAGCTTTTCCCTTACTCTCTTGGTGGGGATGCAGCTTACTGGCTGAAGCAGTTGCCTCTGAGATTGCTAACTACTTGGGCAGAGACGAAGAACGCGTTTCTGAACAACTTCTATGATGATGCGAGATCCGAGGAGCTGAGGAACAAGATCTCCCAATTTTCTCAGGGAGCAACATAGGCTTTTAAAGCCGCTTGGGCGAGGTTCATATCATATCAAAGAGATTGCCCGCATCACGGGTTTACTCAGGTTCAGTTGCTGGGTATTTTCTTCAGAGGAATTGGAGGTATCAGATGGCTCTGGATGCTGCGAGCAATGAGAATTTCAACACGAGATATCCTGACGATGCTTATGTGCTGATCGAGAACTTGGCGTCTAGCAATAGCACCAAGAATGCTGATTTTGAGCGGAAGAGGCTGAACGAGAGCATTGATGGATCGCAGATTGCTGAGGTGCATGCGAAGCTGGACTCGGTGCATAATTTGTTGATGGGCAACCTGCAGAAGGCTGTTCACTTTGCTGATGAGGTCGAGAATGTTGATGAGGAGGAAGCAGAGGATGTTAATTACATTGGAGGTGCTGGTTTTCAAAATCAGCGGTATCAGTTCAACAACAACCGAGGTTTCACCAACAATGCTCAGCGAGGAGGATTCAAATCTGATTTCAAGCCCTCAGGTTTTGGAGCAAATTCCTTTGCCCAGAAATCGATGCAGAGCAGCGATTACACGCGTGCCTACGGGAGTTCGTCCTATCAATCTCCACCGCCCAATACTCAGGAGAGCAAGGTCGAGTCTATGGTCGAACAGATTCTCGCGGGACAGCAGAAGATGACAATGGACTTCAATGGGAAGATGGATGCTATGTACATAGACCTAAATGGAAAGGTTGAAGCTCTTAGCATTCATCAGAAGAGGCTGGAAACTCAGGTCGCTCAGACCGCGGATGCTGTGAAGAGACAGGATGGTTTTCTTCCAGGGAAAACAGTGAACCCAAGGGAACATGTTCATGCTATCACCTTGAGGAATGGAAAAGAGGTCAGTCCAGGAGTGAAGAAGACCTCTACTGCAAAGAATCTCGTCGATTTTGCTGAAGATGAGGACGATGAGGCTTACGAAATCACCCCTGTATCGATCGATACCAGCCAGCATCGGTCGATACCCGTCCAAGGATCTGCCAAGGACGTCTCGAAGCAACAAGCATCGATCGATACTACCCCTGTATCGATCGACACGAACCCAGAAGTGGAGAAACAGCCCGAGTTGAGTACCGAAAGAGTCTACATGCCCAAGATACCTTTCCCTCGACCTCCTAGGAAGACCAAGAAGGAAGTGGAAGACTCCAGATGCAAGGTAATGCTAGACAAATTGATTGTTGAGCTTCACTTTGTCGATGTTATCAAGACTTCACCGGCCTTCAGGAGATATGTCAAGCGGATGGTATCGAGCAATGTGAACCTTGAGGACGGAGTGATGATGATTACTCATGAGTGCAATGCAATCCGGCTTAACAAGATTCCAGAGAAGCTACCAGATCCAGGGAGTTTTGTGTTGGACTGTACGATTTTCACAGAGAGATTCGAACGTTCTCTCTGCGATCTTGGCTCGAGTGTGAACCTTATGCCATACTCAGTTGCTAAGCGAATAGGAATGACAGATTTCACGTCCACCAGGATTTCTCTGATACTTGCTGATCGCTCAGTTCGACTTTCCGAAGGATTGCTCGAAGATGTTCCAATAAAGATCGGAAACTGCTTAATCCCGACTGATTTCATTGTCCTAGAATACGATGCAGAGCCAAAGGATCCACTTATTCTTGGAAGGCCATTCTTAGCAACAGCTGGAGCTCTGATCGATTGCAGGAATGGGAAGATAGCTCTCAACATCGGCGACTTGGTCATGACGTTCAACATGAAGAGACCAACCATCGAGATGGGCAGACGTTCTTTGTCGATACCTTCAGCGACATAGCTGAAGAGTACTTTCTGGAAATGCACCCTGAGGATCCACTGGAGAGAGCATTGGTGTGTTCCACTGATTCATAAGAGTTTCTGAGTGATGCTACTGCTGGATTTGCCAAGTTGCTCGACGCAACAGCTTCAGTATCGACCGATACCCATGGTAGTGTCGATCGATACCAGGCGTGCGCGATAGAGGAGTTGACCAAAACTCCTAAGAAAGCTGATGTGCTTGATGATTGGAGTGAAGAGAAAGCTCCTAAGATCGAACTTAAGCCACTTCCAGCGAACCTAAGGTACGTTTTTCTTGGTTCTAATTCCACATATCCTGTGATTGTTAATTCTTCCTTAAACAAAGCATAGATTACCTTACTACTGAGCAAGCTGCGCAAGTATCGCAAAGCTCTCAGCTATTCTCTTGATGACATTTCAGGTATCTCCCCAGATCTATGCATGCACAGGATTCACCTTCAGGATGAGTCAAAGTCTTTAATTGAGCATCAGAGGAGGCTGAATCCGAACCTGAAGGAAGTGGTCTGGAAGGAGGTGATAAAGCTGTTGGAAGCAGGAATCATCTATGCCATCACAGACAGTTCTTGGGTCAGCCCAGTTCACGTTGTGCCTAAGAAAGGAGGGATAACCGTGGTGAAGAACGAGAAGGATGAGATGATCCCTACAAGGACAATCACTAGTCATCGAATGTGTATGGATTACAGGAAGTTGAATGCGGCCACAAGGAAAGATCACTTCCCATTGCCATTCATTGACCAAATGTTGGAGAGGTTAGCGAGTCACCCATACTACTGTTTCCTCGATGGGTACTCAGGCTTTTTCCAGATTCCTATACATCCAGAGGATCAGGGGAAAACGACCTTTACATGTCCTTATGGCACATTCTCCTACAGCAGAATGCCATTTGGATTATGTAACGCTCCAGCGACGTTTCAAAGGTGTATGATGTTTATCTTCACAGACATGATTGAGGAGTAGATGGAGGTGTTCATGGATGATTTTTCAGTTTATGGATCGTCATTCAAGAACTGTCTGGATAACTTGTGCAAGGTGCTACAGAGATGCGAGGAGAAACACTTGGTCCTTAATTGGGAAAAGTGTCACTTTATGGTTCAGGAGGGCATCGTTCTTTGGCACAAAGTTTCTAAGGCTGGGATCGAGGTTGACAAAGCTAAGATTCAAGTCATGACAAGCCTATAACCACCGACATCTGTGAAGGACATTCGAAGCTTCCTTGGTCATGCTGGGTTTTATCGACGATTCATCAAGGACTTCTCCAAGCTAGCCCGCCCACTCACCGCCCTGTTATGCAAGGAAGTCGCATTCGATTTCACCCCTGATTGTCTTGCCACTTTTGAGGATATTAAGAAAGCCTTGGTGAGTGCTCCTATTGTCCAACCTCCGGATTGGAATCTACCTTTTGAGGTTATGTGCGACGTGAACGATTTTGCAGTTGGTTCAGTTCTGGTTCAGAGGAAAGACAAGAAACTTCATGTTATCTACTATGCCAGCAGAACGTTGGATGATGCTCAGAGGAACTACAGCACCACAGAGAAGGAGTTACTTGCAGTTGTTTTCTCTTTTGAGAAATTTCGATCCTATTTGATTGGGAGTAAGGTGACTGTCCACACAGATCATGCTGCTCTCAAGTACGTGCTGCATAACAAGGATCTCAAGCCTCGCCTATGTCGTTGGGTCCTTTTGCTCCAAGGTTTCGACATCGAAGTTAAAGACAAAAAGGGCGTCGAGAACGGAGTTGCAGACCACCTCTCGAGGATGAGGATCGATGAAGACGTGCCTATTGATGATTTTCTACATGAGGAGAACATTTACTTCATCGAGACTGGGTTTCATAGAGTTTCTGCCAAAAATCTGCAATTTTCACGAGCTGCAGGTTCTGGGGTCGATCGATACTCACCTAGTATCGGTTGATACCCGTCGACAGCAAGACCAATTTTGCCTATGGATCACTTTGGTGCTGAGGAGTTTCTAGCTGTTGTGGCTACTCCTGATCGACCTTGGTATGCTGATATCGCCAATTATCTTGCTGCAGATGACGAGCCAAAGCACCTAACGAAGTATGACAGGAAGAAGTTTATGCGTGAGATAAGGCGATTCTTCTAGGATGAGCCTTACCTGTACAAGCACTGTTCAGATGGGATGTACAGGAGATGTATTGCAGAATCTGAGGTACCTGAGGTTCTCTATCACTGTCATGGGCCTGAGTATGCTGGACACTTTGCCACTTTCAAGACGGTGTCCAAGGTTCTTCAAGCAGGCTTTTGGTGGCCTATGATGTTTAAGGATGCTCATACCTTCATCTCGTAGTGTGATGTCTGTCAGAGGAGAGGGAAAATCAGTAAGCGGCATGAGATGCCACAGAACTTCATCCTTGAGGTGGAAGTTTTTGATTGCTAGGGCATTGATTTTATGGGGCCTTTTCCTTCATCACGAGGGAATAAGTACATATTGGTTGCTGTGGACTATGTGTTCAAGTGGGTGGAAGCGATTGCTAGTCCAACCAATGATTCTTCGGTGGTCCTGAAGCTGTTCAGGAACATTATTTTCCCTCGATTCGGAGTACCTCGGATTGTTATAAGTGATGGTGGCACTCACTTTATTAACAAGATCTTCGAGAAGCTGTTGAAGAAGCATGGTGTGAATCATCGTGTCGCTAATCCTTATCATCCTCAGACGAGTGGGCAGGTTGAGGTATCCAACAGGCAGATCAAGGAGATTCTGGAAAAGACAGTGGGTACTACTCGGAAGGATTAGTCTGCAAAGATGGATGATGCACTGTGGGCTTACATGACCGCTTTCAAGACGCCACTCGGGACTACACCGTTTCACTTGCTGTATGGGAAAGCGTGTCACCTTCCAGTCGAGATCGAACACAAGGCAGCATGGACTACCAGGCTGATGAATTTTGACATCAAGTCTGCTGCAGAGAGGCGATTGGTTCAACTGAACGAGCTTGATGAGATTAGGCACCTTGCCTATGAGAACTCGAAACTATACAAGGAGAGGACTAAGGCATATCACGACAAGAAGATCCTCTCTCGCCACTTCGAATCCAATGACCAGGTACTTCTGTATAACTCTCGTTTGCAATTGTTTCCTGGAAAATTGCGTTCTCGTTGGTCTGGTCCTTTCACAATCAAGGAAGTCCGACCACATGGTGCAGTTGTGCTGATAAATGCTGAAGGCAAGGAATTCACTGTCAATGGACAGAGGGTGAAACACTATTGGGCGAAAGCAGAGATTACAGACGGACACATTGTTCCTCTGGCTGATGCACCCACTGCCTGAACTCAGTCAAGTCAAGCTCGTGACATTAAACAAGCGCTTGGTGGGAGGCAACCCACCGGTGAGTCTGTACATACTTTTTTCCTTTCTTTTTATTTTTCGTTTTGTGTCTTTTATCTTCACGTGAAGCAGATTCAGACGAGCTGTATCGACCGACACCCACGCGACAAAGGAGTAGAAACTTGCTACGAGTATCGATCGATACCATTAATGGTATCGGTCGATACCCGCCGCCTAGGTAAGTAACCCTTAAAACCCTCGCGAGTTTTCCTTTTCTCCCCAGCCCCATCGAGCGATACCCATGCGAATCTCTCTAGGTTTTTCACAAATTCTTCGTTTCTTCACCGATTTGGGTGATTCAAAAGCCTATTCTTGTTAGATTTTCGTGCTCTATCTCAGTCTCCCATCAATTTGATCGATCTACAAGGTATGAAACCCGAAATCTCCAATTTTCAATCCGACACATAGGTTTGGGATTTTCGATTTTGCCTCTTGAATCTTGATTTGTTGGATGAATTTTCCCTTCCTAGGTAGTTATAGAGGAATTTCGACCCCCCGTATCGGTTTATATATGCCTAATTTGCAAGTTTGAAGAATTGTGATTGTTAGTGTTTCAAAGTTTGTGAAGAACAGATTTTGGAATTGTTTTGGCAATGATTTTGGAGAAATTGTTGTTGATTGTTGCTGGTGCATCACACATATTGTTGTGGTGCAGGATTTAGAGACTATGATGCGATTTTTTGCTGTGTGGTTCTGTCTTTGATTGCAGATGAACACCATAAAGAAGCAACGAACCTCAGACGCCTCATGCTCTAATCCACCAGGGAATCCGTTTCACAAGGAGTATAGACTGAGCGATCCCGTCGAGGTCTTCGATGGGACGAGTTGGCACGGAGGGGTTGTGATAAGTTGTCTCACCAGCAACCGTTACAAGGTTAAGGCCACTGATTCTGGGGATTTTCTGGTAGATTTCTCTTGCGACTTGCGCAACCATCACGCCCTACGCCATCCTCTTCAGCTCCCACCATTACATGTCGGCCTCCCTGGCCTAAGATCGAGCCGGAGAGGATCCTTCCGAGGAGAGCTTGGGCTGGCACGCCTAAGGAGGAGACAGAGAGCGACGCATGCATCTATAGGCCTATTTCTGAGGAGTGGGACGAGTACGACACGTTGTTTTACAACGAATGGCAGCGTGTCAAGGTGACTACGACCAGATTCATTGACATTCTTACGATGCGTCGTTTGGGCATTGACGCAGACCTCCGTCGCCTGATCAGGAATATTGGCTTGGGCACTCTCCCTCGACTTCAGTATGATCTTTATCCAGACCTGGTTCGTCAGTTCTTACCACTGCACGCGTCTACTACAGCGACGAGGTTCACCGCGATGCACATGAGGGCACTTTGACCTTTCTGATTATGGGAGTGCGCTACAGGTTGCCTATTCCAGAGATCTGCGACATCTACGGTTTCCACAGGGACTTCGGGAAGGTCGGTCTGCCTTCACAGTTTCTTGATGTGCAGGCGTTCTGGGAGTATATAGGGAACGGGGCTTATCACTCGAAGACCACTACTCAGATGGATGTTCGTCATCCAATTCTGCGTTGCCTCGTCCGTATTCTGAGCAACACTGATATATCATGGGTTTTTACCCTTTTTAAGCCATGATATAAGTCCGTTTTATAGAGTCTTTCTACTATTTTGTAGTGTTTTAGAGTCTTTTACAGGTTTTAGCACATTTGGAGTATAATTGGAGATATTGGAGCTTTTTAGAGCATTTTGGAGCAAAACAGAGTTCGTGTAGTATCGGTCGATACTCACTGCAGCAAGACACGAGTTGCGACTTTTGTGAAGAGTTGAAGAATTGTAAAATTGCCCAGAAGACTTTATTATTTACAATTTAGTCCAAAACGTGTTTTAGCATTATAATTAGGTTTTTCAGCCACTTTTGTTGGCCACGCTTGATTAAGCTTGATTCGACTCTGGTTTTTGGAGAGACAACTCTGAACTCCTGTTTCTTATTGATTTCATTGATGATCTATTGAATCATGTTGCTTGTTTCAATCTCCATGTCTGAGTAGATCCACTGTTAGGTTCAGGGTTCTCATAAGGGTTTTCTCTGAATGTTAGGTTAATTGATTGATTAGGATTCACCATCTGAATTAGTTCTTCTCCAGAGGTTGTTCTCATAGCTAATTCTAGGTTGACGAATCTGGGACTTAGATCTTAGGATAATTGGTTAGGCACGAGAGTGCGATTAATTACTTGATAGAACTTAGGGTGAGCAAAATAACTATTCGCAAAGAGATTTGGTTTAGTTGTTTTGTGAACAAATCAAACTTGAACTAAAAGCTGGTTTAGACTTTAGGATTCGCAAAGAGATTTGGAATTCTAGGATTTAGACTTAGATAGTTTTCGCAACGAGAGTTGGTTAGCTATACTTTAATGATTTGAGTTCAAGAACCGCGCTAAATCTGAAACATGTTAGTTAGTTTATCTACATTCATTGAATTCCTGAGAAATACCCTGAGCCTATCCTTCTCCCAATCGACTTACAACACTTTGAATTTACGCATTGCTTTTAATTACATATTTTGGTTTAGCTTAATTCGAGTCTATATAATCTATTGTGTGATTTTCTTGAGTCTTTGTGGTTCGACCCCTACATATACTACAACAACTGCTTTAGTACTTATAGGGTATTAATTTGAGCATATCAAATTTGGCGCCGTTGCCGGAGACTCTAAATTCGCCATTAGATTTTAGCTTAGAAGTCTGTCGGTATCGATCGATACTACCTAGTGTCGGTCGATACTCGTCGTTTTTTTTAATTTTTGTTACTTACGTGCTTCGACTTTTGTGTTTCAGGTGTATGAATAATCACCAAGCCAGGAGAAACAAGAGCACTCAGCTAGTTAATCTTTCCAACGAGGAGCTAGCAAACTTGGAACGCACAATCAGGAAAGCAAATAAGAAAGGAGAGATGAACAACCCATTGGTTTTGATTCGTGATGAGGCTGGAGCTTTGAGAGACCAAGAGGGTCATTTGTGCAACGAGAGGGGGCAACGACTTGATGGAGATGGAAACATCATTGTCCCTCCAGCGGTCGTGAATGTTGGGAATGATGTGGTTGATCGTGCTAAGACGCTTGGAGAGTACAACAGACTCGATCAGTTCTATGCCAATCGGTCTGCGATTCGCATTCCCACCTTTCAGAGGAATGACTTTGAGCTGAAGCCTGCATACTACACACTTGTGGGTCAGCATCCTTTTTATGGTCTTCCTCATGAACACCCCATGGATCATATTGAGAGGTTTGAGGATTTGGTTACTAGCATCAAGTACAATGGAGTGTCCTATGATTTCCTTTTCTATAAGCTTTTCCCATACTCTCTTGGTGGGGATGCAGCTTACTGGCTGAAGCAGTTGCCGCCTGGATCACTGACTACTTAGGAGGAGACTAAGAACGTGTTCCTGAACAATTTTTATGATGATGCGAGATCCGAAGAGCTCAAGAACAAGATCTCTCAATTTTCTCAAGGACCAACTGAGGCGTTTAAGGCTGCTTGGGTACGATTCAGGTCATATCAGAGGGATTGTCCACATCATGGTTTCACTAAGGTTCAGTTGCTGGGTATTTTCTTCAGAGGAATCGATTGGAGGTATCATATGGCCTTAGATGCTGCAAGCAATGGAAATTTCAACACCAGGTATCCTGACGATGCTTATGTGCTTATTGAGAACTTGGCGTCTAGCAATAGCACCAAGAATGCATACTTTGAGCGGAAGAAGCAGGCTGGGAATTTGGATGGATCGCAGATTGCCGAGGTTCAAGCCAAACTGGATTCAGTGCACAATCTCCTTATGGGTAAGACGAAGAAAGCTGTTCACTTTGCTGATGAGGATGAAGTGAAAGGTGTTAACTACATTGGTGATGCTGGATTTCAAAGTCAAAGATATCAATACCCACCTCACCCACCCAAAACTCCTGAAAGCAAGGTTGAATCTATGCTTGAACAGATTCTTGCGGGACAGCAGAAGATGACAGTGGATTTTAATGGGAAGATGGATGCCATGTACACAGATCTGAATGGGAAAATCGAGGCTCTCAGTATTTATTCGAAGATGCTAGAAACTCAAATAGCTCAGACTTCAGCAGCTGTCAAAGGAAAAATGGTTCATGCACATAATGAGCACGTCAATGTAATCATTGTAAGAGGTGCTGAAGAAATCATTCCAGTGATAGAAAACGATCTGAATGAGAAACAATTCGCAGAGTTTGATGATTTTGAGCCTGAAATGGCTGTGTTCGTATTCCTCACCGCAGGTATCGACCGACACCCACTCTGTGTCGATCGACACTTATCTGAAGTGGCAACGCAGAAGCCCAGTATCGATCGACACCAATCTGGTATCGATCGACACCCCTCGCAGACTGACCCAGAAATTGCGAAGAAGCCGCAGATGACTGAGAAAAGGGTTTACAAGCCTAAGGTACCATACCCTCGACCCCCTAGACATCTCATGAACCCTATTACTGCGGAGAAGTTGCTCGCTTTTGAGAAGATGGTCAGGAGGATTCCCCACACTATGTCTTTTGAAGAAGCTTTTGAAAACCGTCCTTTTAAGCGTTACTTCCGAGATTGCAGAGAAACTGAGGAAGAGATTAAGACACTCTTCATCAAGGCCAGAAGTACACCACCTCCGATGACACAGCTGATTAAGAGGGAAGAACCATGAATATTCTCAGTTTCATGCTCTCTCTCTGGAGTTAAATTCAAAGAGTCTATCGTTGACTCGGGGGCTGGAGTAAATGTCATGTCAAGGGAAATTGCAGTGAGATTGGAAGCTGATATTCGTCCGCCCAAGACGTCCCTCACATACGCAAACTGTTCCACCTCACTTCCGCACGGTACAATCCCTGATTTGATGGTCATAGTAGGAGATTGTTTGGTTCCTACTGATTTTCAGGTTGTGGAAATGAGTGCAAAATCTAGTACGCAGTTGATTCTTGGAAGACAGTTTATGGCTACGGTTGGTGCCCTTATGGACACACCCAGTAAGAGAATCTCGTTCTCATATATTGACAAGGAGGTGTACTACAACGCCATTCCTACTAGAGGAACTCCCACACGTGTCTCTTGCATCGATGTTGTCACAGGAGAGACGTTTATAGCTGATCCTTTGGAAGAACCTCCTGACGTGCCAACTGTCATGGACATTCTAGCTCGTCCTTTTGTCATTACCAAGAAAGACGTCAAAACAGCTAAGGGAAAGAAAAAGGTAAAGAACAAAGGAGTAAAAAGTGCTCCCTCTATGACTTTAATTCCTCAGAAGTGTGATGGGGACTCGATTGAGTACAAGGTGAAGTGCAAAGGAACCTCAAAACCATTCTCTAAGGCTAGAGTTATCCTCCCTTCGGAGCTGAAAGAGAAAGGAAAGGATGTTGTGGAGGGTATGTTGAGCAGAACTCTGAAGCTGGAGATGTCGGGTTGTGGAGCTTACTTCGGGGTAAGTTCTCAACCTTTTCCTGACTGATAGCTGAGCCAAAGTCAAGCTAATGACTAAAAACAAGCGCTTGGTGGGAGGCAACCCACTGGTAAGTCTATATATAAGTCTTTTGTTTTTGTTTTTGTTTTTGGTTTTGTGTCTTGTGTTTCACGTGCAGCAAATTCAGAAGATCAGTATCGATCGACACCCAACCGGTATCGATCGACACCATCCACGCGACGAAGGAGCATAAACTTGCTACGAGTATCGATCGATACCAGTTCTGTATCGGTCGACACTCATCACCATCTCGGGTAAGTTCTTCGATTTTCACCAGTCCACTTAGTTCTTCTGATTTCTTTTACCAACTCTAGGCTAGATAACACTGGGGACAGTGTTGTACAAGTCTGGGGGAGGTAATCGCTGACATTGTGTTTTTTTTTCTTAGAGTCAGTCGTTTTTGTGTCAAATTTGTTTTATTGAGTCAAATTCTGTTGGAGATTATGATCTTGTTCTTGAATCTATTGCTTTGATTTCGCTTTTGAGTGACCAGTGTTACAGAATCAATTACAGATCAACTAATGAAAAATCCAAAGGCTGACCAGTTAACTAGAAGACACACATGTTTCAAGCAGAGTTCTTATAAAGCCTGAGCCAAATTTCTGCACTTCATCGACGTGGTTAGTATTCATAGAGCTTGATTCCTCATTCGTATCTGACAAAGGAACCCATGTGTTTAAAGTAATGGTATCTCTCTCCTCTGTTATAAGTTAATTAATAAGAGCATAAAAGAGGAAAGGATTTTCTTCTAAGTGGAAGGTTAGGAAAATTTCCAGCGATCCCATTATTCTGCTTAGAAGGAATGATCACACAGAGGATTGGAAGCAAGGCTAGGATTTTCCTATGATGCCATTATTCGCCTACACCCTTTGATACATTGAGAGGGAAGAACCAGAGATTCTGTGGCAAACACCATCAATACTCACGTTTCAGACCTTAATGTGTATATGCGAATCTAAAAAAAAAAAAAAGAACACAATAAGAAATAAGTCTGGGGGAGAGAAAATGATACAAAAAGTGTGAAATTGGGTGGTTCCTTGTCATGATATTGTATGGGAAAGAATCTAGAAGGTTCTTGGTATTAATCACAGCGATGAAACTGGCGATGATGGGTTTAATTGAATGAAGCTGCGAAATAATGTGTGTAGTCTTGGGAAGCTGCGAATGCCTAAGGATAAGTACATGGTGGTTAGCCTTGGAACTAGTTAGGTGACATTTGGGTGCTTGGGAAAAGGGTCATTGCAATGTTTCAAGAACAGGTGAGTCTCCGTTGTTTTCAAACCTCTTTCTCTGGTTTAGCTTTCTGTTTGCTTTAGGGCAAGCAACGGCTAAATCAGGGGGAGTGGATATATCATGGTTTTTACCCCTTTTAAGCCATGATATAAGTCCGTTTTATAGAGTTTTTCTACTATTTTGTAGTGTTTTAGAGTCTTTTACAGGTTTTAGCACGTTTGGAGCATAATTGGAGATATTGGAGCTTTTTGGAGCATTTTGGAGCAAAACAGAGTTCGTGTAGATTAGTACCCGATTTGGAGCCTCAGTATCGATCGATACTGACTAGTATCGGTCGATACTCACTGCAGCAAGACACGAGTTGCGACTTTTGTGAAGAGTTGAAGAATTGCAAAATTGCCCAGAAGACTTTATTATTTACAATTTAGCCCAAAACGTGTTTTAGCATTATAATTAGGTTTTTCAGCCATTTTTGTTGGCCACGCTTGATTAAGCTTGATTCGACTCTGGTTTTTGGAGAGACAACTCTGAACTCCAGTTTCTTATTGATTTCATTGATGATATATTCAATCATGTTGCTTGTTTCAATCTCCATGTCTGAGTAGATCCACTGTTAGGTTCAGGGTTCTCATAAGGGTTTTCTCTGAATGTTAGGTTAATTGATTGATTAGGATTCACCATCTGAATTAGTTCTTCACCATAGGTTGTTCTCATAGCTAATTCTAGGTTGACGAATCTGGGACTTAGATCTTAGGATAATTGGTTAGGCACGAGAGTGCGATTAATTACGTGATAGAACTTAGGGTGAGCAAAATAACTATTCGCAAAGAGATTTGGTTTAGTTGTTTTGTGAACAAATCAAACTTGAACTAAAAGCTGGTTTAGACTTTAGGATTCGCAAAGAGATTTGGAATTCTAGGATTTAGACTTAGATAGTCTTCGCAACGAGAGTTGGTTAGCTATACTTTAGTGATTTGAGTTCAAGAACCGCGCTAAATCTTAATCATGTTAGTTAGTTTATCTACATTCATTGAATTCCTGAGAAATACCCTGAGCATATCCTTCTCCCAATCGACTTACAACACTTTTAATTTACGCATTGCTTTTAATTACATATTTTGGTTTAGCTTAATTCAAGTCTATATAATCTATTGTGTGATTTTCTTGAGTCTTTGTGGTTCGACCCCTACATATACTACAACAACTGCTTTAGTACTTATAGAGTATTATTTTGAGCATATCAAACACTCTGCTGTGCAAGATGGAGCCGAACAAGATGCGGATTTCTGAGCTTATGGTACTCTCCATGGCCATTGGAGGCCTCATTCCAGACGATCGTGAGATGGAGCTTGCGGTCAACTTGGGCGCAGTCTTCGCGCATCACTTGGTCTCTCTAAAGACCAAGCCATTCTCTGGTCGTAATTATGCTACAGCGCGGAAGACCGAGACGGTTGGCAGCCTCCTCACCCCTATCTTTGAGTACTTCGAGATCAATACAGCAGGTTGCTCGGTTGTCACTACTCGCTCCCTTATGGATTAGCAACATCTGCAGAACCTGAGGTGGCTGAAACCAACGTTGCGTTGGTGCTTTTCTACGGCGGATGGGGACTTTCTGGTTCAGCTCTCCAACACAGAGCTAACTGCCATAGGTGATGATGCTTCTCAGCTGCTTTTCGAGCCAGACCATCGTCTACTATCTGCTGCACCAGCCACCCGTCTTCGAGCCGCATCTCGCACCCCTCCTATTCATGCTGCTGCTGAGGATGCACCCGCACCCGACCTTGATGGAGGTCGATCCCGTCGAGCACGATGCGCTCCTGCTTATGCGCCTTCGCTTCCAGTCGCACCCGAGATCCCGATGGAGACAGACGCTTTTCAGAGCTACGTTGTTGAGAGCTTCCAGAGCATCTGGAACGCCATTTCCGCTCTGTCTCGTTGTGGTTGCGTCACACAGCCCGGTCCCTCTTCTCGCATGGATGTCTTAGATGATGCCTCTTCAGAGGATTAATTTCTCTCTTTATCTGGTTTCACGTCTCTTTTTCTTTTCTTTTATTTTCTTTTCTTTTGAACTTTTAAGTCTTATGTCAGTCCTTTTATGATCTTGAAAACTTTGTGGATTTAAGCTTCTAGGATATCTTGTTGCATCTGACTTGTGTTTGAGTGCTCTCACAGTGCTGACCAATTCATATCTGGATCATTTAACACACTTATGAGAATCGATGTCAATGAAAAGGAGTCCTTGTGTCGACCAACGACTGGTGTTGATCGATACCAGTTCTGTATCGGTCGACACTCATCACCATCTCGGGTAACTTCTTCGATTTTCACCAATCCACTTAGTTTTTCTGTTTCTCTTGCCGACTCTAGACTAGATAACACTGGGGACAGTGTTGTTTAAGTCTGACCAGTTGACTAGAAAACACCGATGTTTCCAGTGGAGTTCATCGAAACTTGAGCCAAATTTTTTGCACTTCATCAATGTGGTTAATGTCCATAGAGCTTGATTCCTCATTCATATCTGACAAAGGAACCCATGTGTTTTAAAGTAATGGTATACCTCTCCCTTAATCTAAGTTAATGAATTAAAGCACGAAAAGATGAAAGGATTTTCTTCTAAGTGGAGGGTTAGGAAAATTTCCAGCGATCCCATTATTCTGCTTAGAAGGAATGATCACACAAAGGTTGGAAGCGAGGTTAGGAAAATTTCCCGTGATACCATTATTCGCCTACACCTTTGATACATAGAGAGGGGAAGAACCGGGGATTCGGTGGCAAACACCATCAATACTCGAGTATCAAACCTCGATGTGTATGTGCAAATAAAAAAAAAACAGAGCATGAAATGAAATAAGTCTAGGGGAGAGGAACTAAATACCGAAAAAGTGTGAATTTTGGGTGGTTCTTTTGTCATGATATTGTATGAGAAAGAGTCTAGAAGGTTCTTGGCTCTGAACACAGCGATGAAACTGGCGATGATGGTTTTGTAGGATGAAGCTGTGAGATTATGTGTGAAGTCTGGGAAAGCTGCGAATGTCTAAGGAGAAGTACATGGTGGTTAGATCTGGAACGGGTAAAGTGATGAGAAGACATTAGGAAAAAGGGTCATTGCAGTGTCTCAAAAACAGGTGAGTCTCCGTTGTTTTCAAACCTCTTTCTCTGGTTTGGTTTTCTGTTTGTTTGAGGGCAAGCAAAGGTTAAGTCTGGGGGAGTTGATATATTATGGTTTTTACCCGTTTTTGACCATGATATAAGTCCTTTTTATTGAGTCTTTCTAGTGTTTTTGGAGTCTTTTAGAGTTCTTTCAGCTTTGAGGTACGTTTGGAGCATAATTGGAGATATTGAAGCATTCTGGAGCTTTTTGGAGCAAAGCAGAGATCATGTAGCTCAGAAGGTCGATTTGAAGCCCGAGTATCGACCGATACCACTTATGGTATCAATCGATACCGACTGCAGAGAAACACAAGTCGCGACTTTTCTGAAGTTTGAAGAAACTGATCCTTGGTCCATAAGACTTTAATAATTACAATAAAGCCCAAAACGTGTTTTAGGATTATAATTAGGTTTTTCAGCCACTTTTGTTGGCTACGCTTTATTCTGTTCTGGTTTTTGTTGAGAGAGCTATTGAGGGAGACAAGTCTGAACTTTGTTCGTCAGAGAGAAGATTTCGAACCCTTGTTTTACACTATTCTTATTTTATCTATTGAAATATTATTCAGTCATGTTGTTTTCTTTAATCTCCATGTCTGAGTAGTTTTCTTTTAGGTTTAGGGTTCTCATAAGGTTTTCTCTGTATGTTAGATAGATGGATTTATTAGGATTCATAATCAATTAAGTTCTTCATCATAGGTTGTTCTTAGTGCTAATTCTAACTTGATCACCTAGAACTTAGATCTTAGGTTCATCAATTAGACATGAAAGTGTGATTGGAAACCTGACAGAACCTAGGGTGAGCAAAATAGCTATCTGCAAAGAAATTTGGTTTAGTTATTTTGTGAACAAATCAAACTTAGACTTAAAGCTGGTTTAATCTTTAGGATTTGTAAAGAAATTTGGAATTCTAGGATTTAAACTTAGATAATTCTCGCAACGAAAGTTGGTTAATTATAGCTTAGTGTTTTGAGTTCAAGAACCGTGCTTAATATGAATCCTGATTTATTGTTTTGTCTGCATTCTCTGATTTCCTAAGAAATACCATGAACCTATCTTTCCTCCATTGAATTTACAACCCACTTAATTTCTTAGTTGTTTTCTGTTTAATTGATTGACTTAGCTTAATTCAAATCTTGTAATCTATTGAGTGATATCTTGAGTCTTTGTGGTTCGACCCCTAATTTACTGCAACTACTGCTTTAGTACTTTTAGGGTATTATATTTGAGCATATATAGACTCTTCATGTACTCAACTCGGGCTGTTTCTCGACTTCTGGGTTCGTGTCGATCGATACAGGGGTGGTATCGATCGATGCTTGTTGCTTTTAAACGTCCTTGGCAGATCCTTGGACGGGTATCGACCGATGCTGGCTTGTATCGATCGATACTGAGGTGATTTCGGGAGCCTCATCGTCGTCATCTTCAGCAAGATCGACGAGATTTTTTGCAGTAGAGGTCTTCTTAACTCCTGGACTGACCTCTTTTCCATTACTCAAGGTGATAGCATGAACATGTTCCCTTGGGTTCACTGTTTTCCCTGGAAGAAAACCATCCTGTCTCGTCACAGCATCCGCGGTCTGAGCGACCTGAGTTTCCAGCCTCTTCTGATGAATGCTAAGAGCTTCAATCTTTCCATTTAGGTCTGTGTACATAGCATCCATCTTCCCATTGAAGTCCACTGTCATCTTCTGCTGTCCCTCTGATATATCATGGTTTTTACCCCTTTTAGGCCATGATATAGGTCCGTTTTATAGAGTCTTTCTACTATTTCGTAGTGTTTTAGAGTCTTTTACAGGTTTTAGCACGTTTGGAGCATAATTGGAGATATTGGAGCTTTCTGGAGCTGTTTGGAGCATTTTGGAGCAAAACAGAAGTTCGTGTAGCTGAGTACCGGATTTGAGGCCTCAGTATCGATCGACACTAACTAGTATCGGTCGATACTCACTGAAGCACGAGTCGCGACTTTAAATAAAGATTTGAAGAACTTCCCACCGATGGATTGAGCTCAAATTTAGACACAAGACAGATCTTTGGATTAGCTTTCATTTGGAAGTGGTTTGAGGTCATCCAACGGTGCGATCAAAAGTTATGCCAGTTTTCGTGAAGACAGTCAAGTCTGGCGAGCAATGACTAGTGTCGGTCGATACTACCTTAGTGTCGGTCGATACTAACTACACGAAAACAGGAAACGCGACTTTTTACAAGTCTTGAGAGTTTGCACCTTGGTCCAGAAGTCTTTAATAATTACAAGAAGCCCCAAAACGTGTTTTAGCATTATAATTAGGTTTTTCAGCCACCTTTGTTGGCTAAGCTGGATTTGAGTTTTGTTCTGTTTGAGAGAGATCTCTGAGAGAGACAATTTTGCACTCTTGTTTTACTCTTCTATTTTATTTTATTTGATGATCTATTCAATCATGTTGCTTGTTTCAATCACCATGTCTGAGTAGTTCTCTTGTTGGGATCAGGGTTCTCATAAGGGTTTTCTCTGAATGTTAGGTTAATTGAATAATTAGGATTCACCATCTGAACTAGTTCTTCACCTTAGGTTGTTCCCAAAGCTAATTCTAGACTGATCACCTAGAACTTAGATCTTAGGATAATTGGTTAGGCACGAGAGTGCGATTAATTACCTGACAGAACCTAGGTGAGCAAAATAACTATTCGCAAAGAGATTTGGCTTAGTTGTTTTGTGAACAAATCAAACCTGAACTAAAAGCTGGTCTAGATTTTAGGATTCGCAAAGAGATTTGGTTTTCTAGGGTTTATACTTAGATAGTTTTCGCAACGAGAGTTGGTTAGCTATATTTTAGTGATTTGAGTTCAAGAACCGCGCTAAATCTGAATCATGTTAGTTAGTTTACTTACATTCATTGAATTCTTGAGAAATACCCTGAGCCTAGCTTCTTTCCCATTGATTTACAACCCATTTAACTTACGCATTGCATTTAATTATATCTTTTTGGTTTAACTTGATTTGAAACTATACAATCTATTGTGTGAATTCTGGAGTCCTTGTGTTCGACCCCTAACTATACTGCAACATTGCTTTAGTACTTTTTAGGGTATTAATTTGAGCATATCACCCTCGAGAATCTGTTCGAGCATATACTCGACCCTTGCTCTCATGAGTCTTGGGAGGTGGAGATTGATAGGACGAACTCCCATAGGTACGCGTGTAATCGCTGCTCTGCATTGGTTTCTGGGCAAAGGAATTTGCTCCAAAACCTGAGGGCTTGAAATCAGATTTGAATCCTCCTCGCTGAGCATTGTTGGTGAAGCCTCAGTTGTTGTTGTACTGATTCCACTGATTTTGGAAACCAGCACCTCCAATGTAATTAACATCCTCTGCTTCCTCCTCATCAACATTCTCGACCTCATCAGCAAAGTGAACAGCCTTCTGCTGCTTGCCCATCAACAAATTATGCACCGAGTCCAGCTTCGCATGCACCTCAGCAATCTGCAATCCATCAATGCTCCCGTTCAGCCTCTTCCGCTCAAAATCAACATTCTTGGTGCTATTGCTAGACGCCAAGTTCTCGATCAGCACATAAGCATCGTCGGGATATCTCGTGTTGAAATTCTCATTGATCGCAGCATCCAGAGCCATTTAATACCTCCAATCAATTCCTCTAAAGAAAATACCCAGTAACTGAACCTGAGTAAACCCGTGATGTGGGCAATCTCTCTGATATGATATGAACCTCGCCCAAGCGGCTTTAAAAGCCTATGTCGCTCCTTGAGAAAATTGGGAGATCTTGTTCCTCAGATCCTCGGATCTCGCATCATCATAGAAGTTGTTTAGAAATGCGTTCTTCGTCTCTGCCCAAGTAGTTAGCGATCCCGGAGGCAACTGCTTCAGCCAGTAAGCTGCATCCCCACCAAGAGAGTATGGGAAAAGCTTACACAAAAGGAACTCATTGGGCACTCCATTGTACTTGATGCTAGTGACCAAGTCCTCGAACCTCTCAATGTGATCTATGGGATGCTCATGAGAAAGACCATGAAAAGGGTGCTGACCCACAAGTGTGTAGTATGCAGGCTTCAGCTCAAAGTCATTCCTCTGAAAGGTGGGAATACGAATCGCAGACCGATTGGCATAGAACTGATCGGGTCTGTTGTACTATCCAAGAGTCCTAGCACGATTAACCACAGCATTCCCATGATTCACTTCGTTGTTGCGCGCAGCCTGCGCAGCATTCCCATCGACAGCTATTGAAGGGATTATGATGTTTCCCTCTCCATCAAGTCGCTGTCAAGCCTCATTGCACAAGTTACCAACCTGGTCCCTCAAAACTCCAGCCTCGTCGCGAACCAAAACCACTGGATTGTTCATCTCTGCTGGCCTCCTTGCTCTCCTTTTTGTGCGTTCCAAAAGTGCTAGTTCCTCGTTGGAAAGATTAACTAGCTGAGTGCTCTTGTTTCTTCTGGTTTCGCGATTAGGCATACACCTGAAACACAAAAGTCAAAGCATGTAAGTAACAAAAATTTAAAAACAGCACGACGAGTATCGACCGACACCAGTTGGATATCGATCGATACCGACGAACTTAGTCGAAATTCTAAGCTAAAATCTAATGGTGAAATTAGAATCCCCGGTAACGGCGCCAAAATTTGATATGCTCAAATATAATACCTTAAAAGTACTAAAGCAGTAGTTGCAGTAAATTAGAAGTTGAACCACAAAGACTCAAGATGTCACTCAATAGATTACAAGATTTGAATTAAGCTAAGCGATTCAATTTAACAGAGAGCAATGAACCAAATTAGAAAAATTGTAATTCAATGGAGGAAAGATAGGTTCATGGTATTTCTCAGGAAATCAGAGAATGCAGAATAACCAATTAATCAGGATTCAGATTTAGCGCTGTTCTTGAACTCAAATATCTAAGTTATAATTAACCAACTTTCGTTGCGAGAATTATCTAAGTTTAAATCCTAGAATCCCAAATTCCTTTGCAAATCCTAAAGATTAAACTAGCACTAAGTTCAAGTTTGATTTGTTCACAAAAACAACCTAACCAAATTTCTTTGCAAATAGTTGTTTTGCTCACCCTAGGTTCTGTCAGATTTTCAATTGCACTTTCGTGCCTAATCGATTAACCTAAGATCTAAGTTCTAGGTCATCATTCCATAATTAGCCTTAAGAACAACCTAAGGTAAATAACTAATCCAGATTATGAATCCTAACAAATCAATTATCCATCACTCAATGAAATCCTTTATGAGAACCCTAAACCAAAAAGTGGATATACTCAGACATGGAGATTGAAACAAGCAACATGATGGAATAGATCATCAAATCAAATAAAATAGAATAGAGTAAAACAAGGGTTCGAAATCTTCTCTCGGACGAACAGAGTTCTGACTTGTCTCCCTCAAAAGATCTCTCACAGAAAACCAAAGTAGAATCAAGCGTAGTCACAAAAGTGGCTGAAAAACCTAATTATAATCCTAAAACACGTTTTGGGTATTATTGTAATTATTAAAGTTTTATGGACCAAGGAGCAGCTTCTTTAAACTTCAGAAAAGTCGCGACTTGTGTTTCTCTGCAGTCGGTATCGATCGATACCATAAGTGGTATCGGTCGATACTCGGGCTTCAAATCGACCTTCTCAGCTACATGATCTCTGCTTTGCTCCAAAAAGCTCCAGAATGCTTCAATATCTCCAATTATACTCCAAACGTACCTAAAAGCTGAAAAGATTCTAAAAGACTCCAAAAACACTAGAAAGACTCAATAAAAAAGACTTATATCATGGTCAAAAACGGGTAAAAACCATGATATATCATCTAACATTGTTTTTGGTGTTCTTATTTTGAACTTGCATCTTGAGTCTCATGCATATCATGCATTTTCCATAATTTTGAAAAATTTTGAAAATTTTTGCATTTCATATATAGGATTGAGTCGAGATACATAGCATATATGGTAGCATTGCATAAGCATTATGAGCAATGATAGATTTTTCCTTGTAAAGTATCATATTAAGAAGCTTAGTCCAATGCCATTGTTGCTAGTTGTTACTTGATGCTTTGATCTCGTGTAGAAATTAAGAACGAACCCTGCCTTGATCTCATATCTTATTGTTCTTGTCTTGATTAAAGCAAACATTGACTTGAATTCAACCCCATCTAAGTGATAACCTTAATTTTGACTTGTAATTATTGTGTTTATGCATTTTTGGATGGATTCGTGGATCACCATATACATACTTGGATATCATTTTCCGTTTTTACCACTCTCGTTTATCCAAGTAGCCATATCCCATTATTGGAATGGTTTCCCTCACCGCGAACTTACCCTCTTTTCTAGCCAACGATTTTCATGTGTGATTAAGAGGCCTTCTTCCGAGCAAACTTGGCAAAAAGTGTTAGGTTTAGGGCAACAAGGAGGAATTTTCATGTAGTTTTAGTTCCATCATCAAGGAGTTGAACTAGGAGTAGGCTAGCTAGGTTGGTAACTCTTGGATTGATATTGGGAACATATTAGAAACTAGGTGAGTGGGTTTGATTAGAGTGATATGGTGGAATGAAAAGAATATACGGGGAGAAAGAAATAGGGGAATGAAATTAATTGATTTGGTTGGCGCAAGGTTATAAGGATAGCTCTAAGTATATGAATAGTCTCAAAGTGTGCAAAGAGAAAAAGAAAAGAAGCCAAAATTGGCTAAGGCATCAAAAAAATGTAGAAAGAGGCATGAACAAGAATGAAGAAAAAGAAGAGCTAAGGTTTCATCAAAGAGAGCACCAAGCCACGAAAACAAGGAAGAAGGAGGCACTCCCCATATGAGAAGAAGATGAAGTGGAGAAACAAGAGTATGTGTGTGTGATGAAGGCAAAACGCCTTGAGAAGAAATGGTAGCTTAGGTTTGGGAGTACGATGGGTTAGAGAAGCTAAGGTTACAGACATTCTAGGCATTTGGGTAGATGAGAATTCACCCTTGTATGCACAGGTTGCCTTTTACCTTTAGCATTTTGCTAAAGTTTGCTCCTTCTCTGAGAGATCCTTACATTTGATTAACCACACATGATAACGAGATCATCTTCATCTCATAACCTCGTCCCTAGCCAAACAAATCCATTTGATTTTGCATAAGCATGATTCACGCATTATGTTTAATGAACGTCAAGGGTTGGAGGATAAGAAAGTTTGTGTAGGTTGAGGTTTGAATGTAAGTCATGTAGGGATAAGTATGGCTAGTCTCTTTTGAGTAAGCTTGTTTGATCGCGTCATGAAATTTGCAACTTGGACATTGGGCTTAGATTCTTTTTATGGTACTTTTGGATTTGAGCTCCCATTTTGATCTTCTTCCTCTTCTTAGTCTTGTTTGCTTGAGGACAAGCAAATGATTAAGTTTGGGGGAATTGATATCTTCATATTTTACATGTTCTAGCATACATTTTACTTAAAGTTTTGTGTCATTTGCATGCATAATCATGGTTTTGTCTTGCATTTAGGCCTCATTTAGAGTTTAGGACATTTGCATTAGGTCCTAGTGAGTTCTTGCATGTTTTGGAGTATTTTTTAGGTGATTGGAGGCAATTTGGGTATATTTGGAGAAATGGACCAAAATAGAATACAAGGGTCATCCAAACCGTCCAACAGAACCTGAAGAAAGAAGGCCTTCCGATCTGAATCAGCTTCAACGGTATTCATGGAAGTTGTAGAGGAGTGAGTTAGCTTGCTAGGGGAGTTGGAATAAAATCATTCGGATATGTGGTTCGTGAGATATGACCGATTTACTGAGAGTATGTCCGTCTGGCCGCCGAAAAGAAGAATGGAGTTTCCAGAAGACTGTACCGACCCGTTCTGGGTCGGTATTCTGGATCGGTATCGGCACAGGAGGAAACACCGACCCAGCTCAGCTTGGCATGAACGCTCAGGAAGATTAGTACCGACCCGTTCTTGGTCGGTACTACGGCTCGGTACAAACACGGCAGTGCAGAGCAATCCATTTGTACCGGCTGAACGAAAGAGTTTCGGTCAGATTCAGCCTCACTGATCTTCATGAAAGATGTAGCCAGATGAGTTATATGCCTACTGGAGGTGGTTTTAGGTCATTTAGACATGTATCCCAGGAGATATCGCGATTGTACCGAAGGTATGTCTATCTGGCCGCGAAACCATGGACTAAGGCATTGTGCATTATTCTGGTCCATACCGACCCCTTCTCATGCGGTACTACAGCTCGGTACTGAGGCAGAGAGTAGTACCAACCCAGCTTCACTCCCCATACCAACCCAGAATGGATTGGTACAAAACCTCTCCAACCAGCCACTTATAAATCCGTCATCATCAAAGCCAGCAGAAGTAACTGAAATATCAGGCCAAACGAAGAACTTTCGTTCATATTTAGCTTTTGAAGTCTTCATTGAAGTTGTAGATAATTGAGTTGGCTGTCTAATAAATGTGGTTTGAAGTCATTCGGAGCGGTGGTTCGAAAGATACATCAGATTTAGTGGGGACGTGTCCGTCTGGCGCCCAAAGAAGTTATGCTCAGAGATTAGTACCGACCCACTGTACCGACCCATGACTGGTCGGTACAGACCTCCAGAATCAGCCAAAAACCAGTTTCAGCCGGGTCAATATCCGGTTCGGCTGGGGTTGACCCGGTTCGGCCCTCTTTCACTATATAAGCCCAAAAACCTAATTTTCTTGGTTTATCTCTTTTTCTTTTGCTAAAAACCTCTCCTTCTTAGGGTTCTTGGATTTTGTAAGAGAGATCTTGATTTTTATTTATGCAATTTAAGTTTTAGTTTCTTAATCTCTTCTAATCTTTCATCTTTCTATTCTCTAATCATGATCAACAACACCTCTTTCATGAGATTTGGTGTGTTCTTCATGATTAGTGAGTTGTTATTTTTAGAGCTCATGGATGAGGTAGATTAGGGGAATTTAGTGATGATCTATGATGTCTAGGGCTTAGTTTACATCTCTCCTCTCTTATTTAGTGTTCATAATGCTAGATTAGGCTTGAGAGAGTTAATATAGATCATAGGGAATTTCATGCACACAATGTGTTCGATGAAATTCCCCACAGAGCTAAATAAGAGATTTTACTTGCTTAGCCTATGACAGTAGTTGTTTAAGGAGTATTAGGGCTATTGGAACTTATGATTAATGCTTGTTGATTGATTTTTCACAAATGAGAGTTTGTTCTTGATTAGTTAATTAGCAAAGTGATTAAGGCCATGAAAGTGGATTAATCTTGTTTAAGTGTTCTAGGTTAAGGGAAATTGTTTGATTGTATGAAATGACATTATAGGTTGATCATTAAAGTCTCCAAAGTCAATAACCTCATCCAAGAGCTTACCTTTATTAATTTCTTAATCTCGTTTAGCGTTGCTTATTACTTGCTCGTATAATTTGAATCATTTAGGATTGTTAAAAAAACAAATCACACTTGTTTGCTTAACTTAGAGAGTTTCTTACATTCTTTTTGCATTGAACTAAACCTCGATTGGATTGACACCTAAAATATTTCAATGACATGAGCATATTTAGGATTGATTCTTAGGAAAAATTCTACTTATCAACCCTCTTTCCGCCTAAACGGGGTAACGAACGTCGAACTTAGAGACGTTAAACAAAGTGCACTTGGGAGACATTCCCATGTTTATCCTTGTACATACTTTTCATTTTATGTTTACTCTCTTGTCTAGATCATTTTGATGTTTTTGTTAAGTGTTGTTAGGAATCTTGATGAGCTAAGAGGTTTTGGATCGATGAGCGAAGAAGATAAGCTGTGAAAACCGGAGCTCTAGTGGACTATACCGATCCACTTCATGTCGGTACAGCTTGCTCGGTATTGGACCAGAAGCAAGTACCGCTTGGGCGTACCGAGTGAATCTCGGTCGGTGCATGTCAAAGAGAAGATACCGGATGAAGCATACCGACCGACTCCCAATCGGTACAAGTCGATCGGTATGAGGGTGAAGAAGAGTACCGATCCACCTCGGGTTGGCACCATTCGAGCGGCAAAGAAAAGTAAAACTTAAGCCGTAGCAGTTTCATCCCGAGACAATTCTAGCCGAGAGGAACTCTAGCCGAAGACTTCTTGCCGGCAGGAATTGGGAGAAGAAATTTGCACCGAGCAATATGTACCGATCTAGAGCTGCTCGGCACAAAGAAAAAAAAAATCCATACCGCGTGACTTGTACCGCTCCAACACCGGTCGGTACAAGTGATTTTTAGCCGATGATTTCGTGCCACAACGAATCTTAGCCGGGAAGAAATCTGTACCGCACAATTTGTGCCGATCGAGGACCGAACGGCCTGAAGGAGAAGATCTGTACCGCACGACTTGTGCCGAGCCAGATGCGGTTGGTACGATTAGTCAACGAGAGTCAATAATTTTTGGGCGCTTTTGACCAGATTCAAACTGGTCAAAATAGATCTGTTGACCAGCTGTTTACCCGTTGACCCGACCCAGACCCGTCTGACCCGACCTGCAGCGCCCATCCTCCTCTTCGGCTTAGTGTTTCGCGACCCTATCCCCTTTTTCTTCTTCATCTTTTTGTTTTCTCCATAGCTTTCTCTCCTCTTGCTCGATTTTAGAGATTTAAGTTGCAACATATTCGAAATTTCTCTCACTCTGTGAATCTCTAGTATCAATTTCATCATTATTGCATCGACATCCCAAGGTAAATTTGCAATAAAAACCTACCTTTTCATGAACTCCATAAGCTTGGGTTTTTGAGAAAAATATTTCATGTCTAGGTTGATAGGTGCAGTTAGCTCGACTTTAGCCTTGGCATTTGCTTGGGAATGATTAAATTGATAGATTCTCGAAACTAATTGTTCAATTACAAGAGGAATTTTGATATTTGTATTCTTGACTCTAGAGCTTTAAAATTGAGACTTCTTTTGAGATTAGAAATGTTTTGTCTAAGGATTTGCATCTAATGGAATATCATTGTTGGATTTAAATGTTTCTTTCTCATGGAACTTATCTCATCTTTGTTGCTCATGCATGAAGTTAATCGATTTTGAAGTTGTGCTTTCATGGGACTCACGGTTTCTTTGAGATATTGTAGAAGCGATGGGACGTACAAGGGCAGCCACAAGGAATGATGAAGCTCAAGCTCAAGCCGAGAACAATTCAATTGTTGTTGCATCAAAATCTAAAGCCAAGCAACCCCTTGATGCAAAAAGCGCTAAAGCTAAAGGAAAGCAAGTAGCCAAGGGCAAGAGCACCACAGAAAAGGGGAAGAAAAAGAGCGGGGCTAAAGAATAGGGTAAGGCGGTTGACAATGTGGAACCTCCAACCAAGGAGGAATGCTTGGAGAAGCTCATAGACATGGACTTTGAGCAAGGGCGGTTTGTCGACATTGAGATACTAGAGAAGATGGGGATTCTCGAAGATGTGGCAACCATCTTCGACAATATGGGCCTTGGTAGATTCTTGCATATGAAGGAACAAGCCCACCAAGTGCTTACATGCCAATTCCTTTCGACTCTACGGGTAGCCTTCTATGACGAATTTGACAAGCGGTCCAATGCTCAAATCGGGTTCGGAATCATTGAGTTCATGGTGAATGGCGAGAATTATAAGATGACCTTCCATGAAATTTGCCAAATCTTTGGTTTCCGGGAAGAGGGAACAACTGGAACACCATACTTTCACTACCCGAAGAAGGAGCTCAAACGCGTATGGGAAACCATTGTCTATGGGGACTACCATCTGGGTGGAAACAAAACCCCTCACATTTGTAACCCGACGCTTAGATATGTGCACAAGGTGTTAGCCCATATGTTCTTTGCAAGGTGGAGATCAGGACGGTTGCATTCGACAAGCTCGAATTGATGGCACTTGGGTTGAGACCCCTTATACCGATTTTTCCCAACGGGATGGTGTTCCAAGGCAATGAGAAGACCCCTTCCCTTGCAACCCTCTTGGTGAGGCACTTCTTTTGCTACAAGGCATGGGCATATGAGACTAAGAACAAGAAATCCTTGATAAGCATTGGTTGGCTTGTGACACCTATTCTAAAGGCTAAGGGAATTACGTTGTCAAACGCCAAGGCGAAGTGGGACTTGATGGATGAAATTTACCTCATACGGACGAGGTTCCTCAAAGGGAGAATAGGATGCATGCTTGCATACAACGTCAAGCTCAGTAGGGACAAAGCGGTTCAAGTCTTGCTACCCGATGCGGATCTCACTTGGCTCCAAAATCGGCGGAATATCTTCTTCTACCCCACCAAGGACCGTCTCTACAACCCGGCCGTAGACCCACCCGTTGGAATAGTTCACAAGGAGAAGGCCAAGAAGGGTAGGAACAAGAGGACAAGCACAACAGAAAACTCTATTGGTTCCGAAGATGAAGACGCTAGTCCATCACATCCTATGCCCATTTACGGGAGTGAGCGGTATCATTTCGAACCTTTCGATTGAGCGATGGGGGATGTCGCCACTAGACACGCGCACCACCAAGCACGACTCCTCCAAAGGTGGAGCAAGTGGTAAGACTTGATAATGAGAAAGATGGCGAAGACGATCAAGAGCTTGAAGAAGACGGTCAAGGAGCTTAAGGGAAAGATTTTTTGCGAAGGCCCAAGAGAGACAAGTGACATAGCGCACCATGAGATTGGCGAGACTTCTACACCGTTGGGCCAAGACTTCACAATGCAAGCTGGCGAAATGATGGTCCAAGAAGGGACGAGTCGTTCATTGGCTCGAGAGGAGAAAGTGGCCAAGAGGAAAGCCATGCGATCACCATCTCCTTGCTCTAGCAATCCATCCTACTCCTTGGGATCTTCCTCCCCATCTCAAGACTACTAGGTAACACTCCAAAACCCTTGTAAATAATTTTTCTTTTCTTGAGTCTTGCATTGTATAGTTGTTTTTGTCCTTTGTTTTTGGTTCTTCCCTTGAATTTATTTCACACCGAGACGGTGTGATTTAAACTTGGGGGAGGGACCGGTATCTAATCATGTTTATTTTGATTTTTGCATTTTGAGTCTCATGCATTTCATATAAGGCATAGAAAAACACAAAAAAATCAAAAAATTTATAAAAATTTTGAAAACACAAAAAGAAAGCATGTAGTTGCATTTCATTAGTAGGATCGAGTCTAGATAGCATATAGGTTGCATTGCACGTGCATAGGGAGCAATGATGATTTTTCCTTGTAGAGTATTATTTTCAGAGCTCGGTCCAATGCCGTCGTTGCTAGTTGTTTGATGCTTTTGATCTCGTGTTTGAAATCAAGGATGAACCATAGTTTGATCTCGTGTTTCATTACTCATGTCTTATCTAATCACAAATGTATGAATCAGAACATATACTGACTTACTTTCAGGGCCTTCAAGCTTATTCACAACCTCAAGAAAAATCTCATGGAGCTTAGGACTCCATCTCATTCTTGGTTTATGGTTTGTTGATCTTGGAGATGGTTGAGATAAAATTGCGGTAACAGCAGGAACACAGTTCTGGTTAGGACTTGATTCAGTCACTTGGTAGATCTCCTGAAAGCAAACAAGATAACAAAAAATATGAGAATTAAGAGAAGACTCCCCAAAAAATTACTAGAGAATAAGGAAGAAAGCAGATCAAAGGCTTCAAAACCCATCAGCAGCAAAACCAAACATAATTAATGATCTTAGCCTAGGGATTATCATTGTTTGAGTATTGAGCATCATGAATTAGCTATGGGATCATCTTATTTCCATAACCTCATCTTTGGATTCGCCTTTTTATATTCCATTTAGCCTCATTTTAATATTGATAATTCTTGTTTCTTGTTTCTTTTGAATTAGATTGCTAGAATTAATCCCAAAACCAATCATATTCGCTTAACTTGATTAGTTCTATGTATTCTTGGTGCTTGAGACACTAAAACCCATTTGGATTGATCCTCAAATACTACAATGATATGAGTAGGGTTTGAGTAATTGAATAGTAAAAATCATACTATCACGTTGCACCTGCGGCCTCTTTTGAACCGTGTTTACATTTTTTTTTTTTTGCTTCTTTTTAAAGATGAAAATTAGAAAAAGAAAATGTTAATAGAAAAAGAAAGAAAAATTAAAAATAAAAACGTACCTAAATCGGTTGCCTCCCATTGAGCGATTTTGTTTGAAGTCGTTTTAGCTCGACGTAGTCGGTAGATTAAGCTGACGGTAGATCGATCAAGTCCATTACTTGCTTCTCGTGTTCTTCTGGTTCTACGAGGTATGGCTTGATACGCTGTCCATTAACTAGTGAATCTGTATGGTTTGACTTCTTTTATATTGAAGGGTCCTGACCATCTTGATCGCAACTTCCCTGCAAAAAAGTTTAAGACGGGAATTGAAAAGGAGGACCCTGTTGTTTGCGGCGAAAGATCGATGTATGATCTTCTTGTCATGGTACGCCTTTGTCTTCTCTTTGTATATCTTCGAGTTCTCATAAGCGTTGTGCCGAATTTCGTCTAGTTCGTGTAGTTGGAGTAGTCTCCTTCTCAAGATGTCTTCAGGTTCAAATTCATCTCCTTAATAGCCCATTGCGCTTTGTCTTCGAGCTCTACAAGAAGATGAAAGCGTATGACCGTCCTATAAGAGGTCGTGGGGGTGTTTCATGTACATCGAGAGGTAATGTGTCTATTGCGTAGACATTGTCATCCGACAAACTATCATTCAAAGGCACTTTTTCTTCTACTCGTATTCGCGAAAGGTGATATGCTACTCCGTTGTCTGCTCCTTTTCGATCTCGAATCTTGATGTCGAATTCTTGCAGGTGGAGTATCCATCTTATTAATCTAGGTTTTGCGTCTTTCTTGGACATCAAAGATTTGATCGCCGCATGATCCATATGAACTATGACCTTAGATCCAACAAGATAGGATCGAAATTTCTCAAAGGCGTATACGATAGCCAAAAGTTCCTTTTCCGTTGTCGCATAATTGCATTGAGCTTCATCCATCGTTTTGCTTGCGTAGTAGATCGCGTGCACCTTCTTGTCTTTTCGTTGCCCGAGTACAGCTTCAACTGCAAAATCGCTCGCATCACACATGATCTCGAATGGTGTTCCCAATTAGGTGGTTGCACGACTAGAGCGGAGACAAGGACGTCTTTGATTTTATGAAACATGGATAGGCATTCGTCGTCGAACTCGAAGTTTGTCTCCTTGCATAATAAACGATTTGGGAAAATTAATTTATGAATCTCCTATAAAATCCGGCGTGTCCTAGGAAACTTCGGATACCTTTCACATTTGTAAGAGGTTGTAGGCTCGTCATGACTTCATTTTTTTCCTTATCCACTTCGATTCATTTTTCTGAAATTCTATGTCTGTGCACAATTCCGTCTCGTACCATAAAATGACATTGTTCCCAATTCAAAACCAGATGTTTGTCTGCATATCGCTGTAAAACTTTGCCTAGATTCGTCAGACATGTTTGGAATGAAGATCCGTAGACGGAGAAATCGTCCATGAAGACTTCCATGAAATCTTCGATGTATTCGGTGAATATCAACATCATGATTATCTGAAAAGTCGTGGGTGCATTACACAAACCAAAAGGCATTCGTTGGTAAGCAAATTTCCTGTATGGACAAGTGAATGTTGTTTTCTCTTGATCTTCTGGTCGAATAAGAGTTTGGAAAAATCCAGAATATCCATTAAGTAAACAATAATATTGATGATTAGCTAACCTCTCTAGCATTTGGTCGATAAAAGGTAGAGGAAAGTGATATTTTCTCGTTGCTGCGTTCAACTTCCGGTAATCAATGCACATACGATGTCTGGTGACCGTTCTTGTAGCGATCATCTCATCTTTATCGTTTTTGATTCTTGTGACTCTTCCTTTCTTAGGGACAACGTGAACCGGGATAACCCAAGGGCTGTCCGAGATCGGGAAGATGATTCCTGCTTCTAAAATCTTTATAATTTCATTCTTTACGACGTTCATTAAGTTAGGATTTTACCTCCTTTGGTGCTCAATAGAATTTTTAGCATTCTCTTCAAGGTCGATCTTGTGCATACAAAGATCTGGTGAGATTCCTGGAATGTCATCAAGCAAGTAGCATATAGATTTTCTATGCTTTTTCAACTCGCATAGTAGCATCATCGTCTCAGCTCCACTTAGACCCAAATTTATAATAACGGAATATGTCGAATTTGGTCCAAGAAAAGCGTACTTGAGTCCGACGGGAAGAGGTTTTAGTTCGACTTTAGGGGCTTTTAGCTCGCTCCATGGATCGTTTACTGCTGTAGGTGTGTCCTTAGGCGGTGTTGGAACATCTAATTTATCCTTTAGATCGAGGTAACTCACAAATTTTGTATAAGTATCGTCCTCGTCGAGCATTTTTGCGCAGTCTCTAAATGTTTCCTCGAGAAGGTTGCGTTCATCTTTTGTGGTTGTAAGTATGATTTTTAGTGGGTCATTGAGAACTAATTCTTCATAGAATTCTTCAGTGACTTCATCTAGCTCGTCGATCTAGAAAAATTGGCCATCTAAAGTCAGTTTATCGAGACTTTCGTTCATATCGAAATGCATCATGATCGCCCAAATGCAGATCGAATTTTCCTTGCGGGAAATTGATTATTGCTCCTGATGTGGATAGGAATGGTCGACCGAGTATAATGGGGTCCCTAGGTTCTCTTTCTAGCTCTAGCACTACAAAATCGGTCGGAATGCAGCATTCTCTGATCATGATAGATACGTCGATGAGGACTCTTACCGGCCGTCGAACCGATCGATCTGCTAGTATCAGAGAAATTTTGGTGGGCAGGAAAGTGTGATATCCAGATGTTTTGCAACTGAAAGTGGCATCATGTTTATGCTTGATCCCAAGTCACATAAAAAGCGTTCGAACGTCATGTCCTTGATAGTGCAAGAGAGTACAAAACTTCCGGGGTCTTCTTCCTTCTAAGGAACCCTGTTTTGTAGGATGGAACTACACTCGTGAGTGATCATCATAACACCCTCTTCAAGCGTTAGAGTGTTGGTTAGGATGCCCTTCATATATTTTCTTAAAGGTGGGATCATTGCACATGCTTCGATGAAAGGTAGTCTAACCGTCAGTTGTTCGATTAACTCCTTTAGCTTGGCCCTTTCTTTCTCTTTCTTGGGCGCCTTTAAGGCTCTTGGATATGGTGGTTTTGGCTTGTAAACACAAGCTGATGTTGGAGGTATTAAATCTTCTCCGAGGATCTCTTGGGATACTTCTTCTCTTCCATCTTTTCTTCCTTCCTCAACTACCACTTCTTCTTCTTTCTCAACCGTGTTTTCCTCTTCTCCCTTTTCTTTGGGATTTGTCGGTAATTCCGGTTCTTTGTACGTTGTACCACTTCTAAGCATGATTGCTTGTAAGTTATCTATATCCTTGGGGGAACATTCATTCAGCCCCTTCAAGAATGAGCTTATCTTTATCCATTCAGTCTTAGCCTCTTTGGCTTGAACATAGACACTATCGATTTTTCCATTCAAATCCTCGTACATCCTGTCCATTTTGATGTTCAGTCCATCTTCATCCTTTTTGCGAGACTCTTTAAATCTTTGTATCATTTGTTCAATTATTTCAAAATCGGAGATGGGTGGACTTGCAAGGAGTATATATCGGGATTGAGCCGCTAACATTAGCTCATAAATAGGCTTGCCGCGGATCTGGAAATTGCACCCGCGGTCGAACTGGTCTTAGCTGCGGTTTGGGAGGTCACATCCACGGCGAAATGTCTTCTGGCCGCGGTCGCGAGGTTTGTTCCTGCGGTGGAACAAGCTCTGGTTAGAGTCTTGAATTTGGTAAATTTCTGCTGCGTTCGCCATCTCATGATTCTGATTGTATGTTCGTGCCTCGAAGTAGTTTCATGTCCTCCTCATTATGAGGGTTATTTGGATTGCCCGAACCATCAAAGTGACGCGTGGTGCGTAACTCATTCAGTCATTTTATTCCAAATTGATCCATCACAAGATGGAGACATTCTATTACTTCCGAATTCTCTTGTTTCTCCTTAGGGCGCCGGGACTGGGCGAATTGCGTTTGATTATGGATTCTTCTTGCTAGAGTATTGATAAGGACGTGAGCATTGTCCACAGATCTAGTGGAGAAATCTCCATTGCTTGCAACGTCAAGCAAATGTTGTGATTCTCGGTCGATGCCTCGATAGAAGATGCTCATCAAGCATTCTTTGGAAAATCCGTGGTGTGGGCCGTCTCTCCCATAGTGTCTAAACCGCTCCCAAGCATCATAGAAGGTTTCCGTCTTCTCTCTTGAAACTTTTTTATCTTGTCTCTATAGAGGTTGGTACAAGATTCAGTGAAGAACTGGCTTAGGAAAGCCACTCTACATTCTTCCCACGTCGTGATAGATGCGGGTGTCAAAGTTTTCAGCCACTTGTTGGCTTTGTCGTTCAAGGAGAACGAGAAAAGTTTACATTATGGTAGTTTCCATTTGATTTTATGGTTGAACAGATTTCTTCGAAAAATTCGATATGATCTATCGGATGTTTCGTCGAATAACCATTGAATTGGTGTTGTTTAGCCAGATTGACGTAGTGTACCTTAGTTTCAGAATCGCCATCCTTGGGTAAGGGTGGTTGAATAGCCCTTCGATCTAAGAGGAATTTGTGAGGTGCATTGGATCCGCCAATTTTTTGCTCTCCTTCCTCGTCGTATTCTATTTCTCCCATCGTCTCGTTGTCATCATCAAAAATATCAGCATGCTCATCATAACGTGGATCACCATCTAGTGGAGGTGGCGGATCACCGGGAGGCTCGGGAACTAGTTCCCGATCTCCCATCGAAAAGTAACCTAAAAAAATGGAAAGAAAATAAAAATAAGAAAACGTTCTATGAATTTAAGCAGAGATTCGCAAGAAAACAAATCAAAATCCTTGGCAACGACGCCAAAAACTTGATGCGTACATATTTTAACTAAGCTTCAGGTTTTAAATTTCTAAACCTTAATGTCTGCAAGTGCACAAATGTGTGTTGTAGTACTTAGGGGTCGAACCACAAAGATTTTGTTGTTTCGGTACGAATAATTCAGATACTTAAATTAAACTAGAAAGCAGATAAAACGAGGTTGTAAACAATTAAACTAAACGTTGGGCAATTGGGAACTCTCTAGGGAGCATGG
The DNA here is from genome assembly GCA_002933915.1 of Eutrema heterophyllum. Lineage (NCBI taxonomy): Eukaryota > Viridiplantae > Streptophyta > Magnoliopsida > Brassicales > Brassicaceae > Eutrema > Eutrema heterophyllum. The sequence goes on along the minus strand of PKMM01037916.1, from coordinate 59,455 downwards.
TCAATTATCATAAGCAATAAGTTAGGATCTTTAAAACGACTTTTGTCGTCTATTGGTTCTTGAACTTGGAACACGAAAATATGTGTAACCTACTCTCGTACACCCTATACACTTATAATTTATATACTCGACCAGCAGCTTTCGTCTCTGACCGCGCAGAAAATTATGATGACAAAAATAAGTTCGTTAACGCTCACAATCCCCCTACAAGTATGCTTTCGTATCTTGCATCGGGATTGCTCGCCTACCCTAGATCAATCATATAGATCCAGCACTTTAGTGGTTCTAAAAATACTTAGGTTCAGTCACATAGATGATTAATCAAGCAAACATGCAGTAATAATAAGGATAGAACAAAGAACCCTAATCGAAGTCTTAATCTAAAAACTTAATGGTAAATCGATCCATGAGAGCGCCTTGGGATCCCTATGCCCAACAAAGCAACTACTCAATCATAGCGTAACAAAAAAATCATAAAAGTAATAAAGGATTGAAGAAGTAAAGAAATAACGTAGCGAAGTACGAAGAACACATATGAAGACGGAGATCAAATGATGATCTCCTCGCGTCTCCTTCTCTCTCTTCGGAAACGGCTCTCTCCTTGCTGGTCAAAAACGAGCTGCCCTCTTAGAATAACCTAAAACGAGCATATATAGCTTTCTCCTTCGTCGGGAACGTTTAGGGTTTAATTAATAAGTGACGGGATTAACTTTGGCTTGAAAACGGGCTTCGGGATCAAAACAAAAGCTGGCCACAGATCCAAGTCTTCTGACCGCGGTGAATTGCTTCCTGACTGCGGGCACATCTCCTCTGACCGCGGCAGCGCTCCTCTTGGCCGCGGTGGCTCAGCTTCAAGGCAGATTCGTCTACCTTTATTGCTTTGGGAATGTTTGAAGATCTAACCATTAGAATGTCTCCAAACCAATTGAATTTGAAAGCTGGTTGTGTCTTCTTTGTTGTGTCCAAATTTTGGGATGATCGGACGGTGAGAAAATCTTTTTTGATTGCAAGACTTCTAACGGTCCAAGTTTATCCAAAAACGTACTTTTGCTCTTAAATGTACTCTTTTATCCCAAGTTACCTGAAATGTCTTTCAAAACTCTAAAACATGGAAATCACTTGAAAGCCATTGAAAACGGAGTTAAAACACATGCAAAAGATATTAAAGTGATCCATAAAAATGGTCAAAAACTGGTGTGATAAACCGCGAGAAGACGTTTGGCAACAAAAGAGGCCCGGCCTCGGGTGCAATGCCCCGAGCCGTGGCCAGCCTTAATTCCGCCGCGGTTAGGATCAACCGACTCTCGGCTAACAGCCTGTCGATCGTGGTCATTTTTGTTCCCATTTGGCCGCAGTCGCGATCAACTGACTCTCGGCCAACAGCTTGTCGATCGTGGTCATTTTTGTTCGATACGCGATCGATCCCAATCCGTTCCCGACCATCACCAACCATTTCCCCATCACCGTTTTAACCACATCCATTCCCGACCATTTCCATGTAAGTTTTGGTTTTCTCTTAAATTTTTCAATTATTACATACTCTATTTCTCGCCCTTCCTTGATTTATTTCACATTGGGGATAATGTGATTAAAATATGGGGGAGGATTCCATCATTTACTAACCATTTTTTCTTTCATGAGTCTTTGCATTTTGCATTTTTTGCACTTTTCTTTAATTTTTTTCAATAGTAGGAATACGTTTTGAGGGAATGATGACAGATCCATGACGATAACCGACCAGTGTGCTTCTACGATATTTCCTAGTAACATGCTCTTTCGTAATTTGGTTCTAGACTAGGCGGTAGCTAGAGTTTCTGTTAATGCGAAATCCCTAGAGCAATTTAGACCATAGAGATTCTTTAGGATGGAATATACTAGCTCTATTATACTTGGACTTTAACTTGACTTAATTTTCTCATCAAAGGTTTAGGCAAAGATAACGAATCATACATTCAAGACGTTCTTTTACCTTTTACCACTCTTTGGTACTGAATGGACAACTCATCTTTAGTTGGTATCCCACCCAAAACTTAACCATTTTTCAAACCTAATGCATTCTCTCTTGGTGTCTCATGTGCAGATATGTGCAAAACCGCCGGAGATGGAGGAACGACACAGTTTTCAGTCATTAAAGACGGAAACTATACGAGATCGGTGGAGGTGAAATCAACAAAGACGAGACCCTGGTTCTGCCTTGGAAATCTCAAAAACATGGTATATTTTCGTGCCCCTAAGACTCTATTTCGATAAAAGGCATTTCCCCTTTAAAAAAAAAAACCAGAATAAAATTGAAAGGGAAAGGAAACAGAGCCTAAAGAGAGTATAGGTTGGTCGAAATTTTTTATGAGGCATCCATGGTTCGTTTGTCATTCCGAAACATAGAAAAATCTAAGTCTGGGGGAATGACAGAAAACTTCTGTTTTTGGAGAAAGGAGGATGTGCAACCATTTTACGCAAGAAGAAGTGACTGAAAGCTGTGGTTCTCAACAGGTCCATGCTCTCTTGCTGTTTTGCATAATATCTTGCATTCTCCGGAGAAATTACGGTAACTTGTAACACTTTTAATCTCACATCTAAAAAGCCTTTAATACCTAGCATCGATTGTCTTGGTTTGATCCTTTTGATGAGAATTTCACGCTTATACTTAATGAATTTAGAGAGCTAGTTGACAGGAATTTTGGATTTTGAAAGTTTAGATTTCGTATGACGGATACTGTGCACTAGTGTTACAAAAACTTCTGGTGAAAATTTTCTAAGCTAGATTGCGATTGATGTAATTCGATGGTCATGGTTTAGAAGGACGGACTCCAAGATTTCGAGTTCCCTATGATTTTTGTTTGATCTTTTCGAGCTTTTGTTTTCTTTTGTTTGAGGACAAACAAAGTCTAAGTATGGGGTAGTTGATAACACCGTATTTTTACCCATTTTACCGTCTATTTTAGAACACTTTAAAGTGTTTCACTCGCTTTTATATGTTTTTATTACAGTTTTCGCATATTTGTAGTTTCAAGACTCTTTTCAGGTTACTTAGGCAAAAGCATTGCAAATTAGAGAAAAACCAGATATTCGGCTCAAAGTCAAACCGTCAGAAATTCAACTGCCAAAGAGGTTCTTCTCACCATCTGATCCAGCCCAATTTTGGATATATTCAAGAACGATCAGCTACCTTACCATTCCAACTGATTTGAGAACGATCCAACGGTTCAATGAAAATTTACCTAAAGATCAAGATGTCCCATCCGGCCAGTCCTGGAGCAGTTCCACCAGCAGCCAAGAGCAAGTTCACCGCGGGCAGAAGCTCTCCGCCCCCAGCCAAGAAGTGGTCCGCCGCGGTCAGAGTCATTGGACCCGCGGTCAGAGTCATTGGACCCGCGGCCAGCACCTGTTTTGATCCCGAAGCCCATTTGCAAGAACGTTCAAATCCCGTCAAGTCTAACTATGGAGAAACCCTAAAGACCGACGAAAATAAGAGAGAAGACCTATAAATATGTGTTTTAGGAACCCTATTTCGTGTGCCCCTTTAGAGTGCCATTTTAGTTTATTTTTTGTTCTTACTTATTGCTTTTACTTTCGAGATTTGTAGAGAAGTTTTCTCCGGACTTTGGTCTTAAAATCGAGAAGCTTTTTCTTTAATCTCCTATTCTTTATTTAATTATGTATTTGCTTTCTTCAATTATGTTCGAGTAGTTTAGTTTTTGGGTTTAAAGGAATTATCGAAGGGGATTCACATGTTCGATAAGGTTTTCACAAGGTAAACCTAGCCGTATTCTAGAACTCTTTCCTATAAAAGTCCTACAATGCACATCTGTGCACTTACAGACATTAGAGTTTACATATTTAAATATGAAGCTAGGATAACAACCCCACTGCATCAGGTATTTGTCATGCGAAAAACTAACCACTTAAACCCTAACTTTCAGTCAACTAGCTCTTAACATTCATTAAGGGTTGCGTGATTCTCCTCAAAAGTACTAACCAAGAAAATCAAGGCTAGGTATTAAAGGCTTTTAGAGGTGAAGTTAAAAGTGTTTCAGGTTACCGTATTTCCACCGGATATTCCTAGATATTATGCAAAACAACAAGAGAGGATGGAGCTGTTGAAAATCACAGTTTCCAGTGACTCCTTACTCGCATAAGTGTTGTTGCAAATTCCTCCTTCGGGGCTCTTCTGCCATTCCCCCAGACTTAGATTTTTCTCCGGGTAATGTGATATATCATGGTTTTTACCCCTTTTAAGACATGATATAAGTCCGTTTTATAGAGTCTTTCTACTATTTTGTAGTGTTTTAGAGTCTTTTACAGGTTTTAGCACGTTTGGAGCATAATTGGAGATATTGGAGCTTTTTTGTGCATTTTGAAACAAAGCAGAAGTTCGTGTAGCTGAGTACCCGATTTGAAGCCTCAGTATCGATCGATACTACCCTAGTATCGGTCGATACTCACTGCAGCAGGACACAAGTCGCGATTTTTATAAAGAGTTGAAGAATTGCAAAATTGCCCAGAAGACTTTATTACTTACAATTTAGCCCAAAAAGTGTTTTAGGAGTTTAAGTTAGGTTTTTAAGCCACTTTTGCTATTACGCTTAATGACGCTTGATTCTATTCTGGTTTTTGGTTGAGAGAGATTTAGAGGGAGACAAATAAGAAATCTGTTCATCTGAGAGAAGATTTCGAACCCTTGTTTTACTCTCTTCTAATTATTTTCTTTGATGATCTATTCAATCATGTTGCTTGTTTCAATCACCATGTCTGAGTAGTTCTCTTGTTAGGTTCAGGGTTCTCATAAGGGTTTTCTCTGAATGTTAGGTTAATTGATTGATTAAGATTCACCATCTGAATTAGTTATTCGCCTTATGTTGTTCTCAAAGCTTATTCTAGACTGATCACCTAGAACTTAGATCTTAGGATAATTGGTTAGGCACGAAAGTGCGATTAATTACCTGATAAAACTTAAGGTGAGCAAAATAACTATTCACAAAGAAATTTGGTTTAGTTATTTTGTGAACAAATCAAACTTGAACTAAAAGCTGGTTTAGACTTTAGGATTCGCAAAGAGATTTGGAATTCTAGGATTTAGACTTAGATAGTTTTCAGAACGAAAGTTGGTTAGCTATACTTTAGTGATTTGAGTTCAAGAACCGCGCTAAATCTGAATCATGTTAGTTAGTTTATCTACATTCATTGAATTCCTGAGAGATACCATGAGCCTATTTTCTTTCCAATCGACTCACAACACTTTTAATTTACGTATTGCTTTCAATTACATCTTTTGGTTTAGCCTAATTCGGATCTATATAATCTATTACGTGATTTCTGGAGTTCTTGTGTTCGACCCCTACATATACTACAACAACTGCTTTAGTACTTATAGGGTATCAATTTGAGCATATCAAATTTGGTGCCGTTGCCGGGGACTCAATTTCGTCATTAGATTTTAGTTAAGAGTTTCGACTAAATCATCGAGTATCGATCGACACCCTAGTGGTATCGGTCAATACCCGTCGCGTTTTTTTTTCGGTTACTTACGTTCTTGATCTTTTGTGTTTCGGGTTGCATGCCTAATCGAGAAACAAGGAGAAACAAGAACACTCAGCTAGTTGATCTGTCAAACGAGCAGCTAGCACTTTTGGAACGCACACTCAGAAAACTAAAGAAGCCAGCAACGATGAACAACAATCCAGTGGTTTTGATTCGTGATGAGGCTGGTGCTTTCAAAGATCATGAGGGTCAATTGTGCAATGAGAGAGGGCAACGACTTGATGGAGATGGAAACATCATTGTCCCTCCAGCTGTTGTAAATGTTGAGAACGCTGCGGTTGAGCGTGGTAGAACAATTGGTGAATGCAACAGACCTTATCAGTTCTACGCAAATCGATCAGCGATTCGTACACCTGCTTTTCCGAGGAATGACTTTGAGCTGAAACCTGCATACTTCACTCTTGTGGGTCAGCACCCTTTTCATGGTCTTCCTCATGAACACCCCATGGATCACATTGAGAGGTTTGAGGATTTGGTCTCTAGCATCAAATGCAATGGAGTATCCTACGACTACTTGTTCTGTAAGCTTTTCCCATATTCTCTTGGTAGGAAAACTTCTTATTGGCTTAAGAAATTACCAGCTGGGTCATTGACTACCTGGGATGAGACTAAGACTGCTTTCCTGAATAACTTCTATGACGATGCTAGATCAGAAGAGTTTAGGAACAAGATTTCCCAGTTTTCTCAGGGAACGACTAAGGCTTTCAAGGCTACTTGAGCGAGATTCAGATCGTATCAGAGGGATTGTTCACATCATGGGTACACTATGGTTCAGTTGCTGAGTTTCTTTTTCAGAGGGATTGATTGGAGATACTAGATGGCGTTGGACTCTGCGAGCAATGGAAATTTCTTTACCACATATCCTGGTGATGCTTACCAGCTGATTGAGAATTTTGCATCTAGCAATAGCACCAAGAGTGCTGGCTGGTGGTATGGAAGGTTCACAGATTGCTGAGGTGCATGCGAAGCTGGATTAGGTGCATAATTTGTTGATGGGCAAGCAGCAGAAGGCTGTTCACTTTGTTGATGATGTCAAGGTTTTCAATGAGGATGAGGTAGAGGATGTTAACTACATTGGTGGTTCTGGTTTTCAGGGTCAGAGGAATCAGTATAACAACAACCGAAACTTCAACAACAACTTTCAGCAAGGAGGATTCAAATCTGATTTCAAGCCCTCAAGTTTTGGAGCGAATACCTTTGCTCAGAAACCAATGCAAAACAGCGATTACACAAGGAACTATGGGAGTTCGTCCTATCAATCTCCACCGCCCAAGACTCCAGAAAGCAAAGTTGAATCTATGCTTGAACAGATTCTTCAGGGACAGCAGAAGATGACAGTGGATTTCAGTGGGAAGATGGATGTCTTGTATGCAGATCTGAATGGGAAAATCGAGGCTTTCAGTACTAGCCACAGGATGCTGGAAACTCAGGTAGCTCAGGTTTCAGCAGCTGTCAAGGGAAAGATGGTTCATGCACCTAATGAGCACGTCAATGCAATCACCTTAAGAAGTGATGAAGAGGTCGATTCAGGAGTGAAAATTGGCCTAACTGCAGGAAATTTCGTCGATCTTGATGATGAGGATTCAGAAATTCCCAGGGTATCGACTGACACCAGCCAGTGTCGATCGACACCAGTCCAGACACATGCCCGAGTCGTTTCAAATCCACGAGTATTGATCGACACCCCCCTGTGTCGACCGATACGGAGACCGAAATCAAGAAGCCTTGTATCGATCAACACCCACTCTGTGTCGATCGACGCTTATCTGAAGTGACAACGCAGAAGCCCAGTATCGATCGATACTCATTAGGTATCAATCGACACCTCTCGCAGACTGACCCAGAACTTGCGAAGAAGTCGCATATGACTGAGGAAAGGGCTTACAAGCCTAAGGTGTCATATCATATACCACCCAGACACCTCATGAACCCTATCTCTGCGGAGAAGTTGCTCGCTTCTGAGAAGATGGTCAGGAAGATTCCCCACACTATATCTTTTGAAGAAGCTTTTGAAAACCGTCTTTTGGAGTATTACTTCCAAAATTGCAGAGAAACTGAGGAAGAGATCAAGGCACTCTTCATCAAGGCCAGAAACACACCACCTCCGATCAAACAGCGGATTAAGAGGGAAAACCCATGAATATTCTCAGTTCCATGCTCTATCTCTGGAGTTAAATTCAAAGAGTCTATCGTTGACTCGAGGGCTAGAGTCAATGTCATGTCAAGGGCAATTGCAGAGAGATTGAAAGCTGATATTCGATCTCCCAAGGCATCTCTAACGTTCGCGAACTGTTCCACCTCACTTCCATACGGTACAATCCCTGATTTGATGGTTAAAGTAGGAGATTGTCTGGTTCCTACTGATTTTCCGGTTGTGGACATGAGTGCAAAATCTAGTACGCAGCTGATTCTTGACAGACCGTTTATGGCTACGGTTGGTGCCATTATGGACACACCCAACAAGAGAGTCTGGTTCTCATACATCGACAAGGAGGTGTACTACAAAGCCATTCCTACTAGAGGAGCTACCATGCATGTCTCTTGTTGGTGGGGACTCGATTGAGTGTGATGGGGACTCGATTGAGTACAAGGTGAAGTGCAAAGGAACCTCAAACCCATTCTCCAAGGCTAGAATCATTCTTACTCCAGAGCTGAAAGAGAAAGGAAAAGAGCTTATAGAGAGCATGCTGAGTAGAACTCCGAATCTGCAAGTGTCTAGCTGTAGAACTTGCATGGGAGTGAGTTTCAACCGTATCTGACTAATCACCTGAGCAAAGTCAAGCTCGTGACGTTAAACAAGCGCTTGGTGGGAGGCAACCCACTGGTGAGTCTGTACATACCGTTTTTCTTTTCTTTTTTGTTTTTGGTTTTGGTTTTGTGTCTTATTTCACGTGAAGAAGTAGATTCAGAAGAGCAGTATCGATCGACACCCACCTGGTATCGATCGACACCATCCACACGACAAAGGAGTTGGGTATTTCTTAAGGGACCGTGAGCAACAAATCGATCGATGTCAAAATTGCATCGCCCAATATCCCTTGTATCGATCGATACCAACATGGTATCGGTCGATACCCGCCACCCAGGTACGCCTCCTTCGCTTTTCACCAATCCACTCAACTCTTATGTTTTCTTTTACCAACTCTAGGCTAGATAACACTGGGGACAATGTTGTTTAAGTCTGGGGGAGGTAGTTGCTGACAACGTGTTTGTTTTTCTTAGAGTCAGTCGTTTTTGTGTCAAATTTGTTTTATTGAGTCAAAACTTTGTTGGAAATTATGATCTTGTTATTGAATCTATTTTTTTGACTTTGCTTCTAAGTGACCACTGTTACAGAATCAGCTCTAGATCGACTAATGAAAAATCCAAAGGCTGACCAGTTAACTAGAAGACAAACATGTGTCCAGCAGAGTTCTTTTAAAGCCTGAGCCAAATTTCTGCACTTCATCGACGTGGTTAGTATTCATAGAGGTTGATTCCTCATTCATATCTGACAAAGGAACCCATGTGTTTAAAAGTAATAGTATTTCTCTCCCCTTCTGTTATAAGTTAATAAATAAGAGCATAAAAGATGAAATGATTTTCTTCTGAGTAGAGGGCTAGGAAAATTTCCAGCGATCCCATTATTCTACTTGGTGAGGGATGATCACACAGAGGATTGGAAGTGAGGCTAGGATTTTCCTATGATGCCATTATTCGCCTACACCCTTTGATACATTGAGAGGGAAGAACCGGGGATTCGGTGGCAAACACCATCAATACTTGCGTCTCATATCTTGATTTGTATATGCGAATCTAAAAAAAAAAAAAAAAAGAGAACAGAATAAGAAATAAGTCTAGGGAGAGAAAGTGATACAAAAAGTGTGAAATTGGGTGGTTCCTTGTCATGATATTGTATGGGAAAGAATATAGAAGGTTCTTGGTATTAATCACAGCGATGAAACTGGCGATGATGGGTTTAATTGAATGAAGCTGGGAAATAATGTGTGTAATCTGGGGAAGCTGCGAATGCCTAAGGAGAAGTACATGGTGGTTAGTCTTGGAACTGGTTAGGTGACAATTGGGTGCTTGGGAAAATGGTCATTGCAGTGGTTCATGAACAGGTGAGTCTCCGTGTTTTCAAACCTCTTTCTCTGGTTTAGTGTTCTATTTGCTTGAGGGCAAGCAAAGGCTAAGTTTGGGGGAGTTGATATATCATGGTTTTTACCCCTTTTAAGCCATGATATAAGTCCGTTTTATAGAGTCTTTCTACTATTTTGTACTGTTTTAGAGTCTTTTACAGGTTTTAGCACGTTTGGAGCATAATTGGAGATATTGGAGCTTTCTCGTACATTTTGGAGCAAAGCAGAAGTTCGTGTAGCTGAGTACCCGATTTGAAGCCTTAGTATCGATCGATACTACCCTAGTATCGGTCGATACTCACTGCAGCAAGACACAAGTCGCGACTTTTATAAAGAGTTAAAGAATTGCAAAATTGCCCAGAAGACTTTATTATTTACAATTTAGCCCAAAACGTGTTTTAAGAGTTTAAGTTAGGTTTTTAAACCACTTTGACTATTACGCTTAATGACGCTTGATTTTATTCTGGTTTTTGGTTGAGAGAGATTTAGAGGGAGACAAATCAGAACTCTGTTCATCTGAGAGAAGATTTCGAACCCTTGTTTTACTCTCTTCTATTTATTTTATTTGATGATCTATTCAATCATGTTGCTTGTTTCTATCACCATGTCTGAGTAGTTCTCTTGTTAGGTTCAGGGTTCTCATAAGGGTTTTCTCTGAATGTTATTAATTGATTGATTAGGATTCACCATCTGAATTAGTTCTTCGCCTTAGGTTGTTCTCAAAGCTAATTCTAGACTGATCACCTAGAACTTAGATCTTAGGATAATTGGTTAGGCACGAAAGTGCGATTAATTACCTGATAGAACTTAAGGTGAGCAAAATAACTATTCGCAAAGAAATTTGGTTTAGTTATTTTGTGAACAAATCAAACTTGAACTAAAAGCTGGTTTAGACTTTAGGATTCGCATAGAGATTTGGAATTCTAGGATTTAGACTTAGATAGTTTTCGCAACGAAAGTTGGTTAGCTATACTTTAGTGATTTGAGTTCAAGAACCGCGCTAAATCTGAATCATGTTAGTTAGTTTATCTACATTCATTGAATTCCTGAGAGATACCATGAGCATATTTTCTTTCCAATCGACTCACAACACTTTTAATTTACGCATTGCTTTCAATTACATCTTTTGGTTTAGCTTAATTCAGATCTATATAATCTATTGCGTGATTTCTGGAGTTATTGTGTTCGACCCCTACATATACTACAACAACTGCTTTAGTACTTATAGGGTATTAATTTGAGCATATCATAATGATTCGAATGGCGTCTTACTCCTCACAAACGAAACATGGTTGCCTTGGTATATAAATATCGACAACCTAAGACTCTTTAGACTTTTGTTTCCTTTCCTTTCATTTATNNNATATTTTTTTTAAAGGGGAAACGCCTTTAGAATGGGAGTCTTAGGGAGGACGAAAATTACCAATTGTGAGACATTTCCAAGGCAACTCGTAAGCTTGAATTTTTGTTGATACCTCCTTAACCGAATTCATCCAATCTTCCATCTTCTCGAGTGACTGAAAACTGTGTCGTTCCTCCCTCTCCGGCGTTGCTGCACATATATGCACATAAGACAACAAGAGAAGAATGCATGACGTTCGAAAATAATGGCTAAGGTTCGGGGTGTGGTACCAGCTAAAGATGAACTGGCCATCTAGGACAACAAAGAATGGTAAAAGGAAAAAATGTCCTAGATGTCTGATTCGTTGTCTCACATTAAAACATTTTAGAAGATAATTAAATTTCGTTTAAGGTCAAATAAGGTGAGCTAGTATATTTTGTTAGAAAGAATCTCTATGGGTCGAAATCCTCTGGGGATGTTGCATTGCAAATACTCTAGCTACCGCCTAGTCTAGTACTGATATGCTCAAATTAATACCCTAAAAAGTACTAAAGCAGTGTTGTAGTATAAGTAGGGGTCGTACACAAGAACTCCAGAATTCACACAATAGATTATATAGATTCGAATTAAGCTAAACCAACCAATGAAATTAAATGCAAGTGCGTAAAATAAATAAGTTGTGAATCAATGGGAAAGAAGATAGGCTCAAGGTATTTCTCAGGAATTCAATGAATGTAGATAAACTAACTAACATGATTCAGATTTAGCGCGGTTCTTGAACTCAAATCACTAAAGTATAGCTAACCAACTCTCGTTGCGAAAACTATCTAAGTCTAAATCCTAGAATTCCAAATCTCTTTGCGAATCCTAAAGTCTAAACCAGCTTTTATTTCAAGTTTGATTTGTTCACAAAACAACTAAACCAAATCTCTTTGCGAATAGTTATTTTGCTCACCCTAGGTTCTATCAGGTAATTAATCGCACTCTCGTGCCTAACCAATTATCCTAAGATCTAAGTTCTAGATTCGTCAACCTAGAATTAGCTATGGGAATAACCTATGGTGAAGAACTCATTAAGATGGTGAATCCTAATTAACTAATTAACCTAACATTCAGAGAAAACCCTTATGAGAACCCTGAACCTAACAAGGGATCCACTCATACATGATTAATGGAAACAACATGATTGAATAGATCATCAAATAAATCAATCAGAAACAGGAGTTCAGAGTTGTCTCTCAAAAAACCAGAGTAACCAATCTCTCTCCGACTATCAAGAATAATAATAAAGCTTCGCCAACAAAAGTGGCTGAAAAACCTAATTATAATGCTAAAACACGTTTTGGGCTAAACTGTAAATTATAAAGTCTCTTGGGCAATTTTGCAATTCTTCAACTCTTCAGAAAAGTCGCGTTTCCTTCTCCATGGTCGACGGTATCGGCCGATACCTTAGTGGTATCGATCGATACTCTGACAATGACGCGGTTCCTTCCTTCATGGTATCAGTATCGATCGACACCACCTGGTGTCGATCGATACAAGGGCTATAAATCGGCTTCTCAGCTACATGATCTCTGTTTTGCTCCAAAATGCTCCAGAAAGCTCCAATATCTCCAATTATGCTCCAAACGTGCTAAAACCTGTAAAAAACTCTAAAACACTACAAAATAGTAGACAGACTCTATAAAACGGATTTATATCATGGCTTAAAAGGAGTAAAAACCATGATATATCAAGTACCAAACCATAAAAGAGCTGGCATGAGGAGATAGTGTAGAAGCACACATGTCGAAATCATCATAGGTTTTGTTCAATGTTCTTGAAAAATACTGAATAAAAATCGAATAAGATTACACGAAAATTTGAAAATTATGGCGAAAAATAAGATAGCTAGATTCAAAACAAAGAAAATAAATCGTAACAGATAAACATCTCCCCCATACTTAAATCACACTGTCCCCAGTGTGAAAAAGTTGGTGAAAGGATGGAAAAGACATAAAAATAATGATAAGCTCAAAAAGTACTAAAGTTGTAGATGCAGTATAGTAGGGGTCGAACCACAAAGACTCAAGAAAATCACACAATAGATCAATTAGTTTCGAATTAAGCTAAGTAAATCAATGAAAAGGAAATATCAATGCAAATTAAACTGTTGTAAATTCAATGGAGGAGAGATAGGTTCAGGGTATTTCTCAGGAAATCAGAGAATGCAGATAAACCAATAAATCAGGATTCAGGTTATGCACGGTTCTTGAACTCAAATCACTAAGCTATAATTAACCAACTGTCGTTCCGAGAATTATCTAAGTCTAAATCCCAGAATCCCAAATCTCTTTGCAAATCCCTAAGATTAAACCAGCTTTAAAGTTCATGTTTGATATGTTCACAAAACAACTAAACCAAATTTATTTGAAGATAGTTATTTTGCTCACCCTAAGTTCTGTCAGATTATCAATTGCACTGTCGTGCCTAATCGAGTAACCTAAGATCTAAGTTCCAGATTCGTCAACCTAGAATTAGTTTTGAGAACAACCTATGGTGAAGAACTAATTCAGATTATGAATCCTAACTAATCAATTACCAGCACTCAATGAAATCCTTTGTGAGAAAACCCTAAACCTAAAGTGGATCTACTCAGACATGATTAATGGAACAGAAATCATAGATGAATAGAATTGCATACAAGAAACCAATAAGAAACAAAGGGGTTCAGAATCGTCTCCCAAAAACCCTGTAACAAATCTCTCTCAAAGTCTCCAGAATAAAAATAAAGCTTAGCCTCTAAAAGTGGCTGAAAAACCTAATTATAATGTTAAAACACGTTCTGGGGCTTCTTGTAATAATTAAAGACTTCTGGACCAAGGTGCAAACTCTCCAGACTTGTAAAAAGTCGCGTTTCCTATTTTCCTGCAGTCGGTATCGACCGACACCATTAGTGGTATCGATCAACACACTGCTTCTTCTGCTCGCCAGACTGGACTGTCTTCACGAAAACTGGCATAACCTTTGATCACACCGTTGGAATTGCCTCCAACCACTTCCAAATGAAAGCTAATCCATTGATCTGTCTTGTATCAAAATTTGAGCTCAATCCATCGGTGGGAAGGTTTTCAACGAATGCCAAACTTCTGACGTCTCTACATGATTATGCATCTTCATATGCTCATTTTCACCCAAAACGGCTCCTTTCTCCCAAAGTCACCTAAAACCTGAAAAGACTCAAAAAGACTACAAAAATACTAGAATGACTCTATAAATAAGACCTATATCATGGTTAAAAACGGGTAAAAACCATGATATATCAACTCCCCCAGACTTAACCTTTGCTTGCCCTAAAGCAAACAGAAAGCTAAACAAGAGAAAGAGATTTGAAAAACACGGAGACTCACTTGTTCTTGAAACATTGCAATGACCATTTTCCTTAGTGCTCCACATATCACGTAACCAGTTCCAAATCTAACCACCATGTACTTCTCCGTAGACATTCGCAGCTTCCCTGACTACACACAATATTTCTCAGCATTATCCATCCAAGCCTTCATCGCCAGTTTCATCGCTGTAATCGATGTTCAAGAACCTTCTAGATTCTTTCCCATACAATATATTGACAGAAGAACCACCCAATTTTTCACTCTGTTTGGTATTGTTTTCTCTCCCCCAGACTTGTTTCTCAACATATTCTTTTTTTTTTTTTTTTTAGATCCGCATATACACATTAAGGTCTGATACGCGAGTATTGATGGTGTTTGCCACCGAATCACCGATGGTGTAGGCGAATAGTGGTATCACGGGAAATTTTCCTAACCTCGCTTCCAACCTTTGTGTGATCATTCCTTCACAAGTAGAATAATGGGATCGCTGGAAATTTTCCTAACCCTCTACTCAGAAGAAAATCATTTCATCTTTTTATGCTCTTATTTATTAACTTATAACAGGGGAGAGAGATACCATTACTTTAAACACATGGGTTCCTTTGTCAGATATGAATGAGGAATCAAGCTCTCTAAACATCAACCACATCGATGAAGTGCAAAAATTTGGCTCACGCTTTAATGGACTCAGCTGGAAACATGGGTGTTTTCTAGTCAAGTGGTCAGTCTTTGGATTTTTCATTAGTCCGATCTAGAACTGATTCTGTAACACTGGTCACTAAAAAGCAAAGTCAGAACAATAGATTCAAGAAAAAGATCATAATCTCCAACAGATTCTGACTCAATAAAATAATTTTTGACTCAATAAACGACTGACTCTAAGAAAAACAAAAACGCTGTCAGCAACTACCTCCCCCAGACTTAAACAACACTGTCCCTAGTGTTATTTAGTCTAGAGTTGGTAAAAGAAACAAAAGAACTGAGTGGAATCGTGAAAAACAAGAACTTACCTGCGCGTGGGGTAGGGGTGTCGACCGACACACAGCCTGGTATCGATCGATACCAAGTGTAGGTAGACACAATCTTTGTTCCTCCTGGTGTCGATCGATACCAGAATGGTATCGGTCGACACAACACCTGTTCATCTGATTCACACAAAGACACAAGACACAAAAACGAAAAATGACAAAAATAAAAGACTTATATACAGACTCACCAGTGGGTTGCCTCCCACCAAGCGCTTGTTTTTAGTCATTAGCTTGACTTGGCTCATGTATCAGTTAGGATAAGAATGAGAACTTGCTCCCAAACAAGCTCCACAACTAGACATTTCCAGCTTCAGAATTCTGCTCAACATACCCTTCACAACATTCTTTCCTTTCTCTTTCAACTCTGAAGTGAGAATAGCTCTAACCTTAGAGAATGGTTTCGAAGTTCCCTTGCACTTCACCTCATATTCAATCGAATCTCCATCACACTTCTGAAGGATTAAAGTCATATATGCAGCACCCTTGACTCTTTTGCTCTTTATCTTCTTCTTTGCCTTAGCCGTTGTGATGTCTCTCTTCGTGATGATAGAAGGACCATCTAACACGTCTATGACAGTTGGCTCTTCATAAGGTTCTTCCAAAAGAATAACCATCAACGTCTCTCCTGTAACAACGGTGATGCAAGAGATATGTTTGGGAGCTCTTCCAGAAGGAATGGCTTTATAGGAGATCTCCTTGTCAATGTATGAGAATAAGATTCTCTTACTGGGCGTGTCTATAACTGCACCAACTGTAGCCATGAATGGTCTTCAAAGAATCAAAGGCGTATTAGATCTTGCACTCATCTCCACAACCTGAAAATCAATAGGAACCAAACAATCTCATAGCAATTCAGGGATTGTACCGTATGGAACTGAGGTGGAGGAGTTCGCAAATGTGAGAGTCATCTTAGGAGATCTCATAGCAATTCTCAGTGTCTCTGCAATTTCCCTTGACATGACATTTACGCTAGACCCTGAATCAATGAGAGATTCTTTGAATTCAACTCCAGAGATAGAGCATGGAACTGAAAATTTTCCTGGGTCTTCTCTCTTAGTCAACTGCTTCATTGGCGGTGGTGTGCCTCTTGCCTTGATAAAAAGTGCATGGATCTCTTCTAGAATTGCTCTGCAATCTCGAAAGTGACTAAGCAAATGGCGGTATTCCAAAGCTTCTTCAAAAGACATCGTATGGGGAATCCTCCTTACCATCTTCTCAAAACCGAGCAACTTCTCTACAGAGATGGAATCTCTGAGGTGGCTAGGTGGTATAGGATATGGCACCTTAGGCTTGTAAACCATTTCCTCGACAATCTTGGGTGTTTTCACAATTTCTGGATCAGTCTGCAAGGGGTGTCGACCGATGCCAGATTGGTGTCGATCGACACAAGGCTTCTCGATGTCAGTCTCCGTATCGGTCGACACTGGGGGCTGTCGATCGATGCTTGTTGCTTCGAAACGTCCTTGGCATATCCTTGGACGGGTATCGACCGATGCTGGGTGGTATTGATCGATACTGGGGCGATTTCGGGAGCCTCATCGTCGTCATCTTCAGCAAGATCGACGAGATTCTTTGCAGTTAGGCCAATTTTCACTCCTGGATCGACCTCTTCATCACTTCTTAAGGTGATTGCATTGACGTATTCCCTTGGATTCACTGTTTTCCCTGGAAGAAAACCTTCTTGCCTCTTCACAGCTGCTGCAGTCTGAGCAACCTGAGTTTCCAGCCTCTTCTGATGAATGCTAAGAGCTTCAATCTTTCCATTTAGGTCTGTGTACATAGCATCCATCTTCCCATTGAAGTCCATTGTCATCTTCTGCTGTCCCTCAAGAATCTGTTCAAGCATGGATTCAACCTTGTTCTTTGGAGACTTGGGAGGAATAGGCTGGTAATTGTTGGTGAAGTTTCGGTTGTTGTTTTGCTGGTATTGATATCTCTCACTTTGAAAACCAGCACCACCTATGTAGTTCACATCTTCCACTTCATCTTTTTCGAAATTCTCGACCTCATCAGCAAAGTGTACATCCTTCTTCGTCTTACCCATCAGGAGATTGTGCACTGAACCCAGCTTTGCTTGAACCTCAGCAATCTGCGATCCATCCAAATTTCCCCTCAAAGTCTACATTCTTGGTGTTATTGCTAGATGCCAAGTTCTCAATCAGCACATAAGCATCTTCAGGATATCTGGTGTTGAAATTACCATTGCTCGCAGCATCTAAGGCCTTAGTGAACCCATGATGTGGACAATCCCTCTGATACGACCTGAATCGTATCCAAGCAGCCTTAAACGCCTCAGTCGCTCCTTGAGAAAATTGGGAGATCTTGTTCCTGAGCTCTTCGGATCTCGCATCATCATAGAAATTGTTCAGGAACGCGTTTGTAGTCTCCTCCCAAGTAGTCAATGATCCAGGAGGCAACTGCTTCAGCCAGTAAGCTGCATCCCCACCAAGAGAGTATGGGAAAAGCTTACAGAGGAAGTAATCGTTGGACACTCCATTGTACTTAATGCTAGTGACCAAGTCCTCAAACCTCTCAATGTTATCCATGGGGTGTTCATGAGGAAAACCATGAAATCAGGTCATTCGGACATGTATTCCAGGAGATATAGCGATTTTACCGAAGGTGTATCCGTCTGGCCGCGAGACCAACGCCGACCAGCATTGGATCAGCACAAGTAAGCCCAGTACCGACCCATCCTACACCGGTACTATCTGGTCGGTACTGAAGCAGAGAGTAGTACCGACCCAGCTTCACTCCCCATACCGATCCAGAATGGATCGGTACAAAACCCAGTGTGTTCTCATCGAAGCCAGCCAAAGACACCCAAAGATCGCGCAAAACGAAGAATTTGCGTTCCGAATTAGCTCTCAACGTCTTCATAGAAGTTGTAGAAAATTGAGTTGGTTGTCTACTGGATGTGATTTGAAGTCATTTGGAGCGGTAGTTTGAAAGATAAATCAGACTTAGTGGGGACGTGTCCGGCTGGCGCCCAAACGAGTGGCGCCCAAACTCTTCCCGCACGACCCAAGCGCACCAATACCGACCTGTCTTAGCTCGACGTTATCCGACCAGTACAAGGAAGAAATCTGTACCGATCCATTTGTACCGATCTAGAATGGGTCGGTACAGACCTCTAGAATCAGCAAAAACCCAGTTTTGGACGGGTCAATACCCGGTTTGTTCCAGGTTGACCCGGTTCGTCCCTTTTTCTATAAATACTCTTGAAACCTAATTTTATAGTTAAGCTTTCTTCTTTCTAGAGTTGGATTTTATCCCAAACTCTTCTTATGATTTTGGAGGGATTTTGATCGTTCTCCATACAAATGCCACTCTAGAGAAGATTTCTTCAACTCTATCTTTTATTTATGCAATTTCTTTACCTTTATGTCTTTTTCTCTTTTGTTCTTCATGTTCTTTAGATTTTAGACTTTTTGTTGGATTTTGGTTTGCTTGATTATTGATGGTTTGATGATTGATTTGTGATGCTTAGATTCTAAATCATTGTTTTTCTTTCTTTCTAAGTGATCTTAATGCTAGATTGGGCTTGAGAGAGTCAATCTAGATCTTTGGGAATTTCACACACACAAGGTGTTTGATGAAATTCCCCAAAGAACTTAGAAAGAGATAAACATTCTTAACCTATGAGAGTAGTTGCTTAAGGTGTTTATCGGTTGATTTGAATATTGATCTTAATGCTTGCTAATCATTTCATCACAAATGAAAATTTGATCTTGATTTAGTGATTAGCAAAGTGATTAGTGCCTTGAGAGAAGATTAGTCATAATTAGTGATATTAACCTAAGGAATATCATAGATTGTGTGTATCAGCATCGTTAGTCAATTGTCTTGATGATTAGATGATTATGATTTAGGTTGCATCTTGTTAGATCCTTCACTTAGGTTGATCTTAAAGCTAGTTTTGGATTGAGAGATCAAAACTAGAGCTTAGGCGTTTCACGCCCGAGAGGTGTTCGATGAAATGCTTGAACCAAACCTTTTGTGAGCCTTTCATGCCTAGCCAATGAGAGTTGATGTCTAGGGTGATTAGTGAACTAAGTGGAATTGGAGATTAAAGCTTGTTAATCATCTTATCACAAACGAGAGTTTGTTCTTGATTTGGTGATTAACAAAGTGATTAGTGCCACGAGAGTGGATTAGTCATAATTGTGAATTCCATGTTGTAGGATAGTGTTTAATTCAATCTAAATCATCATTGTTTGTTCATTAATCATCTTCTTGATAGTTAATTCATTTTTCCAACACTTGGATCCTTTGTTTTCTTTCTTGCATTTTACATTCTTTGTTCAAAAACATAAAAACCCAAAAACATTTGCTCTAGCTTAGGAAGATTCATGTATTCTTAGTGCATTGATCTTAACCTCTTTGGTTCGATCCTCAAATACTACAATGATATGAGGAGGTTTAGCATTGATCATTAGGATTTTGATTCTTCTTGAGACTAGAGCTTTTTATTTTCTTTTGTTGCTAATCTTTTCACTTTTCTTGTGATTTTCATGAAGGGAGTGACGATGAGGAAGCAACCGTCAAGCTAGTGACGTTAAACGTGCCCTTGGGGACTTCCCCAAGCCTATCCCTTGTCAAGCTAGTGATACAAAACAAGCAATCAATAAGGGTCTCTTGGGTCCAAGGTCGTGGCAAGGCTCATTGGTGGTGATGTCGAAAGCTCTTCATTCATCTCCATTCATCTAGTCTCACTCCTCATTTGTAAGTACTTCTTTCCTTTTGAGTCTCTTTGCATTTTATCTTTCATTTTTGGTCTCTCTCTTGAAACTCTTTCACACCGAGACATTGTGATTTAAGTTTGGGGGAGGGACTCGTGTCTAATCATGTGTTTTGTGATCTTATTTTGCATTTTGCATCTTGAGTCTCATGCATATCATGCATTTTCAATAAATTTGAAATTTTTTGAACTTTTGTGCATTCCATATAGAATTGAGTCTAGATGCATAGCATATTAGGTAGTTTTGCATGAGCATTAGGAGCAATGATAGATTTATCCTTGTAAAGTATCATATTTAGAGCTTGATTCAATGCGCTCGTTGCTTGTTGTTTGATGCTT
This sequence comes from Eutrema heterophyllum, assembly GCA_002933915.1. Classification (NCBI taxonomy): domain Eukaryota; kingdom Viridiplantae; phylum Streptophyta; class Magnoliopsida; order Brassicales; family Brassicaceae; genus Eutrema; species Eutrema heterophyllum. Next base: position 38,975 of record PKMM01037916.1, on the reverse strand, counting down.
TTGATCTCGTGTTGAAATCAAGGACGAACCATATTTCGATCTTGCGTTTCATTACTAGGGTCTTAGCTAAAGCAAGTCTTGATTTGATTTCAATCCTACCTCAGTGAAAACCGTAATTTTGACATTGAAATTATCATGCTTGTGCATTGCATAGTGAATTCATGGTTACCATATACATACTTGGGCTCTCTTATCCTTTTCACCTCTCTTTTGCTAGTCCAAGTAGCCGATTCCCATCATTGGAACGGTTTACCATACCTTTAACCTACCCTCCTTTCAAGCCAAAATCTTTAGTGTGCGTATGTGAGGCCTAATTTTTCGAGTAAGCTTGGCAAAAAGTGTTGAGTTTAGGGCGACAAGGATAGGATTGCATGTAGATCTAGCCGAACATCAAAGGCTAGACTAGGCTAGGCTCGTGGGAAAGGGAAGTTTTGGGTTTGGTGTGAATGAAAATGTGTGACTAATGGAATTGTGGATAAGAAAGAAGTGGGTTAAAAAGGGAGAAAGTGAAGGTGAAAGGGGGATGCAATATTTGTGATGTGGTTAGTGCAAGTTATCAAGAATAGCTCTTAGTGATAGTTATAACCTCATAGAAACAAAGGAAAAAGCCAAAAATTGGCTAAGGCATCAATTGGTAAATGATGAGGCAAGGCAAAGAAAAAGAAAGAAAGAATAGCTAAAGAAACAACAAAAAGAAGCACGAAGCGACAAGATTCAATGAAGAAGAAGAAATTCCTCAAGTGAGAAAAGATGAAGTGGAAGAAGAAGTTCATGTATGGGACATAAGGCCAAAAGGCCTTGGGAGATAAGGGTAGCTTAGGATTGGGACATCACGGGTAGATATTCTAGGGCTAGAGACATTTTAGGCATTGGGTAGATGTGAGTCTATCCTTGTATGCATAGATTGCTTTTTACTCTTACCATTTTGCTAAAGCCTGCTCATTCATTGAGAGATCCCTTGCATTTGAGTAATCCCATACATTTGATATCATCTTTATCTCAAAACCTTTACCCTAGCCAAATGGATTCACTTGCCTTGCATAAGCATGATTCGCTTGAAACGATTAATGAATGTTAAAGGATTGGATGACGTGAATACTTGTGTAGGTTGAGGCTTGAATTTGATTCGTGTAGGGAAGGATATGGCCAGCTCTTTTTGAGTAGACTTGTTTGATCGCATCTTAGAGCTAGTAACTTGTACATTGAGTTGAATTCTTTTTATGGCACTTTTGGATTTGAGCTCCCATTTTTAGTATTCTCCCTTTCTTTATATTTGTTTGCTTGAGGACAAGTAAAAGAGTAAGTTTGGGGGAATTGATATTCTCATATTTTACCTCTTTTAGCATGCATTTAACTTAGCATTTTAGGTCTCATACATGTGTTTTCATATCTTTCTTTAGTGTTTTGGTCTAAATTAGGCTTTAGTTAGTTTGCATTAGGTCTTAGTGATTCTTTCATTTATTCGGAGTGTTTTCTAGGTGTTTGGAGACGTTTTGGAGATGTTAAGAGTAATGGAACAAAAGAGGATGCAAGGATCATTCCGAAGTGTCTTGAAGATCCGGCAGAAAAAAGGAGTTACGGTCAGATTCAGCCTCAATGATCTGCATTAAATATGTATCCAGATGAGTTAGCTTGCCAGAGGAGTTGGAATCAGGTCATTCGGACATGTATTCCAGGAGATATAGAGATTTTACCGAAGGTGTATCCGTCTCGCCGCGAGACCAACGCCGACCAGCATTGGATCTGGACAAGTAAGCCCAGTACCGACCCATCCTAGACCGGTACTATCTGGTCGGTACTGAAGCAGAGAGTAGTACTGACCCAGCTTCACTCCCCATACCGATCCAGAATGGATCGGTACAAAACCCAGTGTATTCTCATCGAAGCCAGCCGAAGTCACCCAAAGATTGCGCCAAACGAAGAACTTGCGTTCAGATTCAGCTCTCAACGTCTTCATAGAAGTTGTAGATATTTGAGTTGGCTCTCTACTGGATGTGGTTTGAAGTCATTCTGAGCGGTAATTTGAACGATACATCAGATTTAGTGGGGACGTTTCCGGCTGGCGCCCAAACGAGTGTTGCTCAAAGGAGATTAGTACCGAACCATCCTGGGTCGGTACTGCCAAACGGTACTAATCATTCATCGACCAGCTCATCATTTCTGCTGGCTAAAACTCTTCCCGCACGACCCAAGCGCACCAATGCCGACCTGTCTTAGCTCGACGTTACCCGACCAGTACATGGAAGAAATCTGTACCAATCCATTTGTACCGATCTAGAATGGGTCGGTACAGACCTCTAGAACCAGCAAAAACCCAGTTTTGGCCGTGTCAATACCCGGTTTGTTCCGGGTTGACCCGGTTCACCCATTTTTCTATAAATACTCTTGAAACCTAATTTTCTAGTTAAGCTTTCTTCTTTCTAGAGTTGGGTTTTATCCCAAACTCTTCTTATGATTTTGGAGGGATTTTGATTGTTCTTCATACAAATGCCACTCTAGAGAAGATTTCTTTAATTTTATCTTTTATTTATGCAATTTCTTTACATTTATGTCTTTTTCTCTTTTGTTCTTTAGATTTTAAACTTTTTGTTGCATTTTGGTTTGCTTGATTATTGATGGTTTGATGATTGATTTGTGATGCTTAGATTCTAAATCATTTCTTTCCTTTCTTTCTAAGTGATCTTAATGCTAGATTGGGCTTGAGAGATCAATCTAGATCTTTGGGAATTTCACACCCACAAGGTGTTTGATGAAATTCCCCAAAGAACTTAGAAAAAGATAAACATTCTTAACCTATGAGGGTAGTTGCTTAAGGTGTTTATCGGTTGATTTGAATACTGATCTTAATGCTTGCTAATCATTTCATCACAAATGAGAATTTGATCTTGATTTAGTGATTAGCAAAGTGATTAGTGTCTTGAGAGAGGATTAGTCATAATTAGTGATCTTAACCTAAGGAATAGCATAGATTGTGTGTATTAGCATCGTTAGTCAATTGTCTTGATGATTAGTTGATGATGATTTAGGTTGCATCTTGTTAGATCCTTCACTTAGGTTGATCTTAAAGCTAGTTTTGGATTGAGAGATCAAAACTAGAGCTTAGGCGTTTCACGCCCAAGAGGTGTTCGATGAAATGCTTGAACCAAACCTTTTGTGAGCCTTTCATGCCTAGCCAATGAGAGTTGATGTCTAGGGTGATTAGTGAACTAAGTGGAATTGGAGATTAAAGCTTGTTAATCATCTTATCACAAACGAGAGTTTGTTCTTGATTTGGTGATTAACAAAGTGATTAGTGCCACGAGAGTGGATTAGTCATAATTGTGAATTCCATGTTCTAGGATAGTGTTTAATTCAATCTAAATCATCATTGTTTGTTCATTAATCATCTTTTTGATAGTTAATTCATTTTTCCAACACTTGGATCCTTTGTTTTCTTTCTTGCATTTTACATTCTTTGTTCAAAAACATAAAAACCCAAAAACATTTGCTCTAGCTTAGGAAGATTCATATATTCTTAGTGCATTGATCTTAACCTCTTTGGTTCGATCCTCAAATACTACAATGATATGAGTAGGTTTGAGTAATTGATAAGAACTTAACACAAAATCTATCATCAATTTGGCGCCGTTGCCGGGGAGGTTTAGCATTGATCATTAGGATTTTGATTCTTCTTGAGACTAGAGCTTTTTATTTTCTTTTGTTGCTAATCTTTTCATTTTTCTTGTGATTTTCATGAAGGGAGTGACGATGAGGAAGCAACCGTCAAGTTAGTGATGTTAAACGTGCCCTTGGGGACTTCCCCAAGCCTATCCCTTGTCAAGCTAGTGACACAAAACAAGCAATCAATAAGGGTCTCTTGGGTCCAAGGTCGTGGCAAGGCTCATTGGTGGTGATGTCGAAAGCTCTTCATTCATCTCCATTCATCTAGTCTCACTCCTCATTTGTAAGTACTTCTTTCCTTTTGAGTCTCTTTGCATTTTTATCTTTCGTTTTTGGTCTCTCTCTTGAACTTCTTTCACACCGAGACATTGTGATTTAAGTTTGGGGGAGGGACTGGTGTCTAATCATGTGTTTTGTGATCTTATTTTGCCTTTTGCATTTTGAGTCTCATGCATATCATGCATTTTCAATAAATTTGAAATTTTTTGAACTTTTGTGCATTCCATATAGAATTGAGTCTAGATGCATAGCATATTAGGTAGCTTTGCACGAGCATTAGGAGCAATGATAGATTTATCCTTGCAAACTATCATATTTAGAGCTTGATTCAATGCCCTCGTTGCTTGTTGTTTGATGCTTTTGATCTCGTGTTGAAATCAAGGACGAACCATATTTCGATCTTGCGTTTCATTAATAGGGTCTTAGCTAAAGCAAGTCTTGATTTGATTTCAATCCTACCTAAGTGAAAACCGTAATTTTGACATTGAAATTATCATGCTTGTGCATTGCAAAGTGAATTCATGGTTACCATATACATACTTGGGCTCTCTTATCCTTTTCACCACTCTTTTGCTAGTCCAAGTAGCCGATTCCCATCATTGGAACGGTTTACCATACCTTTAACCTACCATCCTTTCAAGCCAAAATCTTTAGTGTGCGTATGTGAGGCCTAATTTTCCGAGTAAGCTTAGCAAAAAGTGTTGAGTTTAGGGTGACAAGGATAGGATTGCATGTAGATCTATCCGAACATCAAAGGCTAGACTAAGCTAGGCTCGTGGGAAAGGGAAGTTTTGGGTTTGGTGTGAACGAAAATGTGAGACTAATGGAATTGTGGATAAGAAGGAAGTGGGTTCAAAAGGGAGAAAGTGAAGGTGAAAGGGGAATGCAATATTGTGATGTGGTTAGTGCAAGTTATCAAGAATAGCTCTTAGTGATAGTTATAGCCTCATAGAAACAAAGGAAAAAGCCAAAAATTGGCTAAGGCATCAATTGGTAAATGATGAGGCAAGGCAAAGAAAAAGAAAGAAAGAATAGCTAAAAAAACAGCAAAAAGAAGCACAAAGCCACAAGATTCAATGACGAAGAAGAAATTCCCCAAGTGAGAAAAGATGAAGTGGAAGGAGAAGTTCATGTATGGGACATGAAGGCCAAAAGGCCTTGGGAGATAAGGGTAGCTTAGGATTGGGACATCACGGGTAGATATTCTAGGGCGAGAGACATTTTAGGCATTGGGTAGATGTGAGTCTATCCTTGTATGCATAGATTGCCTTTTACTCTTAGCATTTTGCTAAAGCCTGCTAATTCATTGAGAGATCCCTTGCATTTGAGTAATCTCATACATTTGATATCATCTTTATCTCAAACCCTTTACCCTAGCCAAATGGGTTCACTTGCCTTGCATAAGCATGATTCGCTTGAAACGATTAATGAATGTTAAAGGATTGGATGACGTGAATACTTGTGTAGGTTGAGGCTTGAATTTGATTCGTGTAGGGAAGGATATGGCCAGCTCTTTTTGAGTAGACTTGTTTGATCACATCTTAGAGCTAGTAACTTGTACATTGAGTTGAATTCTTTTTATGGCACTTTTGGATTTGAGCTCCCATTTTTAGTCTTCTCCATTTCTTTATTTTTGTTTGCTTGAGGACAAGCAAAAGAGTAAGTTTGGGGGAGTTGATATTCCCATATTTTACCTCTTTTAGCATGCATTTAACTTAGCATTTTAGGTCTCATGCATGTGTTTTCATATCTTTCTTTAGTGTTTTGGTCTAAATTAGGCTTTAGTTAGTTTGTATTAGGTCCTAGTGAGTCTTGCATTTGTTTGGAGTGTTTTCTAGGTGTTTGGAGACGTTTTCGAGATGTTAAGAGTAATGGAGCAAAAGAGGATGCAAGGATCATTCCGAAGTGTCTTGAAGATCCGGCAGAACAAAGGAGTTACGGTCAGATTCAGCCTCAATTATCTTAATTAAATATGTATCCAGATGAGTTATCTTGCCAGAGGAGTTGGAATCAGGTCATTCGGACATGTATTCCAGGAGATATAGCGATTTTACCGGAGGTGTATCTGTCTGGCCGCGAGACCAACGCCGACCAGCATTGGATCAGCACAAGTAAGCCCAGTACCGACCCATCCTAGACCGGTACTATCTGGTTGATACTGAAGCAGAGAGTAGTACCGACCCAGCTTCAATCCCCATACCGATCCAGAATGGATCGGTACAAAACCCAGTGTGTTCTCATCGAAGCCAGACGAAGTCACCTAAAGATCGCAACAAACGAAGAACTTGCGTTCAGATTCAGCTCTCGACGTCTTCACAGAAGTTGTAGATAATTGAGTTGGCTATCTACTAGATGTGGTTTGAAGTCATTCAGATCGGTAGTTTGAAAGATACATCAGATTTAGCGGGGATGTGTCCGGCTGGCGCCCAAACGAGTGTTGCTCAAAGGAGATTAGTACCGACCCATCCTGGGTCGGTACTGCCAAACGGTACTAATCATTCATCGACCAACTCATCATTTTTGCCGGCTAAAACTCTTCCCGCACGACCCAAACGCACCAATGCCGACCTGTCTTAGCTCGACGTTACCCGACCAGTACAAGGAAGAAATCTGTACCGATCCATTTGTACCGATCTAGAATGGGTCGGTACAGACCTCTAGAATCAGCAAAAACCCAGTTTTGGCTGGGTCAATACCCGGTTTGTTCCGGGTTGACCCGGTTCGCCCCTTTTTCTATATATACTCTTGAAACCTAATTTTCTAGTTAAGCTTTCTTCTTTCTAGAGTTGGGTTTTATCCTGAACTCTTCGTATGATTTTGGAGGGATTTTGATTGTTCTTCATACAAATGCCACTCTAGAGAAGATTTCTTCAACTCTATCTTTTATTTATGCAATTTCTTTACATTTATGTCTTTTTCTCTTTTGTTCTTCATGTTCTTTAGATTTTAGACTTTTTGTTGGATTTTGGTTTGCTTGATTATTGATGGTTGGATGATTGATTTGTGATGCTTAGATTCTAAATCATTGCTTTCATTTCTTTCTAAGTGATCTTAATGCTAGATTGGGCTTGAGTCAATCTAGATCTTTGAGAATTTCACACCCACAAGGTGTTTGATGAAATTCCCCAAAGAACTTAGAAAGAGATAAACATTCTTAACCTATGAGAGTAGTTGCTTAAGGTGTTTATCGGTTGATTTGAATATTGATCTTAATGCTTGCTAATCATTTCATCACAAATGAGAATTTGATCTTGATTTAGTGATTAGCAAAGTGATTAGTGCCTTGAGAGAGGATTAGTCATAATTAGTGATCTTAACCTAAGGAATAACATAGATTGTGTGTATTAGCATCGTTAGTCAATTGTCTTGATGATTAGATGATGATGATTTAGGTTTCATCTTGTTAGATCCTTCACTTAGGTTGATCTTAAAGCTAGTTTTGGATTGAGAGATCAAAACTAGAGTTTAGGCGTTTCACGCCCGAGAGGTGTTCGATGAAATGCTTGAACCAAACCTTTTGTGAGCCTTTCATGCCTAGCCAATGAGAGTTGATGTCTAGGGTGATTAGTGAACTAAGTGGAATTGGAGATTAAAGTTTGTTAATCATCTTATCACAAACGAGAGTTTGTTCTTGATTTGGTGATTAACAAAGTGATTAGTGCCACGAGAGTGGATTAGTCATAATTGTGAATTTCATGTTCTAGGATAGTGTTTAATTCAATCTAAATCATCATTGTTTGTTCATTAATCATCTTCTTGATAGTTAATTCATTTTTTCCAACACTTGTATCCTTCTGACGTCTCTGTATGATTCTGCATCTTCATATGCTCATTTTCACCCAAAACGGCTCCTTTCTCCCAAAGTCACATAAAACCTGAAAAGAGTCAAAAAGACTCCAAAAATACTAGAATGACTCTATAAATAAGACCTATATCATGGTTAAAAACGGGTAAAAACCATGATATATCAAATAACATGGCAAATAACGATAAAAGTTCAAAAATAAGATAAAAAGATAAATAGAAAAAGATCAATGGAACTGTAGTGGTGATGTGTGAGGCTGGTCGTGAATGATGAAGTGCGAGGCTAAACGTCACGTGGGCCATCTGACTTGGAATCAGACATGTCGCCATCGAACTGGTGGTTCTCCTTAAGAAAGCGCATCACGTGCCGATATCGTCTGTCTTGTTGCTCGAGCTTTTTCTCCATGGCTGCGTATGCTGGTTTGTGTGTGCGTGAGAAGCTTGCAGGAGCAGATGGTGCACAGGCTGGTGCTGGTAAGAATAGTCGGGCGCGCTCTGCAGCTGCATCTCTCTTGGCCTTAGCCACTAAGGTGAGGAGAACCTCTTTGGCAGTTGAACTTCTGAGGGTTTGACTCTGAGCCGAATATCTGGTTTTCCTCCAATTTGCAATGTTTTTGCCTAAGTAACCTAAAAACAGACTTGAAACTACAAATATGCCAAAATCGTGATAAAAGCGAATGAAACAGTTATTAAAGTGTTCTAAAATAAGCGGTAAAACGGGTAAAAATACGGTGTTATCAACTCCCCTAGACTTAGACTTTGTTTGTCCTCAAACAAAACAAAACCAAAGCTCGGAAAGATCAAACAAAAATCATAGGGAACTCAAAATCTCAGAGACCGTCCTTCTAAACCATAACCATCGAACTACATCCATCGCAATCTAGCCTAGAAAATTCTCACCAGATGTTTTCGTAACACCAGTCCACGGAATCCGTCATACGAAATCTAAACTTTCAAAATCCAAAATTCAGGTCAACTAACTCTGTAAATTCATTAAGTGCAAATGTGATATTCTCATCAAAATGATCAAAACAAGACAATCAATGCTAGGTATTAAAGGCATTTAGAGGTGAGGTTAAAAGTGTTTCGGGTTACCGTAATTTCACCGGAGGGTGCGAGATATTATGCAAAACAGCAAGAGAGGAAGGATCACAGCTTCCAATCACTTCTTCTTGCGTAAAAATGTTGCACTTCCTCCTTTCTCCAAAACCGAAGTTTTCTGTTGATATATCATGGTTTTTACCCCGTTTAAGCCATGATATAAGTCCGTTTTATAGAATCTTTCTACTATTTTGTAGTGTTTTAGAGTCTTTTACAGGTTTTAGCACGTTTGGAGCATAATTAGAGATTTTAGAGCTTTCTGGAGCATTTTGGAGCAAAGCAGAAGTTCGTGTAGCTGAGTACCCGATTTGAAGCCTTAGTATCAATCGACACTACCCTAGTATCGGTCGATACTCACTGCAACAAGACACGAGTCGCGACTTTTATGAAGAGTTGAAGAATTGCAAAATTGCCCAGAAGACTTTATTATTTACAATTTAGCCCAAAACGTGTTTCCGGACCCTCTCGTTACTCTACTTTTTATTATTTATCTGAGTATTATTTCAATCATGTTTATTGTTTCAATTACCATGTCTGAGTAGTTCTCTTGTTAGGTTTAGGGTTCTCATAAGGGTTTTCTCTGAATGTTAGGTTAATTGAATGATTATGATTCACCATCTGAAAGCTAATTCTAGACAGATCACCTAGAACTTAGATCTTAGGATAATTGGTTAGGCACGAGAGTGCGATTAATTACCTGATAGAACTTAGGGTGAGCAAAATAACTATTCGCAAAGAGATTTGGTTTAGTTGTTTTGTGAACAAATCAAACTTGAACTAAAAGCTGGTTTAGACTTTAGGATTCGCAACGAGATTTGGAGTTCTAGGATTTAGACTTAGATAGTTTTCGCAACGAGAGTTGGTTAGCTATACTTTAGTGATTTGAGTTCAAGAACCGCGCTAAATCTGAATCATGTTAGTTAGTTTATCTACATTCAGTGAATTCCTGAGAAATACCTTGAGCCTATCTTTTTTCCAATCGACTTACAACACTTTTAATTTACGTATTGCTTTCGATTACATCTTTTGGTTTAGTTTAATTCGAATCTATATAATCTATTGCGTGATATCTGGAGTTCTTGTGTTCGACCCCTACATATACTACAACAACTGCTTTAGTACTTATAGGGTATTAATTTGAGCATATCAAATTTGGCGCCGTTGCCGGGGACTCAATTTTGCCATTAGATTTTAGGTAAGAGTTTCGACTAAATCGACGAGTATCGATCGACACCCTAGTGGTATCGGTCGATACTCACCGCATTTTTCGGTTACTTACATTCTTGATCTTTTGTGTTTCAGGTGTATGCCTACTCGAGAAACAAGAAGAAACAAGAGCACTCAGCTAGTAATCTTTCCAACGAGGAACTAGCACTTTTGGAACGCACAAAAAGGAAAGCAAAGTAGCGAGCAGAGATGAACAATCCAGTGGTTTTGATTCGTGATGATGCTGGTACTTTCAGAGACCGAGAGGGTCATTTATGCAATGAGAGAGGGCAACGATTTGATGGAGATGGAAACATTATCGCCCGTCTAGCTGTTGTAAATGCTGAGAACGCTGCGGTTGAGCGTGGTAGAACAATTGGTGAATGCAACAGACCTGATCAGTTCTACGCAAATCGATCAACGATTCGTCCTCCTGCCTTTCAGAGAAACGACTTTGAGCTGAAGCCTGCATACTACACTCTTGTGGGTCAGCACACTTTTCATGGTCTTTCTAATGAACACCCCAGGGATCATATTGAGAAATTCGTGGATTTGGTCTCTAGCATCAAATGCAATGGAGTGTCCTACGACTACCTGTTCTGTAAGCTTTTCCCATACTCTCTTGGTGGGGATGCTTCTTATTGGCTCAAGCAATTACCAGCTGGGTCATCGACTACCTGGGATGAGACTAAGACTGCTTTCCTGAATAACTTCTATGACGATTGACATATCATGGTTTTTACCCCTTTTAGGCCATGATATAAGTCTGTTTTATAGAGTCTTTCTACTATTTTGGAGTCTTTTAGAGTCTTTTACATGTTTTAGCATGTTTGGAGCATAATTGGAGATATTGGAGCATTTTGGAGCAAAACAGAGGTTGTGTAGCTGAGTACTCGAATTGGAGCCTCAGTATCGATCGATACTACCCTAGTATCGGTCGATACTCACTGCAGCAAGACACAAGTCGCGACTTTAATGAAGAGTTGAAGAATTGCAAAACTGCCCAGAAGACTTTATTATTTACAATTTAGCCCAAAACGTGTTTTATGAGTTTAAGTTAGGTTTTTAAGCCACTTTGGCTATTACGTTGAGATTACGCTTTATTCTATTATGAGTTTTGTGAGAGAGTTTTCTGAGGGAGACAAGTCAGAGACTCTGTTCGTCTGAGAGAAGATTTCGAACCCTCTTGTTACTCTACTTTTTATTATTTATCTGAGTATTATTTCAGTCATGTTTATTGTTTCAATTACCATGTCTGAGTAGTTCTCTTGTTAGGTTCAGGGTTCTCACAAGGGTTTTCTCTGAATGTTAGGTTAATTGAATAATTAAAATTTACCATTTGAATTAGTTCTTCGCCCTAGGTTGTTCTCAAAGCTAATTCTAGACTGATCACCTAGAACTTAGATCTTAGGATAATTGGTTAGCCACGGGAGTGCGATTAATTACATGACAGATCCTAGAGTGAGCAAAATAACTATTCGCAAAGAGATTTGGTTTAGTTGTTTTGTGAACAAATCAAACTTGAACTAAAAGCTGGTTTAGACTTTAGGATTCGCAAAGAGATTTGGAATTCTAGGATTTAGACTTAGATAGTTTTCGCAACGAGAGTTGGTTAGCTATACTTTAGTGGTTTGAGTTCAAGAACCGCGCTAAATCTGAATCTTGTTAGTTAGTTTATCTACATTCATTGAATTCCTGAGAATTGCCCTGAATCTATCTTTCTTCCATTTGACTTACAACCCATTTAAATTACGTATTGCTTTAAATTACATCTTTGGGTTTAGCTTAATTCAGACCTATAAAATCTATTGCGTGAATTCTGGAGTTCTTGTGTTCGACCACTACTTATACTACAACACTGTTTTAGTACTTTTTAGGGTATTAATTTGAGGATATCAACGATGCGAGATCAGAAGAGTTTAGGAACAAGATTTCCCAGTTTTCTCAGGGAATGACTGAGGCTTTCAAGGCTGCTTGGGCGAGATTCAGATCGTATCAGAGGGATTGTCCACATCATGGGTACACTATGGTTCAGCTGCTAAGTGTCTTTTTCAGAGGGATTGACTGGAGGTACCAGATGGCGTTGGACTCTACGAGCAATGGAAATTTCTTTACCAAATATCCTGATGATGCTTACCAGCTGATTGAGAATTTTGCGTCTAGCAATAGCACAAAGAGTGCTGACATGGAGCGTAAGAAGCTAGCTGGTGGTATGGAAGGTTCACAGATTGCTGAGGTGCATGCGAAGCTGGATTAGGTGCATAATTTGTCGATGGGCAAGCAGCAGAAGGCTGTTCACTTTGCTGATGATGTCGAGGTTTACAATGAGGATGAGGTAGAGGACGTTAACTACATTGGTGGTTCTGGTTTTCAAGGTCAGAGGAATCAATACAACAACACCCGAAACTCAACAACAACTTTCAGCAAGGAGGATTCAAATTTGAGGGTAATCAAGGTGGTTCTGGGTCGAATCAGTTTGGCCATAAACCTTTCCAGAACAGTGGTTACACAAGGAACTATGGGAGTTCGTCCTATCAATCTCCACCGCCCAAGACTCAGGAGAGTAAGATCGAGGCTATGCTTGAACAGCTGGTTCAAGGGCAGGATAAGATGACAGTGAGCTTCAATGGGAAGTTGGATGATCTTTACACGACCTTGAATGGAAGGATCGAAGCTCTCAGCATGAGCCATAAGAAGTTGGAAATTCAGGTTGCTCAAACTTCAGAAGCTGTGAAAAGACAAGAGGGTGTTCTTCCAGGTAGAGGAGAAAACCCAAGGAGGGAGCACATCAATGCAATCACTCCGAGGAATGGAAAAGAGGTGGATACATGAGTGAGAGGTGGCTTACCTGCAGAGAATTTCGTCGATCTCGATGATGAGGATTCTGAAATCCCCAGGGTATCGATCGATACACCTCAGTGTCGATCGACACCAGCCAAAATACTGAAACGGGACAACTCCAAAATCCGTGTATCGATCGACACTCCTAAGGTGTCGGTCGATACTGAGCCTACTGTCGAAAAGACACCTGAGATCTCGAATGTGGTGCCTAAAGTAGTTGCAGAACAAGTCTATATATCGAGGGTACCTTATCCCAGAGCTGTTGGGAAGACTAAGAAGGAGGTAGAAGACTCCAGATGCAAGCAGATATTGGACAAGCTAATGTTGAACTTCCTTTCCTTGATGTTATTAAGACGTCTCCAGCTTTCAGAAGATATGTCAAGAAGATGGTGTCTAGCAACGTGAACCTTGAAGAAGGATGTGTGATGAGTACAGTGCAATCTTGACCAACATAATCCCAAAGAAACTTCCAGATCCAGGGAGCTTTGTGTTGGATTGTACGATATTCACCGAAAGGTTTTAGCGTTCTCTATGCGATCTTGGCTCGAGTGTCAACCTCATGTCGTACTCAGTTGCCAAGAGGATGGGTATGACAGACTTCACATCCACCAGGATATCTTTGATACTTGTTGATCGCTCAGTACGACTTCCAGAGGGGCTACTCGAAGATGTCCCTATTAAGATCGGGAATTGCTTGATCCCGACTGATTTCATTGTCGGAGTATGACGCTGAGCCCAGAGATCCTCTTATCTTGGGCAGACCATTCCTTGCAACAGCTGGTGCATTGATTGATTGCAGGAATGGGAAGATAGCTCTTACCATCGGTGATTTGGTCATGACCTTTAACATGGAGAAGATGATGAAGAGACCAACCATCGATGGGCAGACTTTCTTCGTTGATACTTTCACGGACATTGCTGAAGAGTACTTCTTGGAGATGCATCATGAGGATCCGTTGGAGAGGGCATTGATCTGTTCAGCTGAATCTGAGGTTTTCTTGAGTGAAGATGCTGCTGGTTACTCGAAGATGCGCGACACTGCACCATCAGTATCGATCGATACCCCTTTAGTATCGGTTGATACCCTACGACCAGACAGAGAGTTGGCCAAATGTTCTAAGCAAGCTGCTAAGCTTGGAGATTGACAGATGAGAAAGCTCCTAAGGTGGAACTCAAGCCAGTTCCAGCCAATCTGACGTATGGTTTTCTTGGTCCTAATTCCACATACCTTGTGATTATTAATGCTTCTTTGAACAACGCAGAGGTTGCCTTACTGCTGAGCAAGCTGCGCATGTACCGCAAAGCTTTTGGCTATTCTCTTGATGACATTTCAGGTATATCACCGGATTTGTGCATGCATATGATTCATCTTGAGGACGAGTCAAAGGCTACCATTGAGCATCAGAGGAGGTTGAATCCAAATCTGAAAGAAGTGGTTAAGAAGGAGGTTATGAAGCTCTTGGATGCAGGGGTTATCTATGCCATCTCAGACAGTTCTTGGGTTAGTCCAGTGCACGTTGTTCCTAAGAAAGGAGGGATAATTGTGGTGAAGAATGAGAAAGATGAGTTGATTCCGACCAGGACTATCACTGGGCATCGAATGTGCATTGACTACATGAAGTTGAATGCGGCCACAAGGAAAGATCACTTCCCCTTGCCTTTCATTGACCAGAAGTTAGAGAGGTTGGCTAGTCATCCCAACTACTGTTTTCTCGATGGGTATTCAGGTTTCTTCCAGATTCCGATTCATCCAGATGAATAGGGGAAGACGACTTTTACATGTCCTTATGGCACATTCGCATACAGGAGAATGCCATTTGGATTGTGTAATGCTTCAGCTACTTTTCAGAGATGCATGATGTCTATCTTCACAGACATGATTGAGGACTTTATGGAGGTGTTCATGGATGATTTTTCAGTATATGGTTCATCGTTCAAGGACTGTTTGGCTAACTTGTGCAAGGTGCTACAGAGGTGCGAAGAGAAACACTTGGTCCTTAATTGGGAAAAGTGTCACTTTATGGTTCAGGATGGCATCGTGCTTGGGCACAAGGTCTCTGAAGCTGGGATCGAGGTTGATAAAGCTAAGATTCAGGTTATGACAGGTCTGCCACCACCGACTTCTGTGAAGGATATTAGAAGTTTTCTGGGTCATGATGGGTTTTACAGAAGATTTATCAAGGATTTCTCCAAGATAACCCGCCCGCTCACCGCCCTATTATGCAAGGAGACCCAATTCGATTTCACACCACAGTGTCTTGCAGCCTTTGAGGAGATTAGGAAGGCATTGGTGAGTGCTCCTATTGTGCAACCTCCTGATTGGACTTTGCCTTTCGAGATTATGTGCGACGCCAGCGATTTTGCTGTAGGTTCTGTTATGGGTTAGAGGAAGGATAAGAAGCTGCATGTCATCCACTACGCCAGCAAAACATTGGACGATGCTCAGAGGAACTACAACACAACAGAGAAGGAATTACTTGCCGTCGTTTTCTCTTTTGACAAATTTCGACCATACTTGATTGGGAGCAAAGTGATTGTTCACACAGATCATGATGCTCTCAAGTTTCTGATGCAGAACAAGGATCTCATCCTTGAGGTTGAGGTTTTTGATTGTTGGGGTATCGATTTTATGGGTCCTTTTCCTTCGTCATACAAGAACAAGTACATTCTAGTTGCAGTGGATTATGTCTCCAAATGGGTGGAGGCAATTGCTAGTCCAACCAACGACTCTTGGGTGGTTCTTAAGCTGTTTAAGACCATCATCTTTCCACGATTTGGAGTGCCTCGTATTGTTATAAGTGATGGTGGCAGTCATTTCATCAACAGGGTTTTTGAGAAGTTACTGAAGAAGCATGGTGTGAATCATCGTGTGGCTACTCCATATCACCCTCAGACCAGTGGACAAGTCGAGGTCTCCAACAGGCAAATCAAGGAGATTCTGGAGAAGATAGTGGGTACTTCTAGGAAGGATTGGTCTTCAAAGCTGAACGATGCGCTGTGGGCTTACAGAATTGCTTATAAGACTCCATTGGGCATTACACCTTTTCACTTGCTGTATGGGAAAGCATGTCACCTTCCGGTGGAGATTGAGCATAAGGCAGCATGGGCTACAAAGTTGCTGAATTTCGACATCAACTCTGCTTCTGAGAAGCGATTGATCCAGCTGAACGAGCTGGATGAGATTAGGCATCATGCCTATGAGAACTCGAAGCTGTACAAGGAGAAGACTAAGGCGTACCACGACAAGAAAATCCTCGACAAAATTTTTGAACCCAATGATCAGGTACTTCTGTATAACTCTCGTTTGCATTTGTTTCCTGGTAAATTGCGTTCTCGTTGGTCAGGTCCTTTCACAGTCAAGGAAGTTCGACCACATGGTGCACTTGTCCTGACTAATCCCTCCGGCGAAGAGCTCACTGTCAATGGACAAAGGGTGAAACACTACATTGTCCGAACTAAGATTCCAAATGGACACATGATGCCTCTGGATGATGCACCCACTGCCTGAAAGGCAGTACAGTCAAGCTAATGACGTTAAATCAGCGCTTGGTGGGAGGCAACCCACTGGTCAGTCTGTACATATGTATTTTCTATTTTTCTAGTTTTTGTTTTGTGTTTCGTTGTGTCACATGAATCAGATTCGGAGGTCCAATATCGATCGATACCACTTGGTATCAGTCGATACCCGTCACTAAACTTACACATTCTGGACCGACCTCCGTGTGGCGAGCAAATCATTCCATTCCCTCAGTATCGATCGACACCATCTGGTATCGATCGATACTCCACGCGCAGGTAAGTTTCTTTATAAACCCTACGGTTTTTCCTTTCCTCCTCCTGATATGCTCAAATTAATACCTTAAAAAGTACTAAAGCAGTGTTGCAGTATAGTTAGGGGTCGAACACAAGAACTTCAGAATTCACACAATAGATTGTATAGTTTCGAATTAAGCTAAACCAAAAAGATGTCAATTAAAGTAGTGCGTAAATTAAATAAGTTGTGAATCAATGCGAAAGAAGATAGGTTCAGGGTATTTCTCAGGAATTCAATGAATGTAGATAAACTAACTAACATGATTCAGATTTAGCGCAGTTCTTGAACTCAAATCACTAAAGTATAGCTAACCAACTCTCGTTGCGAAAACTATCTAAGTCTAAATCCTAGAATTCCAAATCTCTTTGCAAATCCTAAAGTCTAAACCAGCTTTTAATTTCGGGTTTGATCTGTTCACAAAACAACTAAACCAAATCTCTTTGCGAATAGTTATTTTTCTCACCTAGGTTCTGTTAGGTAATTAATCGCACTCTCGCGCCTAATCAATTATCCTAAGATCTAAGTTCTAGATTCGTCAACCTAGAATTAGCTATGAGAACAACCTAAGGCGAAGAACTAATTGAGATGGTGGATCCTAATCATTCAATGGACCTAACATTCAGAGAAAACCCTTATGAGAACCATGAACCTAAAGTGGATCTACTGAGACATGATTAATGGAAACAACATGATTGAATAGATCATCAAATAAATCAATAAGAAACAGGAGTTCAGAGTTGTCTCTCCAAAAACCAGAGTAGAAAAAAACTAAAACCAAGCTTAATCAGAACTCCCTCGCCAAAGTGGCTGAAAAACCTCATTTAAACTCCTAAAACACGTTTTGGGCTAAATTGTAAATAATAAAGTCTTCTGGGCAATTTTGCAATTCTTTAACTCTTCATAAAAGTCGCGTTTTCTTCCCCATGGATACTGGTATCGACTGATACCTAAGTAGTATCGATTGATACTCGGACAATGACGGACTTCCTTTCTTCATGCTATCAGTATCGATCGACACCAGGTGGTGTCGGTCGATACAAGGGCTTCAAATCGGGTACTCATCTACACGAACTTCTGTTTTGCTCCAAAATGGTCCAAAAAACTCCAGTATCTCCAATTATGCTCCAAACGTGCTAAAACCTGTAAAGGACTCTAAAACACTACAAAATAGTAGAAAGACTCTATAAAACAGACTTATATCATGGCCTAAAAAGGGTAAAAACCATGATATATCTAACCACCATGTACTTCTCCGTAGACATTCGCAGCTTCCCCAGACTACACACATTATCTCACAACTTCATTCAATTAAACCCATCATCGCCAGTTTCATCGCTTGTGATTAATACCAAGAACCTTCTAGATTCTTTCCCATACAATATCATGACAAGGAACCACCTAATTTCACACTTTTTGTATCACTTTCTCTCCCCCAGACTTATTTCTTATTTTGCTCTTTTTTTGTTTCTTTTTGATTCGCATATACACATCAAGGTATGAGACGCGAGTATTGATGGTGTTTGCCACCGAATCCCCGGTTCTTCCCTCTCAATGTATCAAAGGGTGTAGGCGAATAATGGCATCATAGGAAAATCCTAGCCTCGCTTCCAATCCTCTGTGTGATCATCCCTCACCAAGTAGAATAATGGGATCGTTGGAAACATTCCTAACCCTACTCAGAAGAAAATCATTTCATCTTTTTATGCTCTTTTTTATTAACTTATAACAGGGGAGAGAGATACTATCACTTTTAAACACATGGGTTCCTTTGTCAGATATGAATGAGGAATCAAGCTCTGTGAATACTAACCACGTCAATGAAGTGCAGAAATTTGGCTCAGGCTTTAAAAGAACTATGCTGGAAACATGTGTGTCTTCTAGTTAACTGATCAGCCTTTGGATTTTTCATTAGTCGATCTGTAACTGATTCTGTAACAGTGGACACTCAGGAGCAAAGTCAAAACAAAAGAGTCAATAACAAGATCATAATCTCCAACACAATTTTGACTCAATAAAACAAATTTGACACAAAAACGACTGACTCTAAGAAAAACAAACACAATGTCAGCGACTACCTCCCCCAGACTTAAACAACACTGTCCCCAGTGTTATCTAGCCTAAGTTTGGTGAAAGAAACTAAATGAAACAAGTGGATTGTGAAAATCGAAAATCTTACATGTGAAGGTGATGAGTGTCGATCGATACAGACTGGTATCGATCGATACAGACTGGTATCGATCGATACAGACTGTATGTCAACACACTGATTTCAAATCAGTGGCATCGAGTTGCTTAACCCAGGGAAAGTGATCCAAAGTGTTAGAAGTTATCACTTTTAGGAACACTCAAAAACAAGTTAATAGCAACAAGATAATCAAGCATAAATCCATGAGTTCACATGCAAAAATAAAGCTGACATAGGTTCAAAAGAAACGAAAAAAAATAAAAAGAAAAACAAACGTGAAAACAGAAGAAGACTAATCCTCTGTCGCCTCGGAATCACCATCAGCATCAGGATCACCAACAGGAGAATGATCAACCGGAGTGTGCGAGGTTCCAGGGTGAGACGAAGGAGCAGCGTCCGTGTCAGTCATGCAGCGGCAGCGAGAAATAGCAGTCCAGATGCTCCTCATACTCTCTATCATCACCTTCTGAAAGGCAGCTGGCTCCATCGGAAGTTCCGAAAGAGAAGGAAATGATGGTGCAGGGATAGAGAAAGTCGCTGCTCGTGATCGCTGGGCTCGTCCTCCCTGGCGTGAAGTAGATGGAATGTCAGCAGCAGCAGGTGCACGTGAGGAGCTCGTCGTCTAGTCGCAGGTGCTCAAATCAATAGGTCCGGAGGAGGCTCGAAACGAAGCTGAGATGGGTCCTCGAGAATGTCTGTCAGCGTGTCGTTAGGGAGCTGCACCAGGAAATCTCCAGCAGATATAGTGAAGAACCAATGCCTCTGGGGCTTCAACCACGTAAGCTTCTTCAGGTAACTCTCATCCATAAAACAACGCGTAGTGACTATCTTGCAGCTCGTAGTACTGATCCCGAGGTGCTGGAAGATAGGAGTAAGGAGACTACCAACAGTCTCTATCTTGGCCTTCGTGCTCGTCCCTGTGAATGGTTTGGTCTTCAAGGAGACCAAATGATGCGCAAATACAACGCCAAGGTTGACCTCTGTAAGCTCAGGCCATGCGAATTCCTCCTCAGGAATAATGTCTATGATAGCCAGTCACAGAAGTAGAAGCTCGGACACCCTCATCTTGTTTGGTTCCATCTTGCACAAGAGAGTGGTGCTCAGGATCCTAACCAAACAGCGCAGGACCGGGTGTCGTATATCCATCTGAGTGGACTCCTTAGAGTAATAAGCACCATTCCCGAAATGCTCCCAAAATGTCTGCATGTCAGGATGCTGCGCGGGAAGAGTAACCCTCCTGCAATCTCGCAGAAAACCGTAGATGTCACGGAGATCAGGGATTGGTAACCTGTACCTCACTCCACAAGCCATGAAAGTCAAAGTACCCTCCTGTGCATCCCGGAGAACCTCGTCCTGGTAGTAAACGCGAACTGTCGCCAAGAACTGACGAACCAAGTCCGGGTAAAGATCATACTGCTGAGTAGCCATATGGCCAAGACCAATCTTCTCAAGTAGACGGGCCAGCTCTGTGTCAAGGCCCAAGCGACGCATGGACACACCGTCAACAAACCGAGTAGGCTCGATAACAACTCCCAACCACACGTTATAGTGCAGCGGGTCATAATCATCCCACCCATCCAAGATGGGTCTGTAAATGCAGTCTTCACTCTGCACGACCTCCTTCTCTGTCCTGTGCCAATCTCGATGACAAGGGATCCTGGCCTTCTCATTCACCTTAGGCCAAGGGCTTCTGCGTGGGGCTACAGGAACGGCAAGAGCAGATGGAGCGGCTGCAGTAGGCGAAGGAACTGCAGGAGATGATGGGTTGGAGCTCGACGCGTCTGAAGGTCTTGCACACTTTTGCCTAGATGCCATCTGCAAACAAAGACAGAAAGACACAGCATAAATCCAACACCTCTCAACTATCACAGCAAAATCTTAGCATCAGAAACGAATGGTGTCGATCGATACTAGAGGGTATCGATCGACACCCTTGCCATTTTCGAGTTCATCGAATCTCCACAATCCAAATCATCCAAAAGTCGAAACTAAAGGCAATTGAATGTA
Organism: Eutrema heterophyllum; assembly: GCA_002933915.1. Lineage (NCBI taxonomy): Eukaryota > Viridiplantae > Streptophyta > Magnoliopsida > Brassicales > Brassicaceae > Eutrema > Eutrema heterophyllum. Next base: position 18,078 of record PKMM01037916.1, on the reverse strand, counting down.
AGGCAGGGTGCGAAACTACTCTAGAGCATCTCAGCAAATGACAATTGTCAAGAAAAACAAGTGCTAAGGAGTAAAATCTCACAAACCTCAAACTTAAAAGAAAGAAATTCAGACTGAAAAGGTGGAATTTCGAATACATACCTTTGCTGATCGGAAAAACAAATGCTAGAAAGAGATAGAGGATGAAAATCCAATGAATCTAGGCACTTGAATCACCAAAATCGGTGAAGAAACGAGAGAGATGCGATTTGAGAGGGACAAAGGAGGCGGTATCGATCGATGGAGAAAAGAGACGTGAAAGAAAAACCCTAGGGTTTTAAAAGAAAACTTACCTGCCCGCGCGGTGTCGATCGACACCATTTAGTATCGGTCGATACTTATGGCCTATTCCTGTTCGTTCTCCGCGACTGTGGTATCGATCGACACAGACTGGTGTCGGTCGATACTCCACTTCTAAATATCAAGACACAAGACACAAAACCAAAAATTAAAAATGAAAATAAAAAGAGGTATGTACAGACACACCAGTGGGTTGCCTCCCACCAAGCGCTTTTTTTTAGTCATTAGCTTGACTTTGGCTCAGGTGATCAGTCGGAGCGAGGTTGAGAACTCACTCCCATGCAAGTTCCACAGCTAGATACTTGCAGACTCAGAGTTCTACTCAGCATGCTCTCTATAACCTCTTTTCCTTTCTCTTTCAGCTCCGGAGTAAGAATGACTCTAGCCTTGGAGAATGGTTTTGAGGTTCCTTTGCACTTCACCTTGTACTCAATCGAGTCTCCATCGCACTTCTGAGGGATTAAATTCATAGAAGGAGCACTGCGTGTGGGGTATCGACCGATACTAACAGGATATCGATCGATACCAGGGCTTCTTGGTCGAGGCAAGTTCTGTGTCCCCTCGGTTATTGCCCTAACCTTTTTGATGTCTTCCTTGGTGATGATAGAAGGACTATCTAGAAGGTCTATGACAGTAGGCTCGTCAGGAGGCTCTTCCAAAGTATCAGCTACCAACGTCTCTACTGTGACAACACCGATGCAAGAGACACGTGTGGTAGTTCTTCTAGAAGGAATGGCTTTGTAGTACACCTCCTTGTCAATGTAGGAGAATGAGACTCTTTTGTTGGGTGTATCCATAAAGGCACCAGCCGTAGCCATGAACGGTCTTCCAAGAATTAATTGCGTAGTAGATCTTGCACTCATCTCCACAACCTGAAAATCAGTAGGAACCAGACAATCTCCTACTGTGACCATTAGATCAGGCATTGTACCGTGCGGAAGTGAGCTGATACAGTTTGCATGGGTGATGGATGTCTTGGGTGGTCGAATATCAGCTTTCAATCTCTCTGCAATTTCCCTTGACATGACATTGACGCAAGCCCCCGAGTCAACGAGAGACTCTTTGAATGCAACTCCAGAAATAGAGCATGGAACTGAAAATTTTCCTGGGTCTTCTCTCTTAGTCAACTGCTTCAGTGGAGGTGGTGTACTTCTGGCCTTGATAAAGAGTGCCTTGATCTCTTCCTCAGTTTCTCTGCAATTTTCGAAGTAACACGCTATAGGACGGTTCTCAAAAGCTTCCTCAAAAGATATAGTGTGGGGGATCCTCCTGACCATCTTCTCAAAAGCTAGCAACTTCTCTGCAGTTATGGGTTTCATGAGATGTCTAGGTGGTATAGGATATGGCACCCTAGGCTTGTAAACCCTTTCCTTGACAATCTTGGGTGTTTTCACAGTTTCCGGCTCAGTCGGCGAGGGGTGTCGACCGATACTATAATGGTATCGATCGATACAAGGCTTCTCTGTCGTCTCTTTAGATGTGGTGTCGATCGACACTGGAGGTTCTGAGATGTCCTTGCCAGATCCTTGGACGGGTATCGACCGATGCTGGGTGGTATCGATAGATACTGGGGTGATTTCAGGAGCCTCATCGTCGCCATTGACGAGATTCTTTGCAGTTAGGCCAGTTTTCACTCCTGGATCGACCTCATCATCACTTCTTAAGGTGATTGCATTGACGTGTTCATTATGTGCATGAACCATCTTTCCCTTGACAGCTGCTGCAGTCCGAGCGACCTAAGTTTCCAGCATCTTCTGGCTAGTATTGAGAGCCTCGATTTTCCCATTCAGATTTGTGTACAGAGCATCCAACTTCCCATTAAAGCTCACTGTCATCTTATCCTATCCTTGAAGAAGCTGCTCAAACATAGACTCAACCTTGCTCTCTGGAGTTTTGGGTGGGTGAGGTGGGTATTGATATCTTTGACTTTGAAATCCAGCGCCACCAATGTAGTTAACACCTTTCACTTCATCTTCATCAGCAAAGTGAACAGCTTTCGTCTTACCCATCAGAAGATTGTGCACTGAATCCAGCTTGGCGTGAATCTCAGCAATCTGCGATTCATCAACACCTCCGTGCAGCCTTTTCCGCTCGAGATCAGCACTCTTTGCGCTATTGCTAGACGCAAAGTTCTCAATGAGCACATACGCATCATCAGGATACCTCGTGTAGAAACTTTCATTGCTCGCAGCATCTAGAGCCATCTGATACCTCCCATCAATCCCTCTGAAGAAGAAACTTAGCAACTGAACCTGAGTGAATCCGTGATGTGGACAATCCCTCTGATAAGATCTAAATCGCACCCAAGCAGCCTTAAGTGCCTCTGTCGGTCCCTGAGAAAATTGAGAGATCTTGTTCCTCAGCTCCTCGGATCTCGCATCATCATAGAAGTTATTCAGAAACGTGTTCTTCGTCTCTGCCCAAGTAGTTAGCGATCCTAAAGGCAACTGCTTTAGCCAGTAAGCTGCATCCCCACCAAGAGAGTATGGGAAAAGCTTACAGAAGAGGAAATCATAGGAAACCCCATTATGCTTGATGCTAGTGACCAAGTCCTCAAACCTCTCAATATGATCCATAGGGTGTTTGTGAGGAAGACCATGAAAAAGATGCTGACCCACAAGAGTGAAGTATGCAGGCTTCAGCTCAAAGTCATCCCTCTGAAAAGTAGGAATACGATTCGCAGACCGATTGGCATATAACTGATCGGGTCTGTTGTACTCTCCAAGCGTCCTAGCACAATTAACCACAGCATTCCCAACATTCTCAACAGCTGGAGGGGCAATAATGTTTCCATCTCCATCAAGTCGTTGCCCTCTCTCATCGTACAATTGACCCTCTCGGTCTCTGAAAGCACCAGCCTCATCACCAATCAAGACAATCAGATTGTTCATCTCTGCTGGCTTCTTTGCTTTCCCTGAAACACAAGAGTCAAAAACGTAAGTAACCGAAATTTTAAAAAAGAATTACGACGGGTATCGACCGATACCACTAGGGTGTCGATCGACACTCGACGATTTAGTCGAAACTCTTAGCTAAAATCTAATGGCGAAATTGAGTCCCCGGCAACGGCCCCAAATTTGATATGCTCAAATTAATACCCTAAAAAGTACTAAAGCAGTGTTGCAGTATAGTTAGGAGTCGAACACAAGAACTCCAGAATTCACACAATATATTGTATAGTTTCGAATTAAGCTAAACCAAAAAGATGTAAATTAAAGCAGTGCGTAAATTAAATAAGTTGTGAATCAATGGGAAAGAAGATATGTTCAGGGTATTTCTCATGAATTGAATGAATGTAGATAAACTAACTAACAGGATTCAGATTTAGCGCAGTTCTTGAACTCAAATCACTAAAGTATAGCTAACCAACTCTCGTTGCGAAAACTATCTAAGTCTAAATCCTAGAATTCCAAATCTCTTTGCGAATCCTAAAATCTAAACCAGCTTTTATTTCAAGTTTGATATGTTCACAAAACAACTAAACCAAATCTCTTTGCGAATAGTTATTTTGCTCACCTAGGTTATGTCAGGTAATTAATCGCACTCTCGCGCCTAATCAATTATCCTAAGATCTAAGTTCTAGATTCGTCAACCTAGAATTAGCTATGACAACAACCTAAGGCGAAGAACTAATTCAGATGGTGAATCCTAATCATTCAATGGACCTAACATTCAGAGAAAACCCTTATGAGAACCCTGAACCTAAAGTGGATCTACTAAGACATGATTAATGGAAACAACATGATTGAATAGATCATCAAATAAATCAATAAGAAACAGGAGTTCAGAGTTGTCTCTCCAAAAACCAGAGTAGAACAAAAGTAAAACCAAGCTTAATCAGAACTCCCTCGCCAAAGTGGCTGAAAAACCTCATTTAAACTCCTAAAACACGTTTTGGGCTAGATTGTAAATAATAAAGTCTTCTGGGCAATTTTGCAATTCTTCAACTCTTCATACAAGTCGCGTTTCCTTCCCCATGGATGCCGGTATCGACCGATACCTAAGTAGTATCGATCGATACTCGGACAATGACGGACTTCCTTTCTACATGACACCACCTGGTGTCGATCGATACAAGGGCTTCAAATCGGGTACTCAGCTACACGAACTTCTGTTTTGCTCCAAAATGCTCCAAAAAGCTCCAGTATCTCCAATTATGCTCCAAACGTGCTAAAACCTGTAAAGGACTCTAAAACACTACAAAATAGTAGAAAGACTCTATAAAACGGACTTATATCATGGTCTAAAAAGGGTAAAAACCATGATATATCAACTCCTAACCTCCATCGACCGACACACTCTCCCCAAAATCACCAAATCTTCGTTTATCCACGGATTTGAGTGATTTTTGTGTCTATCCTGCTCGGATTTTTGTGCTCTTTCACATTCTCTCACTCTTTTACTCGATCAACAAGGTATGCAACACGAATTTTCACTCTTTCAATTCCGTGCCACAAGGTTGGTTTTCGACTTGTATGCCTTTCGATCCTGTTTGGATAGATGATTATCACTTGCTGGAAGTTGTTCTAGGCCTATTCGAACCCCGCATTGAACTTACTTAGTTTCGAATATTTGAAATTGTGGATTGTGTTCTTCGTGATACTCGATACATGTATGAGTATCGATCGATACCAGCTTGGTATCGGTCGATGCTCACTCTTTCCCTTGGGCGAGATTGCTGTGTTTGAGAGAGATGTTGGATTTATGCTGTGTTTTGTGTTTGTTGATGATGCATATGGCACCTAAGAAGAGAGCACGCACTGATACCGCATCCAGCTCCACCCCACCAGAGAAAGAATACATGTTGCACGCTCGAGTCGAGTTCTTAGACGACGGGGTTTGGACAGTGGGAACGGTTATCGCTTGCCTCACCGGGAACCGCTACAAGGTTCGGACCGCAAATTCTACAGACTTCACAGTGGTTTTCGGTAGACACTTAAGCGACGCACTACCTGAGGCTCCTACGCCTTCATCACCATTGCCTCCTCGCACAACAGTTCGGTTTCCATGGCCTAAGATCAGTGAGAAGGCTAGGATACGTTTGAGGGATGATTACGAAGGTTCAGATAAGAAGATTACGGAGAGCAGAGCTTGCACCCACATGCCTATTTCAGAGGAGTGGGACGATTACGACTCGATCTTCTACAACGCATGGCAAGAGGTTGATGTGCGCCCCACTCGGTTTGTTGATACGCACACTATGAGGCACTTGGGTTTTGACAGGGAGCTTGATGGACTGATCCGCAAGATCGGATTGGGGACAATGCCTACGCAGCAGTATGACCTGTACCCAGACTTGGTCCGCCAGTTCCTTGCTTCTGTTCGCGTCTACTACACTGGTGAGCCTCCAGTGACTGCACAGCAGGGTGTTCTGACTTTTCTGATTCGCGGTGTGCGATATAGGATATCTTTTTAGGAGCTCTGCGACATCTATGGGTTTAACAGGGATTTCTCGAGGTGTGATTTTCCTCGCAAGTTCATGGATATTGAGGCATTCTAGTCTCATTTTGGGCATGGAGTCTATGACAGCAAGACCACTACACAGATGGATGTGCGTTATCCTATCCTGCGCTGTCTTGTGAGGATCTTGAGCAACACTTTGTTGTGTAAGATGTAGCCAAAAAAAGATGAGAGTTGCTGAGCTGATTGTTCCATCTATTGGGATTTGGGACATTATTGACGATGAGGCTTACGAGTGGCCTGAGATGGACCTCACGGTCAACCTAGGTGCTGTTTTCGTGCACCACTTGGAGTCGCTGAAGGTTAAGCTTTTTACTAGACGCGGCAAGGCCTCTAGGACTGCAGGTCGCCCGAAGACCGAGATGGTGGGTAGTCTTCTCACTCCTATCTTTCTGCGTCTAGGGATCAGCACCACTAGTTGCTCGATCATGACTTCCTGCGAGCTTATGGACGAGGCGCACTTGGAGCACCTGCGTTGGTTGAAGCCTACGAGGCGTTGGGTTTTCAGCACTTCTGTTGGGGACTATCTGGTTCAGCTCCCCAACACCGATCTGACAGACATAGGCGGTGACCCTGCTCAGTTGCTTTTCGCACATGATCCTGCTGACATGGAGCCTGCACCGGTGACTCGACGTCGTGGCTCCGCTACTAGAGCACGACCACCTGCTTCTGGCCCTGTTGGGGGTCAACCATGCCGCGCGCCTACACCCACTGCTGATGCGCTTTCTCTTCCTCCATTACCTACCGTGGAGATGGATCCTTTTCAGCGATATGTAGTGGCGAGTCTGCAAACGATCTGGACCGCCGTTTCCAGTTGCAGCTGCATGGCGCCTCAGAATCCTGTTTCATCACGTTCACTGCGCACGCCTCCTGACGTTGGTCCATCTGGCACTGCTGGCGATGATTCTGACGCCACTGAGGAGGATTAGTCCTCTTTCTATCTGATTATCACGTTTGTTTTTCTTTTCTTTTTCTTTTTCTTTTGATATTTTGAGTCGTTTTGTCAGCACCTTTATCATTTTGAATTTTGTGGAACTTATGCTTTTATGATCTTTTGTTTCTTATGACTTGTGTTTGAGTGATCTAACAGTGCTAACCATAACACATTTGGATCGTTTGACACAATTTTTGGGCACAAATGGTTCTTTGTCGATGACAAGAGGAATTTATGTCGACCACCGCCTGGTATCGATCGATACCTCTCATTGAGCGCTTTTGTTTAAAGTCTTTTAGCTCGATGTTGGTAGCGTGATGAGCTTAGTCATAGAATGTTGGTAGCGTGATGAGCTTTTTCTTCAACTACAAGAAAATTGCCTGAAACCGACGGCCTAAACCGTCGGTATCCCATCGGAAAATAACAATTTTAGACGGAATACCGATGGATTTGAGCCGTCGGAACTATCTCCTCAGAAAATTTAATCCGTCATAAAGCCCTCGGGAATTTTCGATGGATTCCCGAGGGACGATATACCCGACGGCTTTCCGAGGACAAAATATCCGTCCGGAATATCTCAACAGTTTCCAAAGGCCTAAAACCCGATGGTTTTCCGAGAACCTATGAACCATCGGGAAAAAGTACCGACGAATTTGCGAGGGTAATATTCATGACGGATTTCCGAGGAGAAAAAAGTACCGACAGATTTCCGAGGGGGAATATTCCTGACGGATTTCCGAGGGATGAATTTCCGAGGGGTTATTATTGATTTTTATAAAAAAATATTTAATTTATTTAATTTATTAAAATATTATATCAATAAATAAATAATTCTAAAAAAAGAAAATGAAAAATTAAATAAAATTGAATTTTCTTATAAATTTAAATAATTATTAAAGGTTTTCAAAATTGTCGGAAAATTACAAAAAACGAAATCAAACTAAATCCGGCGGGAAATCTTGGAACTTAGATTTCATGAACTCTGCCATGGACGATCTCTTTGCTTTCTGCGTCATGAGCTCGTCCTCCAAAGCCGTTACCTTCCCCTTGAGCTCTTCGTTCTACTGGATAATGTCATCATCCATCGGGAAACCGGCTGAAGAAGTTTCGACCGAGGTCGCAACCTTACCCAACCCTGGCCGACGACCTTTTTTAACAGGTATCTTTTACAAAAACTGTTGGGGTCTGTCTTCACCCACTCGAGATTAACACTTCGGACAACGAGGCATACCGATCCAAGCAGAAGCATGACAACCGAATGGTGCTCGAGACGCCTCGCCTAGTGGAGCAAAGCCGAGGTGAGGTAAAGAAATTGCTGAGCCCATGTGAGTGTAATTGGGCCGAGATGAATGTTTATAGGCCGAGATACAAGACACTCACCAACCTTTTTGTGCCGAACTAAATGCCCAGATCATCGTTCACCCTAATTGAAGTTTTAGTCGGCAGCCACACAAAGGAAGAAGGAAATATTCCTTTGCGATTCTCGTTAATACATACCCGCTTAAATAGTGTTCATAATCATATTTGTAACTCATCTCGAAACCCTAGCAATATTTCTTAGCAGCTTTATTCTTGTACTCCGCTTACAAACAGCAATAAAACAACCATCTTTGGATCTCTGCTTGTGTTTTTCCGTCAGAAACTTATGTTCCCTCTAAAGTCTTGACAATATTCGATTGTGTGAGTTTTGACTCTCACAGTTTGGCGCCGTCTGTGGGGACAAGAAGTTTTCTAACTCACGAAAAACACTAGGAACGAGATCTGAAGAGATGGCCGGCGAGGAGCAGAGAACTGGCGATGACGTGAACAACCACAACAACGGCGGTACCAGCGATGGTAGGCTTGAGCCCAGTGACACTTTGCCCATAACCGTGCACACAACCTCGGAACCTTTAGCCGAATTGAAGAATATGCTCACCACATTGCAGAAAAAGGTGATTGAGCAAGATAAGACAAGCAAAACCCTATAGGAATGGGTCGAGACATTGGCGTCGGAAGGTCGGACCAGAGATATGCAATCGGGATAACTCGGCTTGGGAATGCACCCCCCAAGGATGCTAACACGGAGGATCGGTCTCAACCCGACATCACTCAACTTCTCGACGCCTCTCGCGAACTCGGCGAATGGAAGATTGCCACCATTGCATCCATCTGACGAGGTGACACCCGTAGTGAAAAGGCCAATCCTGATCGACTTGCTTCGGCCAGATCACAGAACGGAGCAACAAATTGCCGAGCCTGTAGGATCACACCTCGGAACAACTGAAACATCCAATAGAGCAATACGAAACGGAGGGACCAACATCTCGGGCCATATCACAAGTGGTGAGCTTGCCTCGGCACTGGAAGGGGTAAGGCCAACAAGAGACATCATGAGGTTGAACCGGCTCGGCAACAACCTGACGGAGGAAGCAGAAAATCTACTCTGGGTAGAGCAAATGGGCCGTGCCGAAGAGACAAGGAGATCAAACCAAAACCAGCATGAATCGATGGAGACTAGTCGAGCCCAGATAATGGCGCTAAACGAGAGCATAGCCTCCTTGGCCCAAAACAACGCCGAGATGTGGACTATCCGCTCAAAGGTACATCACACAATCAGCGCGGCACCCGAGATCGATCGGATGCTAGAAGAAACATAGAGGACTCCCTTCACAGCTCGGATCACCGAGGCAATCGTATCCTATCCCAGAAAAATCAGGATCCCGTTCTACGATGGAACAACCGACCCGAAGGCCCACATCAACGCCTTACGAATAGCGATGGGACGGTCAAAGCTCAAAGACAACGAGAAAGACGCTGGATTCTGTCTCCTGTTCGTAGAGCATCTAAAGGGAGCTGCCCTTAACTAGTTCTCAAGGTTGGAAAGAAATTCGATTGACAATTTCTAGCAATTATCCGCCGAGTTCCTGAAGCCATACTCCGTATTCATGGAACGAGAGACGTCTGATGCCGACCTGTGGACTATGGTACAAGCACCAACTGAGCCACTACGAAGTTTCATGGGAAGGTTCAAGACGGTGGTATCGAAGCATGAAGGTGTGAGTGACCGAGCCGCGCTTATCGCCCTAAAGAAGGCATTGTGGTACAAATCGAATTTCCGAAGGGAAATCGCTTTGAACACACCTCATACCATTCAAGATGCATTACATCGGGCCTCAGATTTCATTGTTGCTGAAAAAGAGATGAAGATCCTAGAAGAGAGGTTCGAACTAGCAAAGCCAACGAACCGGAACGCCGCCTCGGCCCTGTTTCCGGAAAACCCTCGGAGAAATACCTAGAGTGGAGGATTCGTACATCACGAAGGACCGAAATTCCAAGGTGCCCAGAACTACCAAGTAGGAGCAGGATGAGGCAAGGTGATATTATCATAATCTACTTGTTGTAGCATGCATTTTAGTTAGTGTTTTGAGTCACATGCATGCATAATCATAGATTTCCTTAGTGTTTTGGTCGTAATTAGGGTCTAAGTCTTTGCATTAAGTCCTAGTGAGTCTTGCATAAATTGGAGTGTTTTCTAGGGACTTGGAGACATTTTGGAGGTGATTGGAGGCCTTGGGACCGAGCACACTCGACTTCAAAAGCAAGAGAAGAAGGCGAGGGGAAAAGAGCAATTTTTAGATGACTATACCGACCGAATTCCATCCGGCACCACCCGACCGGCACAAAGAGCAGACCTGTACCGATCCAACGTACCGACCAAGCGCCGGTCTGTACAGACCGCCAAAATCAGCTCGACCCAACTTTGGCCGGGTCAACACCCGGTTTGTCCCTGGTTGACCCGGTCACCCACTATTCACTATAAATATTTTTAGACCTAATTTTTCTTGATCTATCTTTTACTCTTGCTAAAAACCTTCTTTTGAGGGTTATACGTGTTTGTAAGAGATATCTTCCTTTTGATTTATGCAATTTAATCTTTGTTTCTTAATCTCTATCATCTATCTCTTCTTTCTTAATCATCTAATCATTTACTTATGGGATTTAACATCTTCTTCATGAGATTTGTTGGATTCCTAATGATTAGTGAGTAGTCTCTTAGAATCTAGGGATGAGGTTGATTTAGGGTGATCCAATGGTTGATTTATGATGTTTAGGATTAGATTTATTGATTTCCCTTCTTGCTAAGTGGTCTTAATGCTAGATTGAGCTTGAGAGAGTCAATCTAGATCTTAGGGAATTTCACACCCACAAGGTGTTTGATGAAATTCCCCAAAGAGCTTAGTAAGAGATAAACATGCTTAGCCTATGAGAGTAGTTGTTTAAGATGTTTATTGGTTGATTTGAATATTAATCTTAATGCTTGCTAATCATTCTATCACAAATGAGAGTTTGATCTTGATTTAGTGATTAGCAAATTGATTAGTGCCTTGAGAGAGGATTAGTCATAATTAGTGATCATAACCTAGGGATTAGCATTGTGTGTGTATTTGGACATCATAGATTAGCCCTAAGGTCACTCTATTTCAACAACCTCATCCTTGGATTCGCTTTTTATTGTGTTTAGCCTCATTTAGTATTGCTAGTTCTTGTTTATTGCTTTTAATTTGAATTTGCTTGTTAGATTAAACATAAAAACCACATTGTCTAGTTTGAATTAAGTAGTTCTATGCATTCTTAGTGATTGAAGCATTAAACCCATTTGCATTGATCCTTAAGTCCTACAATGATATGAGTAAACTTGAGTAATTGATACGAAAAACATCTACTATCAATTTGGCGCCGTTGCCGATTGGGTTTAGTTTTCAACATTAAAATTTTAGATCTTCTTGAGATTAAGCTTTCTTTCTTATCTTTGTTACTAATCTCTTTCACTTCTTATTGCTATCTCTCTCTTGTAGGTGTATGCATATGCGTTCTCGAGGCACCGACAACCTTGTTGAGCCAATAGACGACATCCACCTCTTGGAACGGGGAAGTAGAGCAAGGAGAGTAAGGGAACATATTCAAGTCATTGAAGATTTGGGTATGGAGCACGTTGAGGAGATGCCGGTTGGCAACAACAACGGGCAATTTGCTAATGTGTAGGCAGAAGGGAATGGTAGCAATGGAAACCACCAAGCTCAAGGTGGGAACGTGCAACACCCACCACCACCCGCCCGGCATGTTAGAGCACCAAACCATCCTCTAAGGGCTCAAAACATTGTTGGTGCGGGTGATGCCGCCAACGCTTACCAAAACCGCCAAGGCATTCAAGCTCCGCTGTTTGAGATCAACAACTTTGAGGTAAAGGCCACTTTGCGCAACATGGTTCAAAACAATAAGTTCAACGACCTTGCTATGGAAGATCCTTTGGACCACATTAACCAATTTGATCGGATTTGCGGTCTAACAAAGATGAACTGGGTATCCAAAGATAGCTTCAAACTACGTCTTTTCCCATTCTTGCTTGGAGATAAAGCTCACCAATGGGAAAAGAGTCTTCCCCAAGGGTCCATCACATCATGGGACGAGTGCAAGGAAGCCTTCCTTGCTAAGTTCTTTTCACCCTCTAGAACCGCAAAGTTGAGGAACGAGATCTCGAGCTTCACACAACCTTGCAATGAGTCTTTCAACGAGGCATGGGAACGGTTTAGAAGCTACACTACTCAATGCCCTCATCATGGCTTTTCCAACGCCTCTCTCTTGAGTACCCTATACCGCGAAGCATTGCCCAAGATTAGGATGCTTTTACACACGGCCTCCAATTTGAATTTCTTACCCAAGGATGTGGATGAAGCCATGGAGCTCGTCAAAAACCTCGCTCAAAGCGATGGGACTTATGGGGATGATTATGACCGAGCTACAAGGACCACGAGCGATTTTTATGAGCAAAAACGTGCTAAAGAGATGAAGGTTGTAAACGACAAGATGGACAAGCAAGCCTCTATGATTGACAAGCTTTTCATTGCTAGCCAAAAACCGATTCATTTTGTTGGGGACCTTGAGGAAAACCAAGGGTATCAAGATGAAGACATAGACTTGAGCACACAAGAGGAAATCAACTATGTTGGTAACCAAGGTGGCTTCCAAAGAGGTGGATTCAACAACAACTACCGCAACCACCCAAACTTCTCTTACCGCGATCATTGATGTGAGAAAAGGCAAGATCGATCCATTTGGGTAAAGATGATATACTCGAGTTCGATATTCATGATGTCATGAAGAGACCTACCATTGATGGCTAAGTCTTCTACATCGAGGTTATGGATGAGTTAGCGGATGAGCTCTTAGAAGAGTTGAACCTTGAAGATCACTTCCAAGTGGCCTTGACCAAGGAACATGGAGAGCATGGGTATCTACATGGAGAGAGTGAGGTTTACAAGATGCTTTTGGATTCACACAAGCCCAAAGATGAAGAGACCCCATTTGTGGAATTGGGTCATCAAGGAACAAAGTGTGAAGACGGTTCTACAAAGGTTTTGGTTCAAGAAGGGTTTGCTTTGGATGTGAAGCAAGGTGAGGACGTGATGGAGGCTAGAAATGGTAAGTCTAGCATTGAGGATGATTGGAGTGAGCTAAAGACCCCAAAGGTGGACCCCAAATTTTGATACAATACAGATCAATGGATTAACTTTCATTTGGAAGTGGTTTGAGGCCATTACAACGGCGCGATCAAAAGTTATGCTAGCTTTCGTGAAGACAGTGTAGTCTGGCGAGCAGAAGAAGCAGTGTGTCGATCGATACCACTAATGATGTCGGTCGATACCGACTGTAGGAAAACAGGAAACACGACTTTTTACAAGTCTGGAGAGTTTGCACCTTGGTCCAGAAGTCTTTAATTATTACAAGAAACCCTAGAACGTGTTTTAGGTTTATAATTAGGTTTTTCAGCCACTTTTGTGACTAAGCTTTATTTTATTCTTGAGACTTTGAGGGAGATTTGTTACATGGTTTTTAGAGACACAATTCTGAACCCCTTTTTTCTTATTGATTCTATTCATCTATGATTTCTGTTTCATTGGTCATGTTTGAGTAGATCTCCTTTTAGGTTTAGGGTTTTCTCATAAAGGATTTCATCGAGTGCTGGTAATTGATTAGTTAGGATACATAATCTGAATTAGTTCTTCACCATAGGTTGCTCTCAAAGCTAATTCTAGGTTGACGAATCTGGAACTTAGATCTTAGGATAATCGATTAGGTTGGTTAATTATAACATAGTGATTTGAGTTCAAAAACCGTGCTTAATCTAAATCCTGATTGATTGTTTTGTCTGCATTCTTTGATTTCTTGAGAGATACCCAGAACCGTGCTTAATCTTGCAATCTATTGAGTGATATCTTGAGTCTTTGTGGTTCGACCCCTAAATTACTGCAATTATTGCTTTAGTACTTTAGGGTATTATATTTGAGCATATCAAATTTTGAAGTTGATATATCATGGTTTTAACCCGTTTTTAGCCATGATATAGGTCTTGTTTTTAAAGTCTTTCTAGTATTTTTGGATTCTTTTCAAGTTTTATGTGACTTTGGGAGAAAGGAGCCGTTTTGGGTGAAAATGAGCATATGAAGATGCATAATCATGCAGAGACGTCAGAAGTTTGGCATTCGTTGAAGAACTTCCCATCGATGGATTGAGCTCAAATTTTGATACAAGACAGATTAATGGATTAACTTTCATTTGGAAGTGGTTTGAGGCCATTCCAAGGGCGCGATCAAACGTTATGCCAGCTTTCGTGAAGATAGTCTAGTCTGGCGAGCAGAAGAAGCAGTGTGTCGATCGATACCACTAATGGTGTCGGTCGATACCGACTGCAGGAAAACAGGAAACACGACTTTTTACAAGTCTGGAGAGTTTGCACCTTGGTCCAGATGTCTTTACTTATTACAAGAAACCCTAGAACGTGTTTTAGGTTTATAATTAGGTTTTTCAGCCACTTTTGTGGCTAAGCTTTATTTTATTCTTGAGACTTTGAGGGAGATTTGTTACATGGTTTTTAGAGAGACAATTCTGAACCCCTTTCTTCTTATTGATTTCTTTTATGCAATTCTATTCATCTATGATTTCTGTTCCATTGATCATGTTTGAGTAGATCTCCTTTTAGGTTTAGGGTTTTCTCATAAAGGATTTCATCGAGTGCTGGTAATTGATTAGTTAGGATACATAATCTGAATTAGTTCTTCACCATAGGTTGTTCTCAAAACTAATTCTAGGTTGACGAATCTGGAACTTAGATCTTAGGATAATCGATTAGGTTGGTTAATTATAACATAGTGATTTGAGTTCAAAAACCGTGCTTAATCTAAATCCTGATTGATTGTTTTGTCTGCATTCTCTGATTTCTTGAGAGATACCCTGAACCGTGCTTAATCTTGCAATCTATTGAGTGATATCTTGAGTCTTTGTGGTTCAACCCCTAAATTACTGCAATTATTGCTTTAGTACTTTAGGGTATTATATTTGAGCATATCAAATTTTGAAGTTGATATATCATGGTTTTAACCCGTTTTTAGCCATGATATAGGTCTTGTTTTTAGAGTCTTTCTAGTATTTTTGGAGTCTTTTCAAGTTTTATGTGACTTTGGGAGAAAGGAGCCGTTTTGGGTGAAAATGAGCATATGAAGATGCAGAATCATGCAGAGACTTCAGAAGTTTGGCATTCATTGAATAACTTCCCACCGATGGATTGTTCTCAAATTTTGATACCAGACAGATCAATGGGTTAACTTTCATTTGGAAGTGGTTTGAGGCCATTCCAACGGCGCGATCAAAAGTTATGCCAGCTTTTGTGAAGACAGTCTAGTCTGGCGAGCAGAAGAAGCAGTGTGTCGATCGATACCACTAATGGTGTCGGTCGATATCGACTGCAGGAAAACAGGAAACACGACTTTTTACAAGTCTGAAGAGTTTGCACCTTGGTCCAGATGTCTTTAATTATTACAAGAAACCCTAGAACGTGTTTTAGGTTTATAATTAGGTTTTTCAGCCACTTTTGTGGCTAAGCTTTATTTTATTCTTGAGACTTTGAGGGAGATTTGTTACATGGTTTTTAGAGAGACAATTCTGAACCCCTTTCTTCTTATTGATTTCTTTTATGCAATTATATTCATCTATAATTTATGTTCCATTGATCATGTTTGAGTAGATCTCCTTTTAGGTTTAGGGTTTTCTCATAAAGGATTTCATCGAGTGTTGGTAATTGATTAGTTAGGATACATAATCTGAATTAGTTCTTCACCATAGGTTGTTCTCAAAACTAATTCTAGGTTGACGAATCTGGAACTTAGATCTTAGGATAATCGATTAGGTTGGTTAATTATAACATAGTGATTTGAGTTCAAAAACCGTGCTTAATCTAAATCCTGATTGATTGTTTTGTCTGCATTCTCTGATTTCTTGAGAGATACCCTGAACCGTGCTTAATCTTGCAATCTATTGAGTGATATCTTGAGTCTTTGTGGTTCGACCCCTAAATTATTGCAATTATTGCTTTAGTACTTTAGGGTATTATATTTGAGCATATCAAATTTTGAAGTTGATATATCATGGTTTTAACCCGTTTTTAGCCATGATATAGGTCTTGTTTTTAGAGTCTTTCTAGTATTTTTCGAGTCTTTTCAACTTTTAGGTGACTTTGGGAGAAAGGAGCCGTTTTGGGTGAAAATGAGCATATGAAGATGCCGAATCATGCAGAGACTCCAGAAGTTTGGCATTCATTGAAGAACTTCCCACCGATGGATTGAGCTCAAATTTTTATACAAGATATATCAATGGATTAACATTCATTTGGAAGTGGTTTGAGGTCATTCCAACGGCGCGATCAAAAGTTATGCCAGCTTTCGTGAAGACAGTGTAGTCTGGCGATCAGAAGAAGCAGTGTGTCGAACGATACCACTAATGGTGTCGGTCGATACCGACTACAGGAAAACAGGAAACACGACTTTTTACAAGTCTGGAGAGTTTGCACCTTGGTCCAGAAGTCTTTAATTATTACAAGAAACCCAAGAACGTGTTTTAGGTTTATAATTAGGTTTTTCAGCCACTTTTGTGACTAAGCTTTATTTTATTCTTGAGACTTTGAGGGAGATTTGTTACATGGTTTTTAGAGAGACAATTCTGAACCCCTTTCTTCTTATTGATTTCTTTTATGCAATTATATTCATCTATAATTTATGTTCCATTGATCATGTTTGAGTAGATCTCCTTTTAGGTTTAGGGTTTTCTCATAAAGGATTTCATCGAGTGCTGGTAATTGATTAGTGAGAATACATAATCTGAATTAGTTATTCACCATAGGTTGTTCTCAAAGCTAATTATAGGTTGACGAATCTGGAACTTAGATCTTAGGATAATCGATTAGGTTGGTTAATTATAACATAGTGATTTGAGTTCAAAAACCGTGCTTAATCTAAATCATGATTGATTGTTTTGTCTGCATTCTCTGATTTCTTGAGAGATACCCTGAACCGTGCTTAATCTTGCAATCTATTGAGTGATATCTTGAGTCTTTGTGGTTCGACCCCTAAATTACTGCAATTATTGCTTTAGTACTTTAGGGTATTATATTTGAGCATATCAAATTTTGAAGTTGATATATCATGGTTTTAACCCGTTTTTAGCCATGATATAGGTCTTGTTTTTAGAGTCTTTCTAGTATTTTTCGAGTCTTTTCAAGTTTTAGGTGACTTTGGGAGAAATGAGCCGTTTTGGGTGAAAATGAGCATATGAAGATGCAGAATCATGCAGAGACTCCAGAAGTTTGGCATTCATTGAAGAACTTCCCACTGATGGATTGATCTCAAATTTTGATACGAGACAGATTAATGGATTAACTTTCATTTGGAAGTGGTTTGAGGCCATTCCAACGGCGCGATCAAAAGTTATGCCAGCTTTCGTGAAGACAGTCTAGTCTGGCGAGCAGAAGAAGCAGTGTGTCGATCGATACCACTGATGGTGTCGGTCGATACCGACTGCAGGAAAACAGGAAACACGACTTTTTACAAGTCTGGAGAGTTTGCACCTTGGTCCAGATGTCTTTAATTATTACAAGAAACCCTAGAACGTGTTTTAGGTTTATAATTAGGTTTTTCAGCCACTTTTGTGGCTAAGCTTTATTTTATTCTTGAGACTTTGAGGGAGATTTGTTACATGGTTTTTAGAGAGACAATTCTGAACCCCTTTTTTCTTATTGATTTCTTTTATGCAATTCTATTCGTCTATGATTTCTGTTCCATTGATCATGTTTGAGTAGATCTCCTTTTAGGTTTAGGGTTTTCTCATAAAGGATTTCATCGAGTGTTGGTAATTGATTAGTTAGGATACATAATCTGAATTAGTTCTTCACCATAGGTTGTTCTCAAAACTAATTATAGGTTGACGAATCTGGAACTTAGATCTTAGGATAATCGATTAGGTTGGTTAATTATAAC